>OX419762.1:32257599-32615238 GCA_948567375.1 Lunularia cruciata | reverse complement strand
GGATCCAAGGATTTTGTCACACAATTCTTAGAAATTGGACTTATAGAGAATTTCTTCATATAGATACCCTTTTTCTACTAAGAGATCTATATATGGCATTTGCTACATCCTCCTCTTGTACTTCTCATCAATAGACTTCCCTCCTTCCCATGGATCTCCTTCCCCAACCTACCTATCACATCTAAGAGCTTTTGATAGAAGGATTATCATAATATGGAGTGAACAAGTGGCAAAATTAGCAAGGAGCTAGGAAATCTTAAGAATGTTCTAGAAACATCCAAGAAGTTTCTTAGTGAGAAGTTTGTATGAACTTTCCAAGGATTGAGTAACTTGTACACCAAGTTGATGGCTAGCTTAGCTTGTATGCCAAGTAAATAACTAGCTTAGTTTGTACACCAAGTGAACAACTAGTTTAGCTTGCATCCCAAGTAAGATGGCTTCTAGAAGGAAGCTTCCTTGGGAGCCTGATACCCAAGTTGACTGACTATAAGTACGAAAGCCCAAGCTCATGCTAGGCGTTCAAAGTTCCATTCAAGTGAGGGTTTCTAATATGATCTTCCATACTAGTATTTATATCCTTGCAAGATTGGGAATATATGGAACACCAAATCCATTTCTTTCAAACCATTGGGATTTTCATCTCCATATACTACCAAAACATCATTTCACACAACTCATCATTATGCACTTTGGTCAAAATTCTTTGAACATCGTCACCTTATTTGATGAGCCATTGATCCTTTTTATTGTAACTTACAAAAAGCAATGAATGTGTTGCATTTACATATTAACCTAGACATTGCAAGTAGGTAGTTTGGTAGAGTGGCAATGATCAAATTTATCATTCTTATGCAATAAAAAATTTAATATTCTACTCAAATGGTGGAAGAGAGAGATCATGATGGCCAACAATAATAGTAGATGGAGAGTGCAACTTTCCAAGAAAAAGAAGATCAAGTGTACTTTCCAAAGCCTAAGTCATTTGAGCCAATTAGATGGAGTGGCAAAGCTATAATGGTAATTTTGGGTGGAGTAAGCTCAACGGAAATTTGTTGCTCCAATCCCAACATGGGAAGAATTTAGGAGTGTAATAATTGAGATATTCCAAGCAATGAATGTTGCACAAGACACACAAGATAAATTGGCAAAATTGAGGCAAAATTGGCAATTTGATTTGGTGAGGAGCTACAACATATAATTCTAGAACACAACAATTAAAATTATAGAGATATAAGAAGGTAAGGCTCTAGATTAGTTTGTGAGAGGCTTTTAATCACAAACAAAATTAGAAGTAATCATATGAGAGCTCAAGTATTTGGAAGAAGCCATGCAGGTGGCCAAAATTTTAATTCCTTTGCTGTCACTACTTGGTCTTGATCTAGACTTTTATAGAAACTACAAACACCCCACACACAGGTAGAGGAGTAGGCAACAATGGAGATTTTGGCAACCAATAAAGACCCCTTTGCATTACACATGGAGAATGATTGCAAGAAAATGGTGGTTGCTTTTCTTATTTCCAAATTGGATATTGTATTGCAAAATGTCCAACTAGGAATGGATAACCTTGATCCATTGCTCAAATGGAGTTCTTAGAGCATAAGGTTCAAAACAAAGAAACAAAGAGTCCCAATAGGAGATATAAAACCATTTACTAAGAATATAATTTGTTTCAATATGATTGAAAGCTAGGGGTATGCAAGTTTGATTCACTTGCAAAGTATAATATCTGCTCATGGTTGTAAGGTTTTGGTTGATTGTGGGAGTTTTGAGAATTACGTGTCCATGCAATTAGCAAGGAAATTATGTATTCCTAAAAAGCTAATCTTAGGTAGAAAATTGATGATAGTGGATGGTAAAAAGTGTTCTGCATTTTATACCTCACATCTTGTTTCATTCAAGATTGAGAATGAGTATTCATAATGTATGAGATTTATAATAACTCCCCTAGATTATGAGATTATTCTAGTTTACATAAACTAAAATATAAACATCATAGTGTTCAATTTTTTGGGGCCTAATGACCAATTCAAATATAACACCAAGGTGAGGATTATTTATTAGGTTGTATGGCACCTTTGAAGAAGACACTTAAGAGTAGAAATATACAAGATTGGAATTTTGTTAGTATAACGGCTATAGAATAAGCTTTGGAGAAAGATATTATTGATTTGTTGTGTGCATCAAGCCTATTACAAAAGGAGAAGCTAATGAGGATAAGAAGCCTCAAAAAGCAATGGTTGATTAGATAGTCTAAGAGTTTGTAAATTGTTTTTGGAATGATCTTCCAAAGGGATTACCTTTTGATCAAGATGTGCACTTCAAAATCAAACTAATGCCAAGAAATACTCTAGTGAGTAGACTCATCTTATTGCTCTCACCAAAAGAGCTAGAAGAATTTAAGTAACATTGACTAAGTTATTGGAGAAGGATTCTATACAACATAACACATCTCCTTGGGGACACCAATACTATTTGTATCAAAGAAAGATAGTGTTTTAAATTTTTTTTATTGATTATTATGGTCTCAATAAAAATAGGGAAAATAGGGAGGAATGCACATTCCTTGCATGGGGTTGATGACTTGTTGGAACTTCAAAGCAACTATTGGCAGATGTCAATTGATGTAGAAGCGTCACAAAAGACTATCTTTTGTATAAAGTATGGGTATTTTGAAAAAAAAATTTATCTTTTGGGTTTACTAATGCTATAGAAGTTTCATGCGTAAAAGACCAAGACCAAGGAGAAAAATAGGAGAATGGAAGATCACATTAGGACACTTGAGCATGAGAAACTCAGAATGTCTAGCACGAGGTTTGGCTTTGGTATTTATAGGGAGCATACAAGGTTCTTGAGAAGCTTCTCAAGAAGCTTCCTTGAGTTGTTTTCTTGGAATGCAAGCCAAGTTAATTAGGAAGCTTCTCAGGAAGCTTCTTTCTAGAAGTTGTCTACTTGGCATGCAAGCTAAGCTAACCACAAAGCTTCCTAAATACTTCTAAGAAGTTCTAGGCTAATTTGGCCTATTTTCTACTTCATTAGCCCTAGCTTACGTCATTGCTAAGCTCCATATTGTTATATATTCTCCCACTCCTAGTTGGATCCTTCTTGAAACCACCTACTTGGCATGCAAGCTAAGTTAGCTAAGAAGTTCACTGCTAAACTCCATATTGTCACATTCTCCCACCGCTAGTTGGTGATGTCCTTGTTGCCATTGAAGTTTCAAACTCCTAGATGGCCATTTGTGCATTTTGGAGATGAGAAAGAGGTTCCCATGTGGCATCATGAAGGAGATACCCTTTCCAAAGGACCTTGTACTCCATACGTTGTTGGTTGCCTCGTTGAATGTGGCAACACATAAGAATAAAATCAACTTTATACTCCTTATGATCATTGGTAGGGGGAGGAAGAGAAGGTTGGACACAAGAGAAAAAAGAAGAGATGGGCTAGGAACAAAGGCTTTCAACTTGGAATGTGAAAGACAAGGTAGATATAAGGCAAGGTAAGTTGATAAGCAATAGGAGAGATGATTTGGGTGACATCAAAGTGTCCTATCCAATTAGGGATGAGTTTACAAACGTGGGTAGTGGGAGGGGTAGGTTTCTAGAGGAGAGCATGACCTTATCATTGACTTCAAAAGTGAGATCATGATGATGGTGGTCCACACATTGTTTCTACCCATTCTGAGCAACAAGGAGATGAGATTTGGCTTGTTGGACGGATTGGGATATGGTGGTCAAGAAGGTGGACGTATGAGAGACATTGGATGGAGGAGGAGCAAGAAGGGAATTTGGAACAAGTGGATCTTGGCCAAAATTGAGGAAGAAAAGAGAGAATCCAATGCTTGCATATTTGGAATTATTGTATGTAAACTCTGTAACTACAAGGCATTCATCCCAATTGGTATGATGGATGTTGATGAAGGCACAAAGCATATCCTCCAAGGTGCAATTTGCACATTCAATTTGTCTATCAATTTGAGGATGATAAGCCATGGAGAAAGCAAGCTTGGTACCGAGTATATGAAAGAATGCTTGCCAAAAATTTCCAATGAATCAAGGATCACGATGGAAGATGAGTACATGAGGTATCCTATGATGTTTGAAGACAATGTCAAAGTAGATTTGTGCCAATGTTGGAGCAGCCATGGTATCAAGGTTGGTGCCAAATGGATTTGCTTACTAAGATTATGCACAAACACCACGATTGTTGTGTGACCTTGCTTTGTCTTGGCCAAAGATGCGATGAGATCCAAGCTCATGTGTTCTTATCAAGTAGATGGAATATGGAATGGTTGAAGGAGTCCACTCGGTTTCTGATTGTTGGCCTTGTTGCATTGGCAACTCTCACACAATCTGATAAAGTCTCAAACATCTCATGTCATGTTAGGACACCACCATTGGCGTTGGAGAGGACCCAAGGTCTTGTTCACACCCATGTGCCCAATGATCGGTAAGTCATGGGCTTCTTGGAGGCGCACAAGTCAAAGATCACCCTTGGCTGGAACGTACATCGGGTCCTCATGGAGTAGAAGGCCTTCCTTAAAGGAGAAGGTGTTGGACTCCCTGTTGCATGCTGCAAGATGACCTTGTACCTTCTAAAAGAAAGAATCTTACTATAAAGCAATCTTAAACTTGAGTTGGACTTTAGAGTCAATTGATACCATTATAATTGCCACCATGATAAGAGGATGCCCTATCACGACAATTTGACTAAGTCTAATCATCATGATAGGGCATCAAGAATGATGTGAATCAACTGGGTTTGTACTCAAGTTTGATGTCAAACAATTGTAGTTGTTCCTCTCATAGATGATGTTGACTCTTCATGTGTTCCAAGGATAATATCTGTAACAAAGGTTTGTATCAGTTTGCATGATCACTTGTTTCTCAAGAGATAATGCCTCCATATCTTGGTTGCATATACCATTGCTAGTTGTTCCCTATCTTGAGCAAAAAAATTCCTTTCTATTGTATTTAGTCTACAAGACACAAAGGTAATAGGATGTAAGCCATATGGGAATTCTTCTTGCAACACGGCTCCAATTGCAAAGTTAGAAACATCAAAATCAACTACACAAGGTGGTTGAGGATCATATGGTTGAAGAATGGGTCTTGAAGACACTATATTTGTCATCTTCTTGAAGGCTTCTTTTTGCATGTTGGTCCATTGAAAGTTCAAGTTCTTCCCCAAGAGATTGGTCACTGGTGCATCTACATGAGCATAATAGTGGATGAACCATTGGTAAAAGTTGGCAAATCTATTAAATGCCCATACTTCTATAGCATCCTTTGGAGTACACCAATCAATGATGGCCTTGATTTTCTCCTCTTCCATCTTAATTCCCTCCAATGAGATCTTGTGACTCAAGAAGGTAACTCCTTTAGCCAAAAGACACACTTCAACTTCTTGCAGTAAAACTTCCATTGTTGTAGTCTTCTTAGGACTTCTTGCACGTGATCTGCATGTTTTGCCTTTGTCTTGCTATAGATTAAAATCTCATCCAAGAACACTACCATATACCTATCCAATAGTCCATCCAACACCCTACACATCTGATCCATAAAGACTACTGGAGCATTAGTAAGCCCAAAAGGTAGAACTCTCCATTCAAAATCCTCATACCTTGTGCAAAAGGCAATCTTTTGCACATCCTCCCTATCAATGGAGATTTTCCAATAGCTGTTATAAATATCCAACTTAGAGAAGTATTGTGCTCCACTCAATTGATCAAGCAAGTGATGAATTTGAGGCAAGGGATATGCATTCTTCACTATTTGTTTTTTGAGCTCACAATAGTCAATATAGAAACAAAGTCCTCCATCCTTCTTTTAAACAAATAGTACTTGTACTTCCCAAGGAGATGTATTATGTCATATGAAATCTTTCTCCAACAACTCAATAAGGGTTGTTTTCAACTCCTCCAACTCCTTTGGTAAGAGCTAATAGATTGGTCTACTCATTGGATTACTCCCAAGCAATAATTCAATCTTGAAGGGAATACCATGATCTAGGGGTAATCTATTGATAGATTATCCAAAAATATATTTGAAAACTCTTGGACTATTTGATCAACCATTGCTTGATGAGGTTTTTGATCCTCCTTAGATCCTCCATGTGCAATGAGCTTGATCCACACCACAAAAATATCTTCCTCCAAAGCTTGCTTTACGGATGCTTCACTGAAAAATTTCACATCTTGAGACTCATCTTCCTCCAAAGCTTGTTCTATGGTTGTTTTATTGACAAATTTCCCATATGGAGACTCATATTCCTCCAAAGCTTACTGCTCTATGGCTTCTTTATTGACAAATTTCCCATATTGAGATTCATCTTCCTCCAAAGCTTGCTCTATGGTTGCATTCTCAACAAATTTCCCATCTTGGACTAACTATTTTTAGGTGTCTCACTCAAAGGTACCGAACAACCTAATAAAAAATTTCTACCTTGGTGTTGTACTTGAATTTATCATTGGTTCCAATCAAATTGAACCTTATGATGTTCAAGCTAAGGTAGACCTAAAATGACATCATAGTGTAGAGGTGCTACTACAAACTTCATATACTCCAATTACTCTTTCCCAATCTTGACGGTAACAAGATGCAAAATATAAAATATAGAACCTTTTCTACCATCCGCCATCATCAATCTACTTCCAATTACTGGCTTGATAGGAATACTTAATTCCTTTGCTAATTGCATGGACAAGTAATTTTTTGAACTTCTAGAATCAACCAAAATTATACAACCACAATTCGATATCTTACCTTACAAGTGAAGCAAACTTGCATAGGTCAAACCTTCAATCCCATTGGAACTAATCAAGTTCCTAATAGGCGGCTCCAAATCTCCTTGTTTTCCTTGATCATTTTGCTCCACAAACTCCATCTTGGTGACTTGTCAAGGTTGCACATTCTTGAGTTGATATTCAATGATGTGATTTCTAATTTGGCAATAATAGAAACAACCACCATTTTGTCATAAATTTTCTCTATTTGTAGTGCTAAGTGGTCTTCATTGAATGACATTAATCTCCATTAGTACAGGCTCCTCCACCCGTTGTCGTACTTTGCTTTTCTCTCTCTGGGAACACATACAGTGCCTAATTGTGGAGTCTATAGATCAAAGGTTGGAGATAAACCTATCCCTACTAGCTTGAGCGCACATAGATCCCAACCATTAGAACCATCCACTCTAGGTTTTGGTATTCTTGCTATCGTGTAGAGTAGTAATGGGCGACCTACCTTATCATCATAATACACACTCCTATTCTACTAGTCATCACTTCTAGCATTACCAAAGAGAAAAACACAACACTCCTAGAAGGAAAGAACCTAAGTTCAATGCACACACACCAATCCAAACCAACTGGGTGAAAAAACAAGCATGCAATCATGGAGAGGATCCAATCACAAGAATCCAATGGCAACTCTCTATAATTTTTGTAAAAATTGAGCTTTAGAGCAGTCTTGCTCTATCATCAAGCTAATTTCAATCTGTACTCCAAGCTTCCTCTAATATGTACTTCACCCTATTTGTACTCCAAGTGGAATGATCTTATGTCTTATTGATGAGGAAAGTCCTATGAAAATCAGATGGACATAAAATTCTCTATGTAACTTTTATGATAATGTTCTTGAATTCAATGGAAAGCTTGTGATATAATATTTCTAATGATTAAATTTGTTGACCTCTGAAATGATACAAAATAAACCACAATCTGATCACTATAGCTCCCTTGACAAGCTCTCAAACTTAACCAATTTTTTGTAATTTTTTGTAATTTTGAAATCCTTAATTTAGAGTTTACTCTTGGTTTTAGGTAATTTTCCTAGATTTCTGGGTCAGAGGTACAAAAAATCCTAAAAGACTCTCTTGCAACCTAAAATTCTCATTCATGGATACACAAATAAGAGAAAAGACACTCGATCATGATAAAAGATAGAAATGCTCTAGATGGACCCAAAGTCAACCAAATTTTTCATAATATCTTGTTATTCACTTTTCTATACCTCTATAAATTTTAGTACCCTAATCCAACTCCAAACTCTAGATATAGATCAATTCCTTAGCTAGGCTAACTTGTGAGCTCTACAGACCCAAGTATGCTTGACCCAAGACCTTGAATTTCTATTTGAAGAATTCACATGAAACCTTAACATAGAAGTGAAAACACTAGCTGCCAATAATACTAGAAATTTTATTAAGGTGATTTAGACCAGAACTTTAAGAATAACCAAATCTTCAAACCTGATCAGAATGTCATCTACAACTCCTCACTCTCCAAAGCTACAACTTTAATTGGCCAGATCTGATTTGAGATTGATCAGAATCTAAAGTTTCTTGAGCTCATTGTTACAAGCACTTTGTTAACTCACTAATACAATTGATAGATCATGAAAATGTCTCATGATGCACTCTAAATAATCTATTTTGTGCTCCTACATATCATATTTTATCCCCCTTGACTCAAGCAATCATATCTCCTAGAGAATTGACTCAAATTACTCAATTCTAGTCTTCAAATTATAGCTTGTCAGCTCCTCTCTCCAATCATAGTTTCTCTCTTTTCAAATGCTCTCCCTAAACTCCCTCGATGTTTGAAAAACTCTAAACTTTTTATTGGACTCCAATCTCTTGCAATTTTGTCATTTAGCCTCTTCACTTTTTGACAAGTGGACCCCGCAACTCCAACTTGAAGCTCATGAGTGAAATTGAGCTATGCTCCATCTACAAGAGCACATCAATTGTCAAGTTCCAGACTTGCTCATAATTAAGCACCGGAAAGACAATAGGATCAAGGTTTTCTATCACTATGTGAAGACCGCCAAGAAACATGCCACCATCCAATCTCGTAAGCCGTAATGATGTGGAATGTGAAACCTGATGAGGAAAGGATTCAAGAGTGACAAATTGGGAGCATGGAGCATCTCCTACTCAATTGTTATCTCTAATGCCCAGCTTCCACACTCTTCTACAACTCTCACTCTCAATGTCCCCCTCTTGCTCAAGCCTCCTCCAACTAAAACACACCTCCCTTGCAACTCTCCACCACCTATATACATAAAAGCTCTCAAAGAAAACAAGACCATAATCCATGTGGCCAATCATATATATGGACATAGATTGCTCACATGGCAATAGTTCAACCATGGGATCTATCATACAACCCACTCCACCTTTATGGAAATAAACCACACCAGTTTACTTTTTCATGGGTTATGCAAACCACAACATGACACTGCGCTTCAAACAGTTCCCTTGCAAAGTACCAAAGCTTTACTTTCAAAGAAATGCTTCAACCTGAAGTTCTTTGGCTTCCTTATCTTCTTGGATAAGCTTACTTAGTCCTCAACCTCAAGCTTACAAGGTCTCTTCACTCTAGTGCCTTACTACTTCCAACTCATCCTTCACTCCAAGTTGATCTTTCTTCAACTCCGCTTTCTTTCTTTGTAGATGCACCAACAACAAATAAACAATCTTTGATAGATACTTGACTCCAACATATATTCCTTCATAGTATTCTGTGTTTTTGTCTTGGGTAGGCGCTTCTTTGGCTGATGCTTTACCCCAAAGGCATAATCTTTGTACCATCAACATCATGCCATCCGAGCTCTCTCCTTCTTCAACTTTTCTCGGACCTGCAACTATAGCTTGAGCACTTCTCTTTGATCTGGCTGCCCTCCGAAATACCAAGGCAACCTCTCCTGCTTGTTCCTCTTTTCTAACTTGACTGTATGCAATTCTAGACAAGGCTCGTCTCCTCCTTCCATGTGATCAATCCCCTCGTGGAACTCACACTCTTCTTCTCCAACAACCACTTCCCCCGATTGCTGAACTTTGGGCTCTCAGTCCCTTTCGCGGTTGGAGTCTCCACTCCGCATAGTGAACTCTTCTTTTGCTCTCAAGTATTCATACCTTGACTCAGTTTCTCCTTCCAATTCTTCCTCCGAAGACAATTCCTTCAGTACCACCGGGCGTTGGCTTCGGATTCAGCCTTCTTATCTTCTATAGCTATATTGGCGTTATTCTTCCTTCGGGTCCACTTTTCTTTCTTAGCATGGAGATATCCATTGACACTATTCTCTCCTTCATGCTCTTGAGATAGTGGTCATCACTTTCTTGAACCGCCTAAATGTAATACTGCTCATCTCCATTCTCCATCTGTATTTTGTGTACTATTGTGCCAATGGTGCGCAGACAGATGCGGGATGGGACACGGTAGAATCCTTGTTCTAGTTAAAGTTGAATAGTTGGACTCAGTATCTCAGGTGGGGGATAATTTTGATACTTACTAGCAATTCCCGACTGTAAGCCCAACACAGATCTCGAGGTCGGCGTCGATACACCCTTGATCTAGGCGTGGTCTTGAGAGCAACAAGCGTTGTTGGAGTTCCTTCTCAGTTCAAGTTACAGGGTATCCAAGGCCTTCAGTATTCAATTCAAATCGAACCGCTTGCTCGACTCCACTCATACTGGGATTGGGCCGTACAATATTTCGTTGTTTCGAGGATAGAGTTGATCCCTTTGTGAAGGAATCCCTCAATTCGAAACTCGTTACAGAGATTCTCGTCAATTTTCCCGTCCTTGGAATCGACACAATCATCGTTTCAGTTCATGGTGCTTGACCTTCCCCCTTTAAAAAGTGGGCTGATCAAGTTCTCACCACTTTGTTCTCCCAAACAAATCCAAAACAAATCATCAATTTCGGATGCAGATAGTTACTTTGAAAGTACAGGCAATTACGCACACGGTCTGCACCAGCACAGCAGTTAAGAGCAGGAGCAGAGAGGTAGTCTCATCTGCAGGCAGCTGAGCGAGAGGTCCACGTCCAGTCCAAAATTACTTCAGTAGGATTGATGGGAAGTGAGGGCATTACCAATGATCACACTGGAATGGAAGTTCCATGATCATGATGTAAGAGCAACTGGTCCTGCCTCGAAGACCGACTTGACGGCGTCCTATCATGGCATCAAAAACTTCGTTGTGCATCGAGATTCTACGTTTACGAGGCCTATGTTCGAATTGGTTCCCGCAAAAGGAGAATTTAGCAGGGTGTGGCATCCAAGTATATAACAGTCGACGAGGAAATGAATTTGCATATATATATCCCAGACATTATTCATACGTCCGACAAAAAGTTGCCCGTGGTTCTTTACTTTCATGGAGGAGGTTTCGTCTGTTTGAGTGTCCACGCACGCATGATTCATGGTTACTGCGAACTCGTGTGCAGGTCTACGAGTGCCATAATAGTGTCGGTGGAGTACCGAAAAGCTCCGGAGCATCGAATTTCCGCTCAGTACGAAGACGCCTACAAAGCTTTAAAGTGGCTGCATTCCCAAGCACTTCTGCAGAGAGGGGATGAAGGAAACGGGGATTCTACTCACGCAAAAGCGGAACTAGAGCCGTGGTTGAATTCACACGCTGAATTCAAGCGTTGTTTTACGATGGGAGACAGTGCGGGCGGCAACATAGTACACCATCTTTGTGTTGAGAACTGCTTTCGAGGATATACATCCACTGCACTGTGTGGGCAAATTTTGCTTCAGCCTGGCGTCGGAAGGATGGACCGAACCCCAGCTGAATTGTACTGGGGGCGA
This sequence comes from Lunularia cruciata, assembly GCA_948567375.1. Taxonomy (NCBI): domain Eukaryota; kingdom Viridiplantae; phylum Streptophyta; class Marchantiopsida; order Lunulariales; family Lunulariaceae; genus Lunularia; species Lunularia cruciata. The sequence goes on along the minus strand of OX419762.1, from coordinate 32,603,641 downwards.
GAAATCTCTTTCTTTGAGAGCAGTTGATACGTTCTGGAACTTGGCTCTCCCTAAAGATGCGGATCTTAATCATCCAGCTTGTCATGTGTTCCCTCAACTTGCAGAACTGACTGAGAAGAAAATTTCTCTTCCTGATATACTTTGGTTGTGGGTGGCCAAGATCTTTTACAGGATTGGTAGACACTGATTTATGAAGCACAGGAGAGATCGACCACAAAAGTTCGCTACATTTGGTACGATGATGCAATTCATGGGTTTAATTAACCTGACACCCTCAAACAAGTGGAACAATCATTTTTGAAAGAAATAAAGCACTTTATCAACAGCACCAATACGACGACTACGGTTGACCGAAAGGGATTATAGGCAGATAGATTTTAGGATGTGAAGATCATTTGATTCCCCTATTTAAGAAATTTGTTGATCAGAATAAACAAAGAAAGTGCATCCTTGTCAACTGTCGGTGATCGAGTTCATCATTTGCCTGGAATTTTGATGGCCACCCTGCTTCTCGGGTAGTCACGAAGACAGCTGCAAATTTCAGAACTCTTGAATTGTCCGAAGAGTGGCATTTCGTGCTTTTGAGCTCAGATTGAGACAAATTCTACTTTTCGCTTTAGATTGTAAAAGTCTCTCCGTGGCTGGCGGTGACTCTGATTTTGAATCTTCACAAGATTATGCCGTGGAATGTTTCTATCTTGTTGCCAGAAATAAATGCCGCTTAAAACTAATTCCATAATATGTGCTTGTCTTGTCCCATTTGAAGACAAGTGGGAGACCAGAGATTTAGTGGAGTTCACATCCGGGGAGTTCATGTCTACGCCTTTCCATGTGGGGTTGTTTAGAGTGGTTCGGGATACACTATACTTGGTATGTCGTTTCAGTTTTACTTTGCAAGGGATAAAGACTCGGATAGGAAGGATGGATAAGGATTATGATTGGACCACTTGGGATGCTCACATGAAACAAGAGATCACCTTGACATTATTGACACTCTAGATTATGCACACTTCCTCTATCCTTTTGTTGACCATTCCAAAGATACATATCAAACATGTTGCATCTTGGAGTTATTTGAGACTAATTTTCCATGTTCATGTCTATTCCATAGCTACCCGGTACATTCCATGATGAAACTATATTTTTTTGTGCGTACTGTTTGATCATTTTGCATGTGATCCCTTGGACGAGTTAGCATGGTCCCTATTCCTCTTACTTACTCAATGGTGTCTTCATAATGCTAGAGGGGGACATACAGGGCATAGAGAGGTGGTTGTTAGATATAACAGATTTTGAGGGAGGACTAGACAGCACTATAAGAGGATTCTATTAGGGCTGCATGTTTTAGGAGATGGGTTTTGCCACAAGATACCATAGAGTGCACTCAATTACGATGGTGTAGAACATTGGGTCAGGGGGAGAGTTTAGTAGAGTAGCATGAACTCTACACCCTTTGTCTAGTGCTAGCCTTAATGATAAGACTATCTTTCCTTATGCTCACTACATCTTATGGCAAGAGAAGGATTACCACTAGAGGTCTTAGATTATCAACTTGAACAGCCTTTATATCTTGATAGGTCACTTTTTGCATAAGCATTGTCCATTGCCTCTCACCTTCCTCAAGAGGCTTGTCAAGGATAGTATATGAGCATCTTAAAGATAGCTTTCCGGCATATGATCCTTCTAGTACCAAGTTATTTTTGGTGGTTGCAACTATAGTGAGAGTAGATATTCATATGTTTGTTAGTCAGGTGTTAGGTGCTAATTGACTTTTTGCAATGGAGAAGGACGCGAGGAGCATTAGACAAATTGCTATTGGAGAAATCTTCTGGAATTTGGTCAGCCGTACCATTGTCTTTCAACATCCTTCTCACTTTCAGTGACACCTTGGTCCACATCCGTTTGGAGTAGCTACACTTGGAGGATGTGAGGCTATATCTTTAGGCATTAGGGCACTTTGAGATATCCATCCGTAGAGGGTCTTCCTACAAGTGGATGTTGAGAGCGCTTTTAATAGTGTCTTGCGAGCATCCACCTTTAGAGAAATAAGGGAAGCTTGTGGATTCTTGGCAAGTCTTATACCTTTTGTGCAGTCTTTTTATGGATCTTGTGCTTCCCTTCACGAACAACATGGTTGTTCACAAGAGTGATTCACCGTCTTGATCACCATGATTCACCGAATTGATTCTTGGAATCAATTCTTGGCACACGCCTAGGATATCCTTTAGGGTAGCCTTATTTTCCATGGCTCACTTTAGAGCTTTCTTATTTACTACTTTGGCCATGCTAAATTGTGCATTTCTCATATGATACACACATCATGGGCCTTGTAGATCAAATTAGGCAGACCTTTGACCACTTGATTATTGAGCTACATATAGTAGGCTTGAGAGTCAAGGTGTCAAAGTGAAAGGCATGGTCCCCTTTAGGTATCCCTCCACACCTTGAGCATCTAGAGAGATGTATTACATCTATGGATGGACTACATGTTCTTGAAGTGCTTGTAGGATCCAACGATTTTGTCACACTCTTCTCATACACTACCCTTGCAAAGGATGTTCTCCATGTGGATGATCTTCCATAACTAGTTTATCCATAGGCGGCATTTGGTATACTCTCCTCTAGTATTGTTTATCTATTTACTTACCTCCTATGTATAGTTCCTCTCTCCTTGATGTTATTATCAAGTCTCATAGTCCTTGATAGAAGGATTATGGGAGTTTTTGGTGATATTATTGGACCAAGGACATTTGAGTGTGTGATAGTGGATTTTGCATGCATACAGACATCTCTACCAATCTCATGTGGAGAGATTGGTTTACTATCTACATATGAGACTGCACCTATAGCATTTTTGGGTAGTTGTGCTCTCGTGGCACCCCTACTTAACTCTCATTTAGTGGTGGTTGATAGGCTGGTTTTGGAGATTTATGTGACAGAGGTAGAAGAGTGATCCTTTCCTCTCCATATGTTATTACAATGGAAGAGAGGTAGTCTATCCCCATGGGCACACGAGGACCTCTTATCTTTTGTTTCACTATCGTCAGATTGGACTAGATCTTTACCATCTTCCTTTATGGAGCAATATTGTCGACATATATTACAATCTCTCTTACTTTACTCATCCTTTCCTCACGCTACTAGAGTATGTCTTAGCTCTTGCTCTAACAAGAATGCAAGCTCTTCGATCCTAGTTCAATTGTGCATTAGGGCATTCCGACTCGCAACAACTACTTTCTCTACCACGACGATGTGTTGCCTAGATTTGGTCCACCCATCTACATCTTCATTACTCACTTGTGAGTGTGGTTCTACACTAGATGCAATAGCAATCCATATGACACTGTGTCCTTTTGGAAGTAAGAGGATAGCTACCCTTGATGCTATTAGAGACATAGTGTTTGCTATGGCACAAGAGAGTGGATACTTGGCTTGGAGGGAGCATTCGTGAGCTTTGCATACGACATATGTCAAGGCAGACTTATATTTGGTCCAAGATTATCAAGTGACCATAACGGATGTCATGGTTATAGATCTTCCATGTGATACAATTTTGGAGGGAGTGATTACCTACCATCATTGCTATCATCATTGGTGTTTCCACTAGTTTCTTTTTCAACACTTGGAAAGCTTCTTCTTGTTTTGCTTCCCACAAATAGTCTTTGGACTTCTTCAAAAACTTTGACAAATGTGCAACTTGCATTGGATAGTTAGACAAAAAGCGTCTATAATATCCAACATGTCCCAAGGAGGATCTCAACTCCCAAATATTTTTGGGGGATTATGAAGCTAAGATGACTTTCACCTTCTTAACATCAACTTCAACTCCTCGGCTTGAGACCCGATGCCCTAACCAAATTTCTTCCTTCATTCCAAAGAAGCATTTCTCCAAGTGCAACAAGAAGCCAGAAAAATGACATCTTTCAAATGTTTGGCGGAGGTAATCCCAATGCATCTCTCTTTGGCCAAACATGCAAAAATCATCAATGAAAACTTCCACAAACTTCCATAGAAAATCTTCTAAATTGCATTCATCATCTGTTTGAAAGTAGCAGGTGCATTACACAAACCAAAGGGCATTTGTTTGTATGCAAATGTGCCCCAATCAATAGTGAGTATGGTCATGTCCTTTTCTTCTTCTCTTGTCCTTACATTCTTCATCCAAGTCTTCTAAAGATGAAGACAAACAAATCTTTGGATTCATCTTCATCTTCTAACAAAGCAGTTTCCATGAGATGAGGAACCTTTGTCCAACTCATTGTCACCAACTTCTGGTCTTCAAACAAGATGTACTTGAATCTCAGATTCTAATGGTCCCAATCTACCACAACTTGAGCACTAGACAACCAAAGTCTTCTGATCAACAATGAGTAACCAATTTTGGTTACTAGTCTTAGTGCAATATAGTTCAGTTTGAATGGTACTCCTTCGATGATTATGATTATGTTAGACAACATGCCTAAAGGTCATCTCCTGGTTTAATCCACAAACTTCAAATTTGGGGTGTTGGCTAAAATATATGATAATTCAATCCGTGTGTAGTATCCTCTGTCACGACATTCACACTTGACCTCAAGTCAATGGGTAAAAATGTGATCATGCAAACCATGATCTCTACATCTAGTTTGGGACATCCCAAATCTTCTTGTTCAATATGGTATATTGTTGCTATACCTTTCTTGGTCATTGCCCTTACTTTCTTGAGGGCAAAACTCAGCTGCTTCTTCTTATATGCTTCAGTTGCACTCCCAAAGATTTGGATGCCAAATCTGCCACAATATTATATTGGGATACTCCTCTGAGTTTCAAGTTCTTCAACTTCATCTTTGGGTTTGAAGTCTCTCCCTGATCCAATGTTATTTTGGGTCACTTCAGAATGGTGATTGGAGTACCAATGGTCTGGATCCAAGGTACTTTGGGTTTACCCAAAGTACCTCTACATTAGATTCTCTACGTTAGATTGATGTAAACTGCAAAAATTGGAGGTTTTATCTTTAGGTCTACCTCCAAACTCATTTCTTGAGTTTGTTGCACTGCCTCTTGAATTTCCTTTTGCAATGCTCTAGCTTTGGCTTTTGCCAAGATTATCTCCTCTTTTGTAGATAGGATTGACTTAGGCCAAAGTCCTTTGCCTTTCTTCAAGACAAAGACTTAGTGCTTCCTTCTTTGTGCTCATGCTTCTTCTTCCTAGAGCATGTCTCAACTCTCAACACATCAAGGTCCGGCCACTCCCCTTCTTAGGCTGGACTCCCCCCTTGAGGACATTCTTCTTAAAGGGTTATACAATTCCCAATGGCATTGCCTTTTGGTTGTAAGGCAGCTTGCTCAGCCGGAGTCTACACATATTTTACCGGTGGCTTTGGGTTTGGTGGCTGAGGTCATTGGTTGCACATGTGACCCAAACACTTAAAATTTCCACATAATGGAACATTCCAAATCTGACATCTTGGTTCGAGACAATTTGGAGACTAATGGCCCTTGGAACCCAATCAATTTGCTACACTGGAAATGTAAATTTGGTGGTCAAACACTCTATGTTAGCATGACCCAACTTGCCACACGTTGTGCACCACACATTTGGTCTACCAAATGAAGGAGTTTTCAGTCAGCCCTTTGTCCCAATCATTTGGATCTTGAAATCTGAAAGCTCTTGAATAAGAGTCTCCATCTTAGCATTTGTCTTGTTAATGCATTTAGTTGGGGAAATCAATACTTTATTTTCTCTTTGCCTTTTGTTTTTCTTTGGCTTTACATCTTCTTTTGAGTCCAAAGAAGAACCAGATGACATGAAGGATTGTTTTGAAGAATGGGAGGTACTGTGAGAAGCTCTATGTCTTGGTTTCTTGCATTTCTTCTCCTGATGTCTCCTATTATTGGATGAATGAGAGGGGGTTGCCTCGTGTCTGACAACATGCTTGAGTACTTTGTCAAGGGAAGTTATATTCCTCTCCCTTACAAAGATCCAAATTTGGGTGTAAAACCACCAAGGAACCAGGTAATGGCTTGGGCATCAAAGTACCCTACCACACCAGATTGCTTTGGCACTTGGTTCAATAATGCCATGAACCGTTTGGTGTAATCTCTCAACTTCTTGTTCTTGCCCTATTCCAAATCATTGAGTGCAACAAAAAGACTCATATCATAATCCACTTCCTGAAACCTTTCCAAGAGTTTTCCTCAAGTTTTGTCCTGTTTGTTGGCTTGAACCCCTTCTAAGGTACATGGGTGAACCAACTTTGAGCTTTCTTCAGGCACAGATTTTCAACAGCCAATCTGTGGAGTCATGTTCCTTGTTGGCAAAGGACATCACTTCAAATTCCTCAATAAATTCATCAAGGTCCTCATCAAATTCAGTTCCCTTGTACTTCTTGTAAGCTTGCTTGGTAATTTAGGAAAGACATCATGTTGTAGGTCTGATGAATTGATGATTGTGGTACCAAACTTGTTTGACCCAAGGTGCTTGCAAGTGATTGTGCTTTCATTTCAGGCTAGGGGTCTCAAGGTACAAAATTCAACAATGGGTCTTCATCAAGAGGCACTTTGATTGGAGGTACCTTGACTTCAACTTTAGCTTGAGGAAGAGAGTCAGTATCATCAAATTGCTTTTCAAGATCTCAACAAACTATTTGGGGGATCATATGTAAGATGTATTGGCACTCTTCTTCAGTCAAGATTTGTGTTGTCTTCTCAAGAATCAAATCCTTCAAGTAACCAAACCCCTTTGTGGTTTTGGGGGAAGTCAATGTGTTGTGTTGTAGCAAATATGTATCTTTGGTTGCCTCTTTCTTTCTTTTGGGATGAGGTGGCAGAAAGTAGTCTTGCCACCCAGAATCTTATTTCTTCTTTTCAAGTGCTTGCAAGGCTTCTTGAACTTTGTGACAAAGTTGGAGATCCAATTCCTCCTTCTCAAATTCTCCAATATTGAGTTGACTCTTTTGGCATTCTTCTTCCTCATGTTGTAAATTTCTTTTACAAGCCTTCTCTTCCCGTTGTTCTTTTGGTGTAGACAATCATATTTGATAGACAGCCAACTTTCAATTTGGCTTCATATTTGTCCATTCTTGAGATTTGTATCCCAAACAGTGGCACCAAAAATCATGTGACAACTTAGCTAGGATCACTTTTGTGGTAATTAGTAAGTAATCATTTGTTCCCATAAAGATATTGGTCAAAAAGGGTCAAATACCAAAGTGAAAGTAACAAACAATTCCTCTTGGTTCTATCTTTAGCCTCTTGGGTAGAAACCACACCCTAAAGAGAGTAAAAAGTGTTCAATTCACAATCTCATCACAAATTATCAACATCCATAATCATAATTCTTCAAATCCTTGCCAAATTGATACTGATTGTGGTGATTCAGTTCTTCCAAAGAAAGCTACTTCACCATAAAATGACTTTGCCTCAAAATTGTATTCCATCCCTCCACAGAAGGCACAACTTCCTCAATCAAAGTTGCTTTGCATCAATCCAGCCTTATGATCACAAATTCATAATACTACCAACACTATGATCCCTCATAGATTCATCAAGGCATTGCCTCAATTGCTATCCACTCAATATAAAACACATAGAATGAACATCAATGTTGCAGAATCCAACATCTAACACTCAAAGATTGCAAATCAGACTTCTCCCAACACTCACAAACTCATACAAAAGATTGATACTTGGAATTAAACCAAAATGACAAGCACTAAGTTATAATACTTTGCTTTACTCAACTTCAAAAATATGAATATTGAATAACAACTCATTGCAAATTCCTCCTTTAAATAAGCAGTGCACTCAATAGTTATCTAAACTACCTAAACTACTTCAATCACTACTTTACAAATTTGCAAATCCAAAGTGTCACTCTACTTCATATCTACCTCTTCAAATGTCAAAATTGTTACTCCTAACTCAATTTGATGTCTTCTTCTACTTCATCTTCTACACCCAATGTTCACGCAAGCGCTTCCTACACTTTGGGTTCATCTACTACTTCTATTTCTTCTTTTATTTCTATCTTATTTTCAATTTGAACTGAAATTGAAGTCATAATTTGCTTGACTACTCCTTCCTTTCCTATCCTAACTTCTTCTATTGACTCAGTTAATTCACCCAAAGGCACCTACACTCCTATGTCAATCACATCACATTGGGTTCCCTCCTTCACACTACTACAAATTCATCCAATTTTGATCTAATTAAGTCCAATTTGAGATAAACATTATCTCCTACTTCAATGATCTTTCTATCTACTCTATCGCTCAAGCAAATTTACAATTTATTACGTTTGGTGTCCTTTTCTTTCCTCTTCCTTGTCTTTGCACAAGCAACTTCAACTCATGCAATCTTGACTCCTCCAACTTTAGTTTTGCTTTGGTACTCAACATCACTTTCAACCTTCCAATGATCTCTCCTATTGAGCCCGATGTCTTCTTTGGAACTAACTCCTCCCAAGCTCTTTCTTATTCCAACTAATTTTGATACATCTTCAACTCCTCTTCACACTTTTCCTTTAATGTCTTTTCCTCCTCCACATTATAAACAATTTAAGATTCTTGATTGTCTTGATTTCAAACTAATTTCCTTTGAGCTATCTTCTTCTTCATTCACTCAACTTGGTCCTATAGTTGTAGACTACATACCTCTCTTTGATATTTCTCCTCATGTAAACACCAGTCCTAGCTCCTCTTCCCTCTCCTCTGGGATATCCACTTTGGCCAAATCCAAGTATTGGCTATCTCCTCCTTCCATGTAGTCAATTTGCGCATGGAACTCCCTCTCATCAGCTTCAGCCCCTTTATTCATGGACTGCTAGACCTCTAACTCTCCATCACTCTTGCTCAACTCTCTTCTTTGTAGCATGAGTTTGTCTTCTTCTTCTTTTGAGTCCTTGCCTTTGCTCTCGGCTTTGTCTTCAAACTTTGCCCCTAACGATAGATCTACCACCGCCTCATGCCTTAAGTTTAGGCTCCTTGTCTCTCTTGATTAAACTGGTGCCACTACATTCTTGGGTTGATTTATCTTCCTCGACTTCAGCTTTGGAATGGATATTGACACAATTTTTCTTGTCCCATTCTAGCAAAGTCTTTATTGCCTCCTCGGATCTGCCTTATGAAGTTTTTTTGTCTGCATCTACATCTTGATACATATGTGGATGGAAATGCAACACCAACACCTTCTTCTCCTCTACATTGAGAAGATTCAATCCAAGGTAAAGATGGGCTACAAATGGTACAAATAAATGGAGGCACATTCATTCTCCAACTGGCAAAGATTTCTACCATGAAACTTGGAAAACTTAAGTTCCAATTCTATCCCAAAAATGTGATCCAAAGATCAATTAATATGCACTCTAGTATTTGATGTTGCTATAGAAATCTTGGAGTAACTTATACCTTTTTTATTCCCTAGGGTGTATTACTTTCAAATGGTGTTAGTCATGTACATGCTCTATTAGTTATATAGTGAGAGAAAAGAAAAGGAAAAGAATTGAGAGAAAAGAGAAAGATAGTGAGTGGCTAAGATGGAGAAACTTTCATTTTTCTTTGGCAAGGATGGAGAAGATGTGGTGGCCTTTGTGAGAGACTTAATGAGAGCTTGCATAAGAACAATGAGAGGAGGAAGAATGAGTGGATCTTATAATTACCAGATTTCTTTGAGGATGCAACACTAATGTAGTATGAGTCACAATACCAAATGACAGAGAGGAGAGATGAGCAAGTGTAATACCAATAGCTAGACATGTGATCTCGAGATGAAATTTGGTTTGGTAATATCTAGGAGGATGTTATAAATGATGGACTTAGTAGATTAGATAGAGATATCACCAAAAAAGTACCTCTACTAATAGGCCAAAAATGGAAACATGCTTGAAGATTCTAGAATCAATAGCTAGAGATATGATCTAAAGATAGAATTTGGGTTTGGTGACATCTAGAAGGATGGTACATATAATGGAAAAATTAGATCAGGTAGAGATATCACAAAAAGAGCACTTCTACTAATAGGGTAGAAACCAAAATAGGCCCGAAAACTTCAAAGGCAATTTTGGAGGCCTAAAAGGATGAATTAGGCCCCAAAAATGTGTGGAACCCTCCCCAATGGAGGGAAGGCTAGCCTTCTCCCACCTTTGTTTATCTCACCAAGAGCTTCCCAATGGTACCTCACCCATATGATTATTAGATTCCTACAAGAAGATTCCCTAAAAGAGTCCTAATCAAAGCATGTTTGACCAACCAATTGGGACCAAAATTGACATGTCACCCATCCAAGCAAGTAATCTAAGGGTGGAGCTTGCTGACAGTGTATCTGTGTGACACCCATCCATGTACCCAATCCTATGGTGGAGCATCCCTAGAGGAGATCCTCTTTGACTATATAATAAAGAGAAGGTGTTCCCTTTGGGCACCAAAGTTTGAGTGTGAAACTTGTGTTTTCTCTTTGGTATTTCTTTGCTATCCTCAGAAAATTATAGCAAGAAGAGTCTTGTGAGAGTTTGACTTCAATACTCATTGGGATTTTTCTTCTATACAAGAGTTTTGAGAGATTGTTAAGTGAGGTTACCTTCCTCAAACAAGGAGATGGAGAGAAAGTGAGAGTCTATGTAGAAAGAGTGGAGAAGTTAGAGTCCAAATTTTGCATAGCATTGAGGAAGTGTAGAAAAGATATGGAGACTACTATGATTGTCATAAGAGCCATGCTCACTAAAATTGAGACCATAGATTAGAAGCAAGGTGAGATATGAAAAGCTTTCTTCCAAGGTTGAAGTTATCAAGATTGCAATACGCATGGAGGAGAGTTTGGAAGAAGATGGAGTAATTTGGTAGTGAAAGAGGTTGTGTATCCTCCTCAAGGCTACAAATATGGTGGAACTTTTGATACTTTGGTTGCAAGGATTGCACCACAAGTAGTAGTTGCTTTGGCTCTTGCACCCTTGCCAAAAGATCCACTTCAAACTATCACAAAACAACTTGCAAGTCTCAAGATCATGTGCAACTATGGTAGAAGAGAGAGGTGGATCAGAATGTGGGGAGAAGACCTAGAAGTTATGGAATTTATCCATATTGAGAGGACCAGCCAACCAACCAATAATTTCAATAATAGAAATTGTTTTGGTTATGGAAGAAGAGGCTGAAATCAAAAGAATTGCCCAAATTCTACTTACCATGGAGGAAGGGTTATAAGGGAGCCAATAGAGAGAAAGAGAGAGGCAATGAAACCCAAGTGGCTACTAATCCAAACAAAGGTAAGGAAATAACATCCATAGATTTCATTGAGAGCAAGTATGAGAAAGGAGAGTGCTCAAACTCCAAAGGTCTTAATTTGGAGCTTTTGGTACAAGAGAAGAAGAGACCTTGTTTTGCAGAGGATGTACTTGCTTCTCAAGGATTTACTCATAGCAAGGATACTTCTATGACTATTAGGAGCACTTGCACTAGCACCTCAACAATAAAGACTCCAAGGAAGAAGTTGAGGATGGAGGACCTCTTGATCTCAAAGCAACAATGGAACTACAATGTGTTGGAAGATGCTCGTAGTCACAAGGATAACATCACAATAGGTCAACTGATCACTTTGAATCCAACCTTGAGAAAGGAGCTTAAAGGTGGTTTTATGTCTACAAGCAGCAAGAAGAAAAAAAAGCAAAAGCTCTAGTATTAGTGGGGGTGGTGGATGCCAAACCAACACCATGGGAGGCTTGTGAATATGCCTCCAAGATTGATGTGAGAGTGAATGGTCATAGCATCAAGGATGCACTTGTTGATGGAGGATTTGCAGTGAATGCCATGTCAAAGAGAATGATGAAGAAGTAAGGTATGATACCCTCTAGACCTTCAACTTTTGTGGTGAACATGGCAAACAAGCAACAAGTTTGGCCAATAGGGGTGATGGATAAGGTGGTAGCTCTAGTTATGAGAGTTCAAGGTCTAATGACTTTTTAAGTCTTGAACAATTCAAGCTATGATTTGCTTCTTGGGAGGTCATGGTCATCACACAAAACTGATCAATGGCACAAAGGATACTTGAGGATTGGGCCATCAAACCATAGAGTTATAGTTCCTATCACTAACACCACCAACACTTCACATTCAGATACATCATCTTTTGAATACTAGGAATCAGATTTAGAAAAAAGAGCTTTAGGTGTGGACACAAGCATGGAGGATGATGAATCTAAAACCAATTCAAATGTGTATCCCTTGCGTGCTATGGATTTTGCACCTAAGCCAAAGATTGTGAAAGACATAGATAAATCACCATTGACACTTGAGGAGATAGAGAGGAGGTTATCTACCCTCAAGTATGGTCCAAATGTTACCAAGGAGGAGAAGGTGAGATCCAGGAGAATTTTAGCAAGTTCATCTATGTTTTTGCTTTTAATTACAAAGATTAAAAAAATTCACCTTGGAGGAGCACAAGATAGAGGTGGAGTCACATGCAAGACTAGTCTACCAAAAGCAACATCACATTAGCACACCAATAGCTTTGGTTGTGAAGGAGTAGATTGATAAGCTCAAGGAGGCCAAATTATCTTAGAGGTGGAGAATTTAGAATGGGTGTCTCCAGTTGTGATTGTAAAATAAGAATAGCAAGCTTCAAGTATGTGTGGATTACAAGAAGCTCAGCATTGTTAATAAGAAGGACTATTGCCATTCATTGATGAGATCTTGGAAGAGGTTGCAATTCACAAGAGGTACAATTTTGGAAATAGTTATAACGAGTATAACCAAATCAGGATTGCACTAGAGCATCAACAACTCACCACACCTTGGGGGACTTATTTTTCAAGGTCATGCCTTTTGGGCTTTGCAATACTCCAGCCATATTCCAATGGTTCATGAACGAGTTGTTTGAACCTTTCATTGGGAAATTCGTGTGAGACTCCATTGATGACTTTGGTGTCTATGGGAGAGCAAGGAGGAGCACTTTGTGCACAAAATCAAGGTCTTGCAATACTTGGACAAAGCAAATTCATCACTCAACCTAGAGAAGTTCATTTTTGGTTGTGAAGAAGGTTTACTTTTGGGGCACATCATTTCCAAGGATGGAATAGTAGTTGATCTTGAGAAGGTGAGGAAAATCTCAAACCTTTCATTTCCTTCAAACTTGACAAAGTTACGCCAATTATTGGGGATGGTTGGGTACGATAGGAGATTTATCTTCTCATTTTCCAACAAAGCTTATGCATTGATCTTCTACATGAAGAAGGGTGTAGAATACATGATGATTTTGGGGGACAAGGAGGAACTCAAAGCTTGTGAGGAGCTCAAGCAATCCCTTGTTATAGCTCCAATTCTTGCTAAAATTGATTGGAGTAAACCTTTCATCCTCTACATTGATACTTCTAATGTAGCTATAGGATGAACTCTGAGTCAATTAGACCAAGATGGCCATGATCATCCAATAGCTTATGCTAGTAGATAGATGCTTTCAGCAAAAAAGAACTACTCAATTACAGAGAGAGAAGGGTTGGCAATGATCTTTGGTTTCAAGAAGTTTAGATACTACTTGATTAGAGGAAAAGCCAAAATTGTCACGGATCACAAGGCTTCAAAGTACATCTTCAACAAGCCTAATGTGGAAGGGAGGCTAGCAAGGTGGATGATACTCTTGTTTGAGTATGACTACACCATTGAGGATAGGCTAGGGAAGAAAAATGCAAATGCTGATATGTTTTCTAAGGCTTATGATCATGATGAAGTTGAACGAATGGATGATTCCTTCTTGGATGAGGAGCTCATGATTCTCAATCATTCAAGAGGTTCCAGTGGAGTATAAGGAGATTGTGGATTTTGTTGCCAAAGGTAACTATCTTGAAAGGATGCATGCTAGGGAGAGGAAGGTCCTTATAGTAAGATCTAGACTTTACACAATGGTGGAGGATATTCTTTTTCACCAAGGAATTGATGGTCTACTTCAAAGAGTAGGGGGTAAGGTTGAGTTATTTTCCCCATAAAGGAGTTTCATGAAGGTTTAGTGTGTAGGGAACACTTTGTAGGAAATGGGACAACTTTCAAGATTCTATATGCAAGTTACCATTGGAATGGAATTTTCAAGGACTGTCCTGATTATTGCAAAGCTTGTCATGTTTGTCAAGTTTTTGCTAGAAAATCTACTTCCACTCCCTCTCTTAGATCAATTCCATTGCTAGAACCTTTTGAGAAGTGAAAAATTGACTTTGTAGTTCCTCTCAATAGAACCCTAAAGAAAAATTTGTATTGTGAGCCGGCCTGCCTCTCACTCAGAATGAACCTTTGATGGCTATTATGGTAGCACACCATGGAATAATAAGGCAAAGAACCCCAACTCCATCATACTCTTCCAAGGCTAACGCTCCAAGACTCAAGACATTGCTCACTAGAGAAATCAATGAGAGAGAGATAGTTGCAAATGAAAGGATGATGAGTACCTCCTCAACCCTTGTTTATATACTTGTGAAACAGTTATGCACCAAAGTTACTAATTACCATAGTAACTCAAGTTACTAAACTAAAAGTCAAGTAAAGTCAAAAAGTAAAAAGGAATATCCATTCACATGGACATATTCCACTAGCATGTGATCTTATCTTGCTCCAACCACTAAGCCAAGGATTCCTTCACATGGGCTATCCTTGGACTATAGAAGAATCCAAAACAAAAAGACTTGCGGGCCCAAGAGTTCTCAACTCTTTCCTCAAAGCCAAACACCTAGGAATTATACCAAGTCAACACACTAGAATCCAAAATAGTGGTGCTCATCTTTTCCACTTCCTGTAAAGTAAGGTCCCCTCTATCTTAGCTATGACTAAATCTAGCTAATCGTGACTAATGTAGAACCATCTTTTATATCTTTATAAATAATATCTGTCAAGTACTTGTAATACCAAGCTAAATACCACAACACCACACACATCCAAAAATGGGTGTTACATTTACCCATGGACTAAGTTTTCACTTTGTACTCAAAGTGAAGGTCTCTCTGCCTTTCATGATACATCTTCAACTTATCATGGTTAATCCTATCAAAGTGTTTTCCTCCAAAATCCATGAGATCATAGGTGTAATTGCCCCACACCTTCTTCACTATGAAAGGTCCAAAGTACTTAGGCAAAAACTTCTTTTGCACACTCTTGAATTGAATAGAATCAAACAACATTACCCAATCACCTTCTTTGAAAGGCTCCACCTTCTTCTTGCCTTGTCTCTTGTCATAGCTCTCTTTTTGTTTCCTTTGGGCTTGTTTCACTCAAACCATAGCAACTGCTCTTGCCTCTTCCAACTCCATGAGTTGTTCCTTCCTTGACTTCTCTGCATGACCTCCTTGTGCTTTCTTCAATCTCCTATAAATGCTTTGGAAGGTAGGAAGATCAAAGTGAATATGTAAGGAAGACTCAATACCATATATCGATTGAAATGGAGAATACCTGGTGGAAGTCTTCACAGTTGTCCTATACTCACACAAAACTGCATGAATCCTCTTGTCCCAATGATGTTTAGCACCCTCCATTTCTGCATCTTTGGCTAACATCATGCACAAGGTCTGATTGGTTCTCTCAGCCAAGCCATTGAAATTTGGATTATAGGATGTGGTTACTCTATGGGTGATAGAGAAATGTTGTAGCATGGCTGTAGTAATGCTTCTTGTAAACTCTCCTCCTCTATCAGAAACCAACTCCAAAGGGCATCCAAACCTAGTGATAATGTGTTCATAGAGAAATCTACCAACTTCATCTTCATTCTTGTCCCTCAATGGTCTAGCCTCAACCCACTTGGTAAGATAATCAGTAACTACCACAATATACCAATTGTTCCTTGGGGTTCTATTGAGAGGACCTACAAAATCAATTCCCCACTTCTCAAAATGTCCTAGCAATGAAATTGATCTAAGTGGTGGAGTGGATGTAGACTTTCTAGCAAAAGCTTGACAAACATGACAAGTTTTGCAATAATCAAGACAATCTTTGAAAATCTCTCTCCAATGGTAACCTGCGTCTAGAAACTTGAAAGCAGTCACCTTTCCTACAAAGTGCTCTCCACTCACTAAACCTTCATGAAACTCCTTTATAAGTAGGATAGAATCTTCCTTACCCACTGTTCTTTGAAGTAGACCATTTTCTCCTTGGTGAAAAAGAATATCCTCCACCATTGTGTAAGGTCTAGATCTTGCTACAAGGGCCTTCCTTTCCCTAGCATGCATCCCTTCTGGATAGTTACCTCTTGTCACAAAATCCACAATCTCCTTGTACTCCATTGGAACCTCTTGAATGACTGAGATTGTCATGAGCTCCTCATCCGGGAAGGAATCATCCACTGGGTCATCTCCATCATGATCATAGGCTCTAGATAACAAATTACCATTTGCATGTTTCTTTCCTGGCCTATCCTCAATGGTGTAGTCATACTCAGACACAAGTATCATCCACCTTGCTAGTCTTCCTTCAACATTAGGCTTGTTGAAGATGTACTTTAAAGCCTTGTGATCCGTGACAATGGTGGATTTCCCTCCAATCAAGAAGTGTCTAAACTTCTTGAGACCAAAGATCAGTGCCAGCCCTTCTCTCTCCATGACTGAATAGTTCTTTTCTGCTGAAACCATCTGCCTACTAGCATAAGCTATTGGATGATCATGCCCATCTTGGTCTAATTGACTAAGAGTGCATCCTATAGCTACATTAAAAGCATTAGTGTAGAGGATGAAAGGCTTACTCCAATCAGGTTTTGCAAGAATTAGAGCTACAACAAGGGATTGCTTGAGCTCCTCAACAGCTTTGAGAGCCTCCTTGTCCTCCAAAATCACCATGTAATCTACACCCTTCTTCATGTAGATGGTCAATGCATAAGCCTTGTTGGAAATGAGAAGATGAACCTCCTATAGTATCCAATCATCCCCAAAAATTGGTGTAACTTTCTCAAGCTTGAAGGGGATGGAAGGTCTGAGATTTTCCTCACCTTCTTAGGATCAACTGCTATTCCATCCTTGGAGATGATGTGCCCCAAAAGTAGACCTTCTATACATCCAAAAATGCACTTCTCTGGGTTGAGTGATGCATTTGCTTCATTCAAGCATTGCAAGACCTTGATAAGGTGCTCAAAGTGCTCCTCCTTGCTCCCATACACACAAAAGTTATCAATGAAGTCTCTCACAAATTTCCCATGAAAGGTTTAAATACCTTATTCATGAACCGTTGGAATGTGGCTGGAGCATTGCAAAGCCCAAAAGGCACGACCTTGAAAGCGTAAGTTCTCCAAGGTGTGATGAATGTGGTGAGTTGTTGATGTTGTGGTGCAATCTTGATTTGGTTATATCTACTATAACCATCTCCAAAATTGTACCTCTCATGATCTACAACCTCCTCCAAGATCTCATCAATGAATGGCAATGGATAGTAGTCTTTCTTGGTAATAACATTGAGCTTCTTGTAATCCACACAAACCCAAAGCTTACCATTCTGAATTCTCCACCTCAAAAATAAATCCGGCCTCCTTGAGCTTATCAATCTCCTCTTTCACAACCAAAGATATTGGTGGGCTAATGCAACGTTGTTTTTGGTGGATTGGTCTTGCATGTGACTCCACCTCTATCTTGTGATCCTCCAAGGGGACTTCTTTCAAATCCTTGTAACTGAAAGCAAACACAAGGATGAACTTGCAGAAAATCTACTCAAATCTCACCTTCTCCTCCTTGGTAACATTTGGGCCATACTTGAGGGTAGCTAACCTTCTCTCTACCTCCTCAAGTGTCAATGGTGATTTATCTGGGTCTTTCAAAACCTCTGGCTTAGGTGCAAAATCCATAGCACACAAGGGATACACATCTAAATCCGATTCAAATTCATCCTCTTCCGTGGAAGTCTACTCCTCCATGCTTGTGTCCACACCTGAAGCTCCTTCTCAGAATCTGATTCCCAATATCAAAAGATGGTGTATTTGAATGTGAAGTGTTGGTCGTGTTAGTCACATGAATTGTGATTCTATGTTTTGATAGCCCAATTCTCAAGTACCCTTTGTGCCATCAATCCATTGTGTGTGCTGCTCTCAACCATGGCCTCCCAAGAAGTAAGTCATAGCTTGAATCCTTCAAGACTTGGAAAGTCATAAGATTTTGAACTCCCATAATTGAAACTACCACCTTATCCATCACCCCTACTAGTTGAACTTGCTGTTTGTTTGCCATGCTCACCACAAATGTTGAAGGTCTTGAGGGTACCATACCCAACTTCTTCATCAACCTTTCTGACATGGCATTCACTATTGATTCTGACATGGCCTTCACCTTTCTGACATGGCATTCACTAAACCCTCCATCAACGAATACATCCTTGAGGTTGTGACCATTCACTCTCATATCAATCTTAGAGGCATATTCACAAGCCTTCCATGGTGTTGGCTTGGCATCCACCACACCCATTGATACTAGAGCTTTTCCCTTCTTCTTCCTCTTGCTCCTTGTAGAACTAAAACCACCTCTAAGCTCCTTTCTCAAAGCATGATTCAAGCAATTAATTGGCCCATTGTGATGTTAACCTTGTGACTACTAACATCCTCCAACACATTGTAGTTCCATTGTTGCTTTGAAATCAAGAAGTCCTCCATCCCCAACTTCTTCCTTGGAGTCTTTGTTGTTGATGGTATTGAGGTGCGAGTGCTCCTAGTAGCCATAAGAGTATCCTTGCTTGGAGTAAATCTTTGAGAAGAGTGAACATCCTCTGCAAAATGAGCGCTCTTCTTCTCTTGTGCTATGAGCTCCAAATTAAGACCCTTGGAGTTTGAGCACTCTCCCTTCTCATACTTGCTCTCAACCACATCTTTGGATGTTATCCCCTTACCTTTGTTTGAATTAGGAGCCACTTGGGTTTCACTTCCTCCCTCTTTCCCTCTGTTGGCTCTCTCATAACACCTTCCTCCATGGTAAGTGGAATTTGGGCAATTTCTTTGGATATGTACTCTCCCTCCACAACCAAAACAATTTCTATCATTGAAATTGTTGGGCTGGTTGGCCTCCTCTTTATGGATAGTTTCTATAGCTCCTAGGCCCTCTCCCTACATTCTGATCCTCCTCTCTCTTCTCTGATAATTGCACCACATTGATCTTGAGATTTGCAAGTTGTTCTGTGATGGTTTGAAGTGGATTCTTTGGTTGAGGTGCAAGAACTGGAGCAACTACTATTTGTGGTGCAACCCTTGCCACCAAAGTATCAGAAGTTCCACCATACTTGTAGCCTTGAGGAAAATGCACAACCTCCTTCACCACCAAATCACTCTCATCTCCTTCCAAACTCTCCTCCATACGAATTGCAATCTTGATAGCTTCAACCTTGGAAGAAGGTTTCTCATATCTCACCTTGCTTCTTATTTGTGGTCTCAACCCTCCCACAAAATTCTTGGCGAGCATGGCCCCTATGCCAATCATAGTAGTCTCCATATCATCCCCACCCTTCCTCAACATTATGCGAAATATGGACTTTAACTTTTCCTCTCTTTTCACATAGACTCTCACTTTCTCTCCATCTTGTTGTTTGAGAACGGTAACCTCACTCATCAATCTCTCATAACTCTCATTTGGAAGAAAGTTCTCAATGAGTGCTGCAGTCAAACTCTCCCAAGACTCTTCTTCTCCATCTCTTTGCTCTCTCTTTTGGTATTCATACTCATAACATGTAAGTGCTACATCCTCAAGGAATTCTGGTAATAATGAGGCCCATTCATTCTTCCTCCTCTCATTGTTTCTTATGCAAGCTCTCTTGAAGTCTCGCACAAAGGCCTCCATATCTTCTCCATCCTTGCCAAAGAAAACCGGAAGTTTCTCCATCTTAACTCCTCATTATCTTTCTTTTCTCTCAATTTTTCTTTTTCTTTTTCTCTTTTATTTCTTCACTCTATAACTAAGAAATTATATAAATGACTAAGACCATCTAAGAATAATCCACTCTAGGGAACACAAAAGGTTTAGGTTGCTCCAAGATTTCTATAGCAACATCAAATCCTAAAGTGCATATTAATCTAACTCTCATGGATAGTTTATATATAAGTTGAAAGATTATCTCCATCACTCATCTTGAGAACTAGCTAATGAAAGTGGTAGTATTTCTATAGTTGTACTAAGACTCTCTCCAAGATCCTTCACCAAAGTCTCCAAAAGTGCTTTTACTCCATACATTCATGTCCTTTTGGAAGTCCTTCCACTCCACAAACCTCACATAACTCCTTGGTCTTAGATCTTCTCCCTCCTAATCTTGGTGAAGAAGGTTCAACATGCTAAACCCAAATCAAGTAATCCTCTCCTTTCCCAAAATCTCTTGCTCTCAAAGGTCAATGGATATGAACTTGCCCCATGTCCCTTCTCTCCACTTAGAAAACACTTAGACTCACTCTTTCCTCCAAATGGTGTAGGTTTTGGATCCTCTCAACACTCTCTTCAAATTCTATTCTAAACTCTCTTCTCCTCAGATTCCCTCTACAATCACCTCAAAACCTTGGGGAACCTTGCATAGCCTCAATTTTCACTCTTGGTGACCCTCCATGTTCCCAAGATGAGTCTAAACACTCAAATATGCTTTTTGTTGCCCCCACACTCCTCATGCATGAAATTTAAACTCTGCAGAATTGACCTTTCTCACAATATCAATAAAATCTCAGAAATGGTATCTTAAAGTCATCTGAAATTTCTCACACTTGCTCAAAACTCCAAGACATTCCTCCTTGCAAAATTTAAGATCTTTTTATCAAGCTATTTGGCCCTGGCACCTTTCTATTCAGCACACATATTTCAGATTTGGTCTGAAAACCACCCCCTCACTTTAAAAACTTATTACTCTCTGCTCAAGAATGATATATGTCTAGCTTTTGTTTCAGCAAGTAGGATACAATGCACTGAATTTTCTAAAAAAATTTCACCACAATCCACAAAAAATTGAAGAAACGGTAGAATCTATACAATTTTCCAGAGAGCATGCAATTGTAGGAGCAATTTACCCTATCAACTTATAAAAATTCTAGCCCAGTGTGCATAGCAGCTCTCACAATAATTTTAAGTGTGATAACTGGAAAATAACCTAAGTATCATGTGTAGAAATTTCAAGTCCAGATCCCAAACTTGAGATTTTGCCCAAAATCACCTTAATCCCCAAAATCAGCTATCCACCTCACACAATCTCTCCAAATCCTCTCAAGTGAACAAGATGTTCAAAATCACCTCAAAGATATCAAAATGAACTACAGGGTATAAAAATGGGTAAAAATTCTCTAACATAAGTTCAGCCCTCTCTTCCCCTAAAGTTCTCTCCAAGTGAGCTCTCATAGCCTCTTTATGTCTAATATAAAATTATACGCAGAACATTATCTTGCCTTCTAGAGAGGTCCCAACAATAGAACCAAAAATGTGAACCGGCCTGTCTCTCACTCAGGATCAACCTCTGATGGTTATTATGGTAGTGCACCATGGACTAAGAAGGCAAAGAACCCCAACTCCATCGTACTCCTCCAAGGCTAACGCTCCAAGACTCAAGACATTGCTCACTAGAGAACTCAATGAGAGAGAGATAGTTGCAAATGAAAGGATAATGAGTACCTCCTCAACACTTGTTTATATAATTTTGAAATAGTTACGCATCAAAGTTACTTATTACCATAGTAACTCAAGTTA
Source organism: Lunularia cruciata (assembly GCA_948567375.1). Classification (NCBI taxonomy): domain Eukaryota; kingdom Viridiplantae; phylum Streptophyta; class Marchantiopsida; order Lunulariales; family Lunulariaceae; genus Lunularia; species Lunularia cruciata. Next base: position 32,582,028 of record OX419762.1, on the reverse strand, counting down.
TTTGACTAAAAGTCAAGTAAAATCAAAAAGTAGAAAGGAATATCCATTCACATGGGCATATTCCACTAGCATGTGATTTTATCTTGACCCACCCACTAAGTCAATGATTCCTTCACTTGGACTATAGAAGAATCCAAAACAAAAAGGCTTGTAGGCCCAAGAGTTCTCAACTATTTCCTCAAAGCCAAACATCTAGGAATAATACCAAGTCAACACATTAGAATCCAAAATAGTGGTGCTCATCTTTTCCATTTCTTCTAAAGTTAGGTCCCCTCTATCTTAGCTATGACTAACTCTAGCTAATCATGACAATATAGAACCATCCTTTCTCTCTATATAAATAATATCTCTCAAGTACTTGTAATACCAAGCTAAATATCACAATACCACACACATGCACAAATGGTTGTTATAGTACATTGTAGTAGTAATTGATAATTCTTACCAAGTGGATTGAGGCTAGACCATTGAGGGACAAGAGTGAAGGTGAAGTTGGTAGATTTCTTTATGAACACATTATCACTAGGTTTGGGTGCCCTTTGGAGTTGGTATCTGACAGAGTAAGAGAGTTTACAAGAAGAATCACTACTACCATGCTATGACATTTCTTTATCACACAAAGAGTAACTACATCCTATAAGCCAAGCTCCAATGACTTGGAAGGGAGAACAAATCAGACTTTGTGCATGATGTTGGCCAAAGATGCAAAATGGAAGGAGCTAAACATCATTTGGACAAGAAGATTCATGCGGTTTTGTGGAAGTGTAGGACAACTATGAAGACTACCACCAGATATTCTCTATTTCATTTGGGATATGGTATTGAGTCTACCTTACCTATTCACTTTGATCTTCCTCTTTTCCAAAGCATTCATAGGAGATGGAAGAAAGCACAAGGAGGTGATGTAAAGAAGTCAAGGAACAATCAACTCATGGAATTGGAGGAGGTAAGAGTAGTTTGAGTAGAGCAAGCCCAAAGGAAACAAAAGTATAGATATGACAAAAGGCAAGGAAAGAAGAAGATAGAGCTCTTCAAAGAAGGTGATTGTGTAATGTTGTTTGATTCTATTTAATTCAAGAGAGTGCAAAATAAGTTTTTGCCTCAGTACTTTGGATCTTTCATAGTGGAGAAGGTGTGGGGCAATTACTCCTATGATCTCAAGGAGTTGGGAGGAAGATTGTTTGATAGGATTAACCATGATAAGTTGAGGATGTATCATAGAAGGTAGAGATACCTTCACTAAGATGACAAAGTGAAATCTTAATCCATGGGTAAATGTAACACCCAATTATACATGTATGTGCTATTGTGATATTTATTTTGATATTATAAGTATTGGGAGATATTAGTTACACAGAGATGAAGGATGGTTCTGCAATAGTCATGATTAGCTAAAGTTAGTCATAGCTAAGAGAGAGGAGAACTTACTTTAGAGGAGGTGGAAAAGATGAGCACCACCATTTTGAATTCTAGTGTATTTACTTCGTATTATTCCTATGTGTTTGGCTTTGAGGAAAGAGTTGGGAACTCTTGGACTTTTTGCTTCAGATTCTTCTCTTGTTCAAGGATAGCCCATGTGAAAGAATCCTTGACTTAGTGGTTGGATCAAGATAAGACCACATGCTTAGGAGAATATTCTCATGAGTATAGATATTCCTTTAGAATTTTGACTTTATTTGACTTTAAGCCTAGTAACTTGAGTTACTCCAATAATTAGTAACTTTGGTGCATAACTATTTCACAATTATATAGATTAGGGTTGAGGAGGTACTCATCATCCTTTCATTTGCAGGTATCTCTCTCTCATTGGATTCTCTAGTGAAAAATGGTGTGAGTCTTGGAGTGTTTGCCTTGGAGTAGTATGATGGAGTTGGGGTTCCTTGCCTTCTTAGTCCATGGTGCACTACCATAATAGCCAACAAAGGTTCATCTTGAGTGAGAGACAATACGGCTCATAGATCACTTGGGGAAAGCAATAATCTTCAATTGGAAAAACAAACAAGAAGAAGCATTCAAGAAACTTAAGTACATATGTCTTCACCATCCTCCAACCATATGATTTGATACTTCTAACTTTGCCATTGGGAGTTATGTTACAGCAAAAATTTCCAAATGGTTTACATCCCATTGCCTTTATTTCTTTCCTACTAAACATAGTAGAAAGAAATTATTTTGCTAAAGATCAAGAAAAAATTGGAATGATGTATGTCATAAAGATATGGAGATATTACCTCTTTGATACACAAGTGATAATGTGAATGGACCACAAACCCTTATTGCCTACCTTTTGTTTGGAACATATTTAGATTTGGCATCATCAATGGGTGGGACAACTATTTTTGTTTGATATCATGCTTGAGTAAAAATGTGGCAAGTTCCATGTCATCGCAAATGTGCTATCATGATGAAATGATTTGAAGATTCTTCTTGAATCTCCCATGTTAAAAATAATCACCATGATTTTGAAAAACTCAAAGGTATACACAAGGTTCAAGACTTCCTTGCAATAAGGCCCTTACTTGATCTTGAGAAATTAGTCTCGTCATTATAAGGAGTACAACACCTTTTCAATCATAGATTGACTTTTATTTTGCAATAACCAAATCTATTTTCCCATTATGGGAGATCTATGATTGTTGCAACTTCAACTTACCAATTGTTGGTCACATGGAGGTGAGCAAGATCTTGAGTACTCTACAACACTATGGATGGTGACCAAATATGTCAAAAGAGGTTTGAGAATTTGTCCAATCTTATGAGAATTTCCAATGTAACAAAGCCACCAACCAAAAACCTGAGTGTACTAATCAAACCACTCCCCATTCTGTTTGGCCAATTGGAACATGTGAGCCTTGATCTCATCACATCCTTGCCAAAGATGGATCAAGTTCATACAAAAATCTTAGCTCTTGTTGATAAGCTCAACAAGAAAATTCATTTTGGCATCTATCATGGATATAGTGGATGCTCCAATGTTGACCCAAATTTACTTCAACACTATCTTCAAACACCATAGGATTCTTATCTTTGATTGTGATCCTTGACTTACTAGTAAGTTTTGGCAAGAACTCTTGAAGCTACTTAGCACTAGGCTTGCCTTATCTATGGCATTTCATCCTCAAATTGATGGGCAGGCCAAACAAGCCAATTACACTTTGGAAGACATCCTACATGCCTTTGTCAATGTTGATCAGACCAATTGAGAAACTTGTCTAATGGTTGCCTAATTTACCTATAAATTCCAAGCAAGTACCACATTCTCTTCCTTCTTTTCCAATTATGGCCAAGATCCACTAGTTCCAGATTGTCTTCTTGCTCCATGTCATAACTCACCAAACATGAAGTTTTAGCATTCTAGCAAGTAATATATTGTTCCGTCAAAGATACTACATAGAAATGAATCAAACAAAATTAAATATCACCTCTTTAGTTTGTTACTCTTACTTCTTTAACCTCTTTGGTCAAAAAAAGAGTACGAGGGCACCGTAAAGGCTTCATTGTAAATTTGAGAAAAAGAAATCACTCACATCTACAAGTTTAAATCCAAGGTCATACTAGAAATTGATATTTCAGTTCATTAGTGTCAATTTCTTGTGAAGGTATCTTAGAAGTCTTCCAAATATATTATGTTCTAACCTACTCATATCAAGGCACAAAGAATAGAAGAGTCCTCTCCTTCCAAAGCTACCATTGACATTTACTTTGGAGTAATAATTTTCTATCCTTTCCTCAAGCCATTAACCTCTAAATAACCCAAAAACTTTAAAATCCCTATTCCTCACATTCTTCACTTAGGCCAATTGCAATAGTACCAAATAAAACATTCTAACAAGGCATTTTTACCAAATGATTGCAAAACTTCACTAAGGTTCAAACACACATAACAAAGTGCAACTCTTATTGAGATTATCCACCACTACATAAATTTAGATGCAAGGAATACATACTTTGAAGAAATTCATAAAATGACAAGGGACTTAAAGTCTTTTCACTAATCCACCAAATACTCCAATTGAGGATGAAGTACTTTGAGTATCAACCTTAAATAGGTGTGTGACTTGGCATTTAAAAACAACTGCCAAAACTGATCTAACTTCCTATACCAAAATTGAAATATCAGCTGAAATAGCAAAAATTAGACACAATTCTTCTAGCAGTGAAAAGTCTAAAAGGCTGATCAAACACCTTGCAAATGTCAGCTGTTCTTGTGAAGGAACACGGACTGTCAACCAACTTGTTGGGAGGGAAGATGGTTCTTTCTCTGTTGCACTTTAGATTCCTCAAAAACCACCTTCGTCTGTTCCTCCTTAGAAAACCCAACAACCTCCTTCTTCTTTTTTTCTTGTTTCCAGTATTCTTGCTCAATGGTTTTTACTCTCTGCTGCACTTTCTATTTCTCAAAACTCCTTCCTCTATTCATCAAAACTCCTTTGATCATTCCCTGTCCCTCAAAACTCCACCCATCTTTCTATGTCCTTCAAAAAGAAAAGCCCTTTGATACTTCTTGGTCACTCCGATTCCTTTTGATACTTCTTTATCCTTCCAAAACTAAAACCCTTCAATACTTCTCAGTTCTTCCAAACCAAAACCCTTTGGTACTTCTTTGTCTTTCCAAAACTAAAACCCTTTGATACTTTTATGTTCTTCCAAACCAAAACCCTCAAATACTTCTCTGTCCTTACAAAACTAAAACCCTTCAATAGTTCTCTGTTCATCCAAACAAAACCCTTTGATACTTCTCTTTCTTTGATTTTCCCCATCACTTTTCTATCTGTGGGATTCTTTTTTCTTCTTGATTATTTCCTAATCCTTCCTTCACCTTTTTCTTCCTTCTCTCTCCCTTCGTTCCCTCCAAACCCCTTGCACCAAAACTCCTTTCGACCTTTTTCCTGTTGGATGGCTCCAGCCCTGCCTTTGGTTCCCTTCTAGATTCCTCCCTGTCTTCCCTCTCCCCAAAACCCTTTCGATACTTTGATGTCTTTTCCCATACTCTCTTCCTAGTTTTCTCACCAAAAAGCGCTCCCTCTTTAATTGACTATGCTATCCCAGTAAACGGCCTTTGCTATTGTTCTTCCCCACAAAACTTTTCCTTGTTGAGCACTTTCTCCTATTTTGTCTTTTCTTCCTTGAGATTAGTCAAACAAAATTTCTTAAGTTCCTCATCATCAACTTCTGACTTAAATTTTGCCGGATCATTCTGAACTTTGGATACAAGCATGCTTTCAACCAAGTCCCCAAATTCTTATTCTTCAAGAAAAGTTTTAGCTTTATTCCTTTCTTGCTCCAAGTTCTTCTACAACATTTGACTTCCTTTCCTCAACACTGGGTCAGCAGCTCGTTTCACCTCCTCCAAATTCCTTGTCTTCATTTTATGTCCTACAGAAAATGAAGACACGTGACTACCTACACATATAGTAGGCCACTATTTTGACAACTATCAAAGTTACTACCTAGAAAGTTCATGCAAATACTCAAATCACTATTGGAATCCAAACATTACTGCCTACAACTAGCACTTTTACTAGATCTATATAATTTTCTCCTGGTTTACCAACCACACTAAATAGCACTAATGTAACATATAGATTGTTTCCTCGATGATATCAAAAATCTTGGCACACTCAAATCTTCTGAGTCTTCTTCTTCAGAACAATGACAATGGGAGAACATTTACTGCTCAAGACTAGAAAGATTGCTCTCGGCCCCCAAGTACTTGTTGATCTCATCTTTCACCAGGAGCGAGTACTTTGGGTTCAAGCAATACTATCTTTGCCAAACCGGAACTGCACCTTCAACAAGATCAATCTTATGTTACCTAAAATGTTTGGGAATTCCTAGCATTTTATTGGTCAACTAGTGAAATACATCATAGTACTCCATAAACAAGGTACTCTTTCCAACTCCTCCAAAGTGACTATCTTTGAACTTTTCAACTTTTCAATCTTTTTTCTTTAGACAAGACAACATCTTAACAATCATTGGGGTTAATGACTCTTTCAACATCACTGACTTGGCTCAGCCCAAGTTAAACAGCAGTCAAACCCCCTTCCTCCAAGTTGTATTTGCCCAAGATGGTGTCATATGGGTCTTTTTCTTTGACCACTACCTTGTGGCACTCCAAGTAATTGACTTGGACTTCTTCATTAGAGTCTTTGGAAGACAAAGATGATAAATCTTTGGATTCATCTTTGTTATCTGATAAAGTTGTTTCCCGAAGGTGGTGAAACTTTGTCCAACTCACAGTCATTAGGTTTTGGTCTTTGGGTGAGATGTCCATGAATCTCAGCTTCTGTTGGTGCCAATCTACAACAACTTGGGCACTGTACAACCAAGGCCTTCCAATCAACAAGTTTTGGTCACTAGTATCAACATGATGTAATGCAACTTGGGGGGCACTCCCCCAATGATTGTTGTGATATTTGACAACATGCCAAAAGGTTGTCTCTTGGTTTGGTCCGCAAACTTCAGAATTTAGGGTGTTGGATCAAATGTATAGTACCCTAAATGATTTGTGGTGTTCTTTGTCATGACATTCATACCGGGACCCAAATCAATTGGTATCAATGTGATCATGCAACCCATGATCTCTACATCCACTTTAGGAGATCCTTAATCTTCTTGCTCAATATGATAGATGGCCGGTAAGTCTTTCTTGGTCATTGCCCTTACTTTCTTGAGGGACAAACTTAGTTGCTTCTTGTACAGCTTGTTGTCCTCCCATAATTGCTTGAATGTGATGTTGGCCCATGTGGATGCCAAATCTACCACAATATCATATTGGGATACTCCTCCTAACTTCACCTTCTTCACCTTTGACTTCGGGTTAGAAGTCTCTCCTCATTCCAACTGGACTTTGGGGCGCTTCAAGATGGTGACCAAAGTACCGGTGGTCTTGACACAAGTTTCTTTGAGTTTACCCACCTCAGCTTGAATCAGATCCTTGACTTTGGATCAAATATCAGCCGGAAAAATTGGAGGCTTTGCCTTCCTATCCTCCTCCAAACTCATCTCCCAAGTTCTTTGTATTGCCTCTTGAACTTCCTTTTGTAAGGCTTTAGCTTTGGCTTCTTCTAGAATTTTCCCCTCCTTTGCAGACAAGATAGCTTTTGGGCACAACCTCTTAGCCTTTCATGAAGACAAAGAAGTAGTAGTACTCACTTCTTTCGGATCATGCTTCTTCTTGCTTGAGCGTGTCTCAACTTTCAAAACTTAGAGGTTCAGCCATTCTTGTTCTAAAGCTGGACTCCCTTCTTGAGGTCTCTCCTCCTCAAGAATTATAAAATTTACATTTGTATCTCCTTAAGACTGAAGCTTAGTTGGAGTCTGTACATACATCACCAATGGCTTTGGGTTGGGTGGTTGAGGGCATTTATTTCTAGTGTGGCCCAAACCTTTGCAATTTCCACAAAGGGGAACATACACAACCTTATGCCTTGGCTTAGGGCAATTTGGAGACCAATGGCCCATAGAGCCACAATTGTAACATGCTATGACAACCTGAAAAATATCAATTTTGTGACAATCAGGTAAATAAAGTCTATTCTCTCAGAGATACAAGTCAGAAATAGTGAAATACAAAGTAAATAGTAACAATGTAGTTCTTCTTGAGTTCTTCTTAGTCTCTCAGGTAGAAACTACACCCAGAAGAGAGTATCAAGCATTGCTCAGAATCTTGTCACAAATTACACACTCATAATCACAATACTCTCAATCTTTCCAAACCAACTTTGATTGTGATGATTTAGATTCTCCCAAAGATGGCTACTTCATTGCAAAATGACTTTGTCTTAGAATTGTGTTCAAACCCTCCACTGAAGGCACAACTTACTCAATCAAAATTTCTTCATATCAAACTCACGCTACACTCACAAGTATGGAATATTACCAACACTGCAATTCTTCACAGGTCTATCACGGCATTGCTTTGATTGCACTTCACTTAAGATCAAACACAAAAATGAAGATCAAGGGTATAGAATCCAACATCCAACAACCACACTCACTTGCACTTCAAATTTCTCCAAATACTCACAAGCACAAGCAAAAACTTGATACTTCGATTTAAGCCCAAGCGACGAGCACTAAACTCAACACTTTGCTTTATTTTTCTTCAAAAATTATGAATACTTAATAACACAACAATGCAAATGCATCCTTTAAATAGGCAAAGCACTTGATAGTTATCTAACAACTATGTTGTTCTGCAACACTTCTTTGAACCAAGAAATCCAAATGTTAATGCACCTCTTCATAGTTATCTCTTTAAATCTCAAATCTATTATTACTCCAATCCAATGTCTCTCTCTACTTTGGCTTCCAAACCTGATGTTCCTTTACAAATTTTCCCTTCTTTGGGTCTCTCTAATTCTACTTTTTCTTCATTATGAAGTACAATTGCATACCTCTCAACTCTATCTACATCATTATCTTCTAACCCGTTCTTCTCTATTGTCCTAGGTAACTCACCCAATGACACTTGCACTCCTAATTTGACTACTTCAAAATTTGTATTCAACTTCATCTCACTACAAAGTCTACCCAAGTCTGATCTAACAAGATTTAATCTAAGACTCACATTATCTCCTACTTCTAGCATCTTTCTATCTACATGATCTCTCAAACAAATCAAGAGGTTGTTCAATTTTGGGTCCTTTGCCTTCCTCTTCCTTGTCTCTTGCACCAACAACTCAACTCATGCAATCTTGCTTCCTCCAACTTTATCTCGGCTTCAATATTGAGCATTGCTTTCAATCCTCTTACCATCACTCCTACTGCATACAACTCCACCCTCTGGACTATCTGCTCTTTACTTCTCTCCTCCTCCAGCTTATTCTGATACATCATCAACTCATGCTTTGTGGTTTGCATTGCATCGTCTCTTTTCTCTTCTAACCACATCAGTTGATGGATCCAAAGATCTTGGCTTTCTTCTTCCAACAATCATTCTTCATAAAGAATTTGATATGTCAGGACTTCAAATTCAACTGGTAGTATGGGATGCAATCCACATGTCAAGAAGTAAGGCGTTTGTTTGGTAGTAATCTTTCTAGTTGTTCTATATGCCCACAAAGCTGTAGGTAACTTTGTATCCCAATCATCGGCATAATTGACTGTCACCTTATTCAAAATTTTGCATAACAATCCATTGGCCTTCTCCGTTAGTCCATTTGCCTTTGCATTATAAGGAGTTGTCTTCCAGTTTTTTTTTTCTATAAGTACTTGGTTAACACTTGCACCATGGAGTTCAAAAGATGTGTCCCCCAATCACTGACCAATTTCAAAGGACATCCATATCATGAAATGATATTTTGGAAGAAAAAATCTGCAACTATTTCCCCATCATCTTCCAATTTGCCTCAACTTCAACCATCTTGGTGGCATAATCAGTGCACACCAAGATGTATCTCTTCCTCGTGAATCGGGTCACCAATGGAATTGGACCCACAAAATCAATGCCTCATTTCTCCAATGGAGCCAATGGAAAAATTGGTCTCAAAGGCCAATGGGAAGTAGCCATCGGCTTTCTTATTTGCTGGCAGGCATTACAACTTTGTATGTAGGCATGAGTGTCCTTATACATTGTAGGCCACCAATACTCTGATGAAAGAATCTTCTTTTCAGTATTCTTTAGGGCATACTGTCCTCTTTATGTTTCTAAGTGTAAAGACTCAATTACTCCTTTGACTTTGTATGCCTAATTGAATCTCTAAAGTACTTTGTCTTTGCCTATCTTAAATAAAATGTTGTGTTTTAGCTAGTATGGTCCCATCTTCATGAGGAAGACGGCCCTCTGCTCTGGGTTGAATCCCTTTGGACAATGGCAAGTATGTAGATAATGATATTCTGCCACATACCTTGTACTTTGCATTGCCATAAAATGATATAACTCTTCATCAGGAAACCAATCATCAATTTCCAAGTCTTGGTCTTGAGTTTCCAACCTGGATAGGAAGTCCGCATTCAAATGCAAAGCTCCCTTCCTTACTTGTATAGGGTATGTGAACTCTTGTAACAACAAGATCTATCTTGCAATTTGCCTAGACAAATCCGCCTTCTTGACCAAATGGTGCAAAGCATAACAGTCCACATACAATACAAACTCATATCCCAAAAAAAAATGGCAAAAGTTATTGCAGGCTTACACTATTCCGAGTGCTTCTCTTTCATTTGTAGAATAATTTTTTTCTACAAGTGAAAGCTATCGGTTGGCATAGTAAATTGGGTAATCCTTTTTCTTCTTGTCCTTTTGACTTAAGATGACTCCAATTGCCATGGCCAAAGTGTAAACATGCACTTGGAAAGGAGGATCCCAATTCAGTGTGTGGTGCCCACATTTTTTGTTTTTTTCAGAATAAAGGAGAAGAAGTTTATAGAGAAGTCGGATTGCGTCTGTATGGCCAAAGAAGGCAAAGAAAAGAGTCTTTGGGATGAAACCCGAAGTAAAATGACTTCGGGTCATAAGGCAAAGTACTTGGAAATGCCTTGTCAGCATACAATATGAAGTAAATTGTCTTTGGATCGGGGGGAGCTCAACCCGAGGCGAAGACAGTCTAACAACCTTTTGTCGGGGCAAGAAATTCAAGAAGGGGCCATTTCAAAACTGGCGGCTCATACGCGCAAAGGTTGATTGACAGTGACAGGTGCATGCCGGAGGTGTGATTTCTTGGTAGAAACTCAAAGTGACGGAAGACAAAGAAGCACAACTCTATAAAAATCAAAACTGCAACGACAAAATGTCAAGCAATTTTCCTTTGCCGTTGAGGAGTCGTCTTGTAGGTGATTGGGGAAAGGGAAATAGAGTTGGACTCGTGTTAGTGCGCAAGGGAGAAGTTGCGAGAGTGAAATCGAGAGAAAGTGAGAAAGCAGAAGAGATGGGAGGAGGGAAGAAGAACTCCGAATTTGGAGTGAGAAATCATGCGATTTGGAGATTAGATGTGATCGCAAGGATCGAAGTCTTGAGCTGACTTTGGATCACCTTTCTGGCATGGAACTGGAATATAAGTTTTCTAGGATTCATGACAGAAATCATTGAGAGTAAGTGTCTTGATGGACCCGAGGAAGAAGGGAAGAGGGGAAATCCGGCTTGCTGGACAGAGTCGGATTGGAGATTGGTACTCGAGAAGGAGTTGGGCTCGGAGCAGGGAGCCACGTTCTTGGAGAAAGGAGAGATAGCCCAAGAAACTCAGGAGGTGAGAGATGCCTTCTCGTCAAAGAGAACGAAGAATGGGTACAAGGTGGAAAGTTACAAAGACCCTGTCAAGAGATGAATTGTGAGTGCTTTGATGGCAATCCTGAAGCCAGAGAGAACAACTTATGTGATGAAACACCAAGCAGTGTTCTTCCATAAGTTGTTTGCAGGAGAGCCTATAAATTGGGCGAGGTGTTTTCATGGGAGAACGAGGCAGATGGTGTGGAATTTGTGGGATAAGTCGCCTCCACATTACATTGTGCCATTTGCAACACACTTCTACCTCGGGCTCAATTTGCTGAACTTGATGGAGCGGAATCAGATGGTGTTGCACTTCCATCCTGATGTGCGGACGGAGGTCAATGTCAAGGAGCAGCAATACATTCTCCAAATCCGGAGCACGGATGACTACTACGCGAAGATAGTGAAAAACATGGAGGTCGTAATGAGTACCCTGACAAAGAAGAGGACTCGGCAAGTAGAGGCCGAAGAAAACAAGAAACCTCGGAAGATGCAAAGAAGTAACCCGAGGCAAGGAATGGTGGTAATTGAGTCAAAAGATGAAGACTCAGAAGGCGAGGCCGAGCTCAAAACAGAGGACTCAGAACATGAGGAACCTGAGCTGACACTGCAAAGCAGAGATACGAGCAATGATAGTGAAGACGGTGGAGAGATGACCTTGGCGCCAACGGCTAACAAAGAATACGAAGAAGAAGTGCAAGCCGAGGTAGAAGCCGAAGACAATACAGCGCTGGAAGACAAAGTATCGTGCCAGAGGAGAAGAAGATCGCAGTGCAGCAAGGAGTTCACTCGCGATGTAAGGTAAAGTGTGAGGCGGGGCCGAGTAGAGTGAAGGAAGAGGCAGAAGAAAGCTTGGGCAGTGAGGCATCAATCCCAATACAAAGACTCCAGAGAAGAAGGCAAGTATCAGGAGAACACAAGGAGAAAAGAGAGACCACTCTGCAGGAGGAAGAAGTTGCGAGTGATGGAGTGGAGTACCTGCGAGAGGTAATGTGCCCGCTGTTGGTGAAGTTGGAGCAGAAGAAGAAGGAGATGCAGTCGGCTTGTCCAGAGGTAAAGACTGTATTGTAGGTGGTAGCAAGATTAGAAGAGGAGAACTCGGAGTTGAAGAGGAGTGTAACCCGAGGTGAGGAGGAGAGAGAAGTACTGCGAGCGGAGGCAGTAGAGAGAAGTCAGGTAATTGAAGACCTGAAGAGAGAAGTGAGCTATCAAGAAGATCTTGCAAGGAAGAGTGATATAGTAAGAGAGAGACAGGTAGCCAAATATGAAATCTTGAAGCAGCAGTTTGCTGATTCAATAGTAGAGCTTATCCATGCTATGGCGAGGGTAGCAGCGAAGGATCAAGAGCTCGATAGAGTGATGGAGAGTATGAAGGAGAAGAAGCAACTCTGGCAATGAGAGTTGGCTGCGCGATATAGAGAAGAAGAGAGATTACAAGAGTTACTTCGTAATCAGGAAGAGAAGATGGAACAGAAAGAGAAAGAGAAGGAAGCGGTGAAAGCCAAGTTCGAGGAAGAGTTGGCAATGTACCGAGAGGAATGGCTTGGAGATCAATAACGAGAAAGGAAGACAAGATTGGAGCCATTGAAGGAGATAGTCCTTAGGGTGAACGCGATGTTAAGTATAGAAGCCAGCGTTCGAATTGAAGAAGCGCGTCTGCACGAGTTGAAGTTGTTGGTGCAGGAGACGAGGTAAAGACAAGCAAAGGACACGGAGATGAATGCCTTGTTAATAAAATTAAGAACTCGTGTAAATAGGAAGATTTTGGAGGTAGAGGATAACATTTCCATTAGATTAGACTTAGTGAAAGTAGAGTTAGAAAAACTTCGGAAAGATGTTAAAGCAAAACCCGAAGTAGATAACATAGGAGTCCAAATGTCTTTGGAGTTGCCCTCAGAGACATTAGAGAAGAGTGGGTAAGGAGATAAGGAATTAGATAGATTACCCACTAGTGAAATTTCAGATCAGGAAAGAGAATTGCTGGATTTGGTAGAAGAAGTAGAAGATCTGAAACCCGAGGAAAATGTAGTAGGAAGTAAGATTACTTCGGGTTCGGGTTTGAAAGCCGATAATGATGTAGACATCGGATCATAGTGGTAACAGATTTGAGATTTGAAGGGACAAATATGAAGAGATGCATTGTCATTTCGGATCTATAGGTTAGAAAAGTTGTTGTAGAATGGTATAGTTATTAAAACTGATGATTTGTTCACTATTTAAGAGTGGCATTCACAGAGAATTGTTGTTCAATGCTCATAATTTCTGAGAATAGATAAAGCAAAGTGCTATGAAGCAGTGCTCGTCGCTTGAGCTTGATTCTGAGTATCAACTTTGTGTTTGTAATTGAGTGTGTGACGAAATTCGAAGTGCAAGTTAGTGTGCTTGTTGGATGTTGGATTCCATGGCCTTGATCTTCATTCTGTGTGTTTGATCCTGAGTGAAGTGCAATCGAAGCAATGCCTTGACAGATCTAAGAGGAATTGTAGTGCTGGTAATATTCTGCATTTGTGAGTGCAGTGCGAAGTTGATGTGAAGCAATTTTTGATCAAGGAAGTTGTGCCTTCCATGGAGGGGTGGAACACAATTTTGAGGCAAAGTCGTTTTGCAGTGAAGTGCCATTTTCAGGAGAGCCTGAATCATCACAATCAAGATTGTTTGGAAAGAATTGAAGGAGTTGTGATTAAGGAGTGTGAATTTGTGACAAGACTGTGAGTCAGTGCTTGTTACTCTCTTCTGGGTGTGGTTTCTACCTGAGAGATTAAAGACGCAATCAAGAAGAAAAACATGTTACTGTTTGACTTCATATTTGACTAATTTTGACTCGTATCTCTGCGAGAACAAACTTTACTTACCCAATTACCGCAAAAGTGATATTTGCCGGGTTGTCACACATTGCCCTCATAACTGTTGCTTCAATCAGTTTCTTCTTCAATAACTAGAAAGCTTTTTTTGGTTCTACTTCCCACACATAGTCTTTGGACTTCTTCATAAGCTTTGTTAAGGGTGCAACACTGTGTAGTTTGATACAAAGCACTTGTAGTATCCAACATGTCCCAAGAAGACCCTCAACTCCCAAATTGTTTTAGGGGATTACAAAGCTGAAATGACTTTCACCTTCTCGACATCAACTTCAATTCCTTTGCTTGACACCCGATGCCCCGGAAGAATTTCTTCATTCATTGCTAAGAAGCATTTCTCTGGGTGTAATGACAAGTTGGCAAAATGATACCTTTCAAAAGGTTGGTGAAGGTAATCCAAATGTACTTCTCTTTGTCCAAACACACAAAAATCATCAATGAAGACTTCCACAAATTTGCACAAAAAATCTTTGAAGATTACATTCATCATCCACTAGAAAGTAGTGGGAGCATTACAAAATCCAAAGGACATTTGATTGTAGGCAAAAGTGCCCCAATTGGTAGTGTCTTGTCCTTGTCCTTTTCTTGGATGGATACTTGATATAGCCTGAAAATCCATCGAGAAAATTGTAGCAAGGATGACTAGCTACTTGGTCCAAAATTGTATCAATGAAAGGCAAGGGATGATGATCCTTCCTCATGATTGCATTCAACTTGCAAAAATCTTGGTGCACTTGAATTTTCTCAATTGTCTTCTTTGGAACAATGACAATGGGAGAAACCCACTCTCACTGGTCAAGATGAGAAAGATTATTCTTGCCCCTAAGTACTTGTTGATTTAATCTTTCACCGAAAGTGAGAACTTCAGGCGGTATTGTCTTTGCCAAACCGGAACTGCACCTTCAACAAGATCAATCAGATGTTCTCCAAATTGATGTGGAATACCCAACATTTGATCAATAGACCAGACAAATACATCCTGGTACTCTATAAACAAGGCAATGTATCTTGCCAACTCCTCCAAAGTGATTGTCTTTGAAATCTTTAAAAAATTTCCTTTAGAGAAGACAACGTCTTGATAGTGATTAGGGTTGATGACTCCTTCAACGTGATTGACTTGGCTTACTTGAGTCAAAGGCAGTCACCCCCTTCTTCCAAATCATTTTCACCCAAGGAGATGTTGTATGGGTCTTCTTCTTTGACTTCTACCTCGTAGCACTCCAATTAATGGACTGTGACTTTGTCTTTGGAGTTTTCTAAAGACAAAGACAATGAATTGTTGGATTCATCTTTGTCCTTTGAATAACTTCTCTCCCCAAGGTGTGGAAGCTTTGTCCAACTCACAATCACTAGCTTTTGGTCTTTGAACAAGATGTCCTTGAACCTCAACTTCTACTAGTGTCAATCCACAACAACTTGGGCACTATACAACCAGGGTCTTCCAGTCAATAAAGGGATACCAATTTTGGTTACTTGTTGCAACATAATGTAATTCAACTTGAAGTGCACCCTCTAATGATCATAGTGATATTTGACAGCATGCCCAAAAGACATCTCCTGGTTTAATCTGCAAACTTCAAAATGTGGGGTGTTGGCTCAACGGTATGATACCCCAACCGGTTTGGATTATCCTCAATCATGACATTAACACCGGACCCCAAATCAATGGGTATTGAGATTACTATGCAACCCATAATCTATGCATCTACTTTGGGAGATCCCAAATCTTCTTGCTCAATATGATAGATTGCGGGCAAGTCCTTCTTGGTCATCGCCCTTACTTTCTTGAGTGCTAAACTCAGCTGCTTCTTGTACAACTTGTTGTCCTCCCACAATTGCTTAAATGTTACATTTGCATTAGTGGATGCCAAATCTACCACAGTATTGAATTGGAGTACTCTCCCAAACTTCACCTTGTTCACCTTTGCCTTTGGGTTTGAAGTCTCTCCTTGTTCAAATTGGACTTTAGGGCGCTTCATAATGGTGACCAGAGTACAAGTGGTCTTTAACCGAGGTTCTTCAGGTTTACCCACCTTGGCTTGGATTAGATCCTTTACTTTAAATCTAATGTCTGCCACCAAAAACACAGGAGGCTTTGTCCTTGTATCCTCCTCCAAACTCATTTCTTGAGTTCATTGTATTGCTTTTTTGATTTCCTTCTGCAAAGCTTAAGCTTTAGCTTTTGCTAGAATCTTTTCCTCCTTTGCAAAAAGGATAGCTTTTGGGCACAGTCTCTTTGCCTTTCATGAAGACAAAGAGGTAGTACTTGCTTCTTCAAGATCACACTTTTTCTTACTTGAGCGTGTCTTAACTTTCAAAATTTCAAGGTCTGGCCATTCACCTTCAGAAGCCAGACTTCCTTCTTGAGGTCTCTCCTCCTCAAGTGTTATAAAATTACCTTTGTATCCCCTTTTGACTCTAGCACATCACACTAAGCTGTGGTCTATACATACTTCACGGGTGGCTTTGGGTTAGGTGGTTGCAGGCACAAATTTCCAATGTGGCCCAATCCTTTAAAATTTCCATAGAGTGGAACATACCCAACCTGATGCCTTGGCTCAGGGTAATTTGGAGACCAATGGCCCATAGAGCCACAATTATCACATGCACTTGATGCAACATTTTGAGGCCTATTTTGGCCGCCCATTGGTGGTCTTCATGGGGGAGCATTGTTATTATACTCCCTTGGTCCATATCTTGGACCTTGATATGATGTGCTTGCTTGAGGTTGTACATTTTGGGTTTGGTACATTGCCTCTTCTTCCTTACTTTGTTCCCAACTTGGGACCCAATCAATTTGTTGCATTGGAAATGCATTACAAGTCAAGCACTCCATATTTGCATGGCCTGACTTGCCACACGTAGTGCACCATATATTTGGTCTGCCAAATGAAGGAGGCTTTCTTTGGTCCTTAGCCCCAATCATTTGGATCTTGAAATCCACAAACTCTTTAATAAGAGTCTCTATAGCTTATTATCAGCCTTATTTACACTCTTTGCTTGAGGTGTTGATGGCTTCTTTCCTCCCCATTTTTGCATTCTCCTTGGCTTTGAATCTTCTTTGGATTCTAAACCCTGAACTTGAAGATGTGGAGGATTCCTCCAAAGAAGAAGATGTAATGCAAGAAGCTCTTTTCAGGGCTTCTTGCCTTTCTTCTCCCAATTTCTTTGGTTTTTGCTAGAATGAGAGTGGGTTGCCTTGAAGCGGGTAACATGTTTGAGTACCTTGTCCAAGGAAGTTGCATTCCTCTCCCTGGCAAATATTCAAATCTTTGGTGACAAACCTCCAAGGAACTAGGTAATGGCTAGGGCATTGGAGTAACCCACCACACCCGATTGCTTTGGAACTCAATTCAAAAGGGCCATGAACAGCTCAGAGTAGTCTCTCAACTTCTTCTTCTTTCCTCTATCCAAATCATTGAGTGCCACAAAGACACTTGTATCATAATTGACTTCCCAAAATCGTTCCAAGAAGCCATTTTGCAAATCCACCCAGTTGGCTGTGTGAACACCTCCTAGGTTACATGCGTATACTAGCTCCAAGATTTCTTTCAGAGAAGACTTGGGAAAATGCACAAACAATCCACAAAGTCATGTTCCTTATTGACAAAGGAAATGACCTCAAATTCTTCAATGAATTTGTCATGATCTTCATCTTGTTCAATCTCCTTATACTTTTGGTATGCATGTCGGGTGATGGGTAACAAAGTCATTCTTTGGCTCGATGGAACAGACTACAGAAAGGTTGAACTTGATGGTTCCAAGGAATTGGTTGGTATTGATGCCGTATTGACAGTCCAAGAGTCCCAATTTGTCAAGTTCAAAATTAGGTCTTCGTCAATAGATTCTCCTTCTTTGGTTTTGTCAACTTCAACCTGAGCCGGAGGAAGAGGTTCAACATCCTCTAAGTGCTCTTCAAGATTCCATCAAGCCAACCAAGAAATTAAATGTAAGATGTGTTGACACTTGTCTTCCGTCAAAGACTCATGCTGTCTTCTCACAAATAAATTATTTCATAAACTTGACTCCCTTGACAACTTTAGAGGAAGTCAGTGTATTGGGTCACAATGAATATGTTTGTTAGCTAGAGTCTTTCTTCTTCTTAGGACTAGGAGACACAAAGTATCCTTGACACCCAAATTCACATTTCTTTTGATAGAGTTCTTGCAAGGCTTCTTGAACATTGTAAAGAAGCTATAGATCCACTTGTCTCCTCTTCATATGCTTCATTTGTGATTGGGCTCTTTTGGCATTCTTCTTTTTCACGTAGCAACATTCTTTTACGAACGCTCTCTTCTTGTTGTTCTTTTGATGCAAACATTCATATTATTTGCAACCTAAGTGTGAGATTTGGCTTTGTATTCTTCCACTTCCAAGATTGTTATCCTTGGCAGTGGCACCAAAAATCACATGACAACCCAACAAATATCAGTTTTGTGGTAATCAGGAATAAAGTTCATTCACACAGAGATACAAGGCACAAATGGTCAAATATAAAGTAAATAGTAACAATGTAGTTCTTCTTGAGTTCTTCTTGAGTCTCTTAGGTAGAAACTACACCCACAATAGAGTAACAAGCATTGATCATAATCTCATCACAAATTACACACTCATAATCACAATACTCTCCATCTTTCCAAACCAACTTTTGATTGTGATGATTCAAATTCTCCCAAAGACGGCTACTTCATTGCAAAACGACTTCATCTTAGGATTTTGTTCCACCCCTCCACTGAAGGCATAACTTCCTCAATCAAAATTGCTTCACATCAAACTCACATTGCACTCACATGTATAGAATACTACCAACACCACAATTCTTCACAAATCTGGCAAGGCATTGCTTTGATTGCACTTCACTCAGAATCAAACACACATAATGAAGATCAAGACTACAGAATCCAACATCCAACAAGCACATTGACTTGCACTTCAAATTTCCCCTAATACTCACAAACGCAAGCACAAATGTAATACTTGGAATTAAGCTCAAGCAAAGAGCACTGAACTCAGCACTTTTCTTTGTCTATCTTCAGAAGTTATGGATACTGAACAACACAACATTGCTAATGCATCCTTTATATAGGCAGAGCACTCAATATTTATCTAACAACTATACCATTCTACAACAACTCTTTAACCTGCAGATCCAAAATGACAATGCACCTCTTCATATCTACCTCCTCAGATCTCAAATCTGTTACTACTCCAATCCAATGTCTATCTCTACTTTGGCTTTCAAACTTCATGTTCTGTTACAAATTTCCCCTCCTTTGGGTCTCTCTAATTCTACCCTTAAGTCTTCTATTTCTACTATTTCTTCATTACAAACTACAATTGCACTCCTCTCTCCTCTATCTACATCATTGTCTTCTAACCCATTCTTCTTTATTGTCTCAAGTGACTCACCCGATGACACTTGCACTCCTACTTAGACTACTTCAAACTTTGTATTCAACTTCATCTCACTACAAAGTCTATCCAAGTCTGATCTAAAAAGATATAATTTGAGACTCACATTATCTCCTACTTCTTACATCTTTCTATCTACACAATCTCTCAAATGAATCAAAAGATTGTTCAATTTAGTGTCCTTTGACTTCCTCTTCCTTGTCTCCTACACCAATAACTTCAACTCGTGCAGTCTCACTTCCTCCAACTTTATCTCGGCTTCTGTTCTGAGCATTCCTTTCAATTCTTTTACCACCACTCCTATTGCATCCAACTTCACCCTTGGGACTATCTTCTCTTTACTTCTCTCCTCCTCTAGTTCATTCTGATACATCATCAACTCATCGTCAAACTCCACCTTCAATGCTTCCTTCTCTTGTGTATTCAGGACTAGTTGATCTTGAACTCCTCTTACCAATCCTTGCAATCGTTTGTCCTATCAACTATGCTCTATTAACTCTTATTGCCAAGTTTGGTCCTTCTCGGCTGTGCTCTTCTTCATACTCTCCAACTCTTGCTCCGTTAGTACTGCACTTGCCTTTGAATGTATCACTTCCACTCACGCATCAAAAATTTCTATTGTCATTACCTCGACCAACACCATCTTCTCCTTCAATTCCTCCCTACACTTCACCAAGTCCTCCTTCATAGCTTCCAAGTTTTTACTCCAAAGAACTGCCTCCACCTAAAGTTCTTCGGCTTCCTTCTCAAAGTTAACTTGCTTCTCACCACCAAGATCTCCTCACTCCATTTTGTCACAACTGCAACTCATCTTTCACTTGTAGACCAGCACTTGCAATCTCCACTTGCTGCAGAAACATTAATAGAGGACACACAATGTGACAACCCGGCAAATATCACTTTTGCAGTAATCAGGTAAGTAAAGTTCATTCCCGTAGAGATATTAGTCAAAAATGTCCAAATATGAAGTCAAATGTCACAATGTAGTCCTTCTTGGTTTTGTCTTTAATCTCTCAGGTAGCAACTACACCCAAAAGAGAGTAATAAGCATTGCTTTGCAATCTTGTCACAATAATTTGTCACACTTAATCACAACTCCATAAAATTTTTCCAAACAATCTTAATTGTGATGATTCAGTCTCTCCCAAAAATGACACTTCATTGCAAAACGACTTCACTTCAGAATTTTGTTCTATCCCTCCACTGAATACACAACTTCCTTGATCAAAATTGCTTCACATCAACACTGCACTGCACGCCCTCTCCTGGTAGGTCAGAGGGACGCGAGACCCGATAGGCACATAGTGTAGGTTAAGCATCCTTCGGACACACAAAGTGCATAGCACCTCTCCTTATAGCACTCGTGAGTGGGAATAAGCCATTTCTGCGTTTGAAGGTTGTGGGACGCCTGAAGGAGCTTCAGGAGTAGGTCTTTGATCTTAATTGGTGTTTCTTTTTTGTTTGCTTCTTCTTCCAGTTTGGCTTATCCAGAGGGCGGCCGTTAGGTCACCTACAGTCTCAGATGGTTTTTAATTCTTTTAAAAAACAAAAAACACAAAACATATTTGATAATTATTAAACAGAATACTCTGAGAAGAATCAAAATCCAATTTCGTGTTACTTCATGGTGAACATAATCTGCCAAAATCTCCTCGATTCCCAGTTCCGCATCGAGGAACGACGCTAGTTTCTGGTGGTTGATATCGTAAAAGTATCCTTTGATATCTCCTTCGATAGCCCAGTTTACACTCTTCCATTGGTTCTTATTTATCTCAGTGCAGTGCGAGGAGACCGGCTTGGACGGACCTCACCGCGGTTAGTTAGATTAGATTGGAACCCCCCGTGACAAGAACATCGGGTATACTGGAAGCGAGGGGGTGTAGATGGTTAAAATTGGGCAACAAAGAAGGCTGAAACGGTTCAGCCTATACATCAATATTTCGGGCAACCCCGAGTCTTTAGGAAAGGGTCCAGAAGGTCATTATGGTTGCTGTAAAAGGCGCCCGCGATGAAGTAGGTAGAATCGTACGTGGTCTTAACTTCGCACTATGCCCTCAAGTATAACTTTCTCTATATCCATCGGGGTGAGCTCATAGGATATACTATTCAGGATAACCTAAACTCAAGCGTAGATTCTAGTACATTCGAGAGTGCTTATAATTATCCAGTGTCAAACCGAAAGCTTGTTTAAGTATCTCAGTTAACCTAGCCCCACGATTTAATGAATACTGAGTCGCAGCATCAAGGTCTGAACCACGTTTACCCTAGTCACCGGGGGTTTTTGGGGAAAACCTATGTGAGGTACCTTTTGGGTGTGGGATGCTCGTTCTCCCGTTATTGAAGTTGGGACTCATAATCGGCATGCCGTAACGAAAACGATCCAAGCTGTACGGCAAAAAAATATATTTTCGTTGCCAATTATAAGCAAAGTTTAAAATGTTATGTCATCGGAATTGGGCCATTACTTTCTAGTACTGAGTATCTTCGTTGCGTCGCCCCACCTTTCGTCCTTATAAACCACTCAAAAGTTATTTATGGTGGTTTTCCATATTATTAGGGAACTCGTCCGCCAATATATGACGATATAGCTCAATTCCAGCGGGCTTGGCATGGTTGCCAGTTTTTGGTTAGCGGTTTCGTGTCGGGTAGCTTTATTTGACCATATCGCGTGTAGGGAAATCTGGCCCAAAGGCCACGAACACCAGAGGGAGAGGCCCGGAGGGCTGGGGAATTTGTTTGTCTGACAGGGCCCGGACTGTCAGACAAACAACGGAAGAAAAAACTTAAACAAAAAGAGATTGCTTCAAATCATTTATTTCATTCAATAATCATATAATAAAATCTTATATGAAAAAGGCACTGGAAAAAAACGATGTCCGTCGACGCGGTCGACCGAAAAAGTAGATATCCCTCTCCCTTTGGTCGACCCTTGAATAAAGTAAAGAAAAAATAGCTTTTTCTTTTCCATAAAAAAATTATATTTTTTGAATCAAAAAAGCCTGGCAAGTTTTCTGCTATTGTACAACAAAAAACCATCACCAAAAAACCATCACCGAGCAAATTAGTAGTCAACTGGCTACCTTTTGCCAGAAATTTACGCAGAGCTTCTTAGCAACTCATCAATCAAATAAAAAGAAGCTTGTTTTCCAATGCTTGGCTTTGCGGTTTTGCCCGAGTGATATTATGGTAGCTTCCGGGTTCGAACCACCATATCCAGTAGATATCGGCTCGTTTCCATTTCGTTTGAGCTAGAATAGAGTAAGCTGCAGAAACAAACGAAAATAGCTATAGCCTCCGTCAACCTTTATATAAGATGCCCAACATCTCACATACTGGATTGTCTGCGGTCCCAAAATATTGTAGCCAAGAATACCCGAAGACCTATTGCGGTCGCTGCTATTTCCAATCTGGATGATCTAAGTATTAGCACTAGGGCGACCGGTCCTGCGCGATAAAAGTACAAGTTCACGCTGTACTAAGGCATTTCACTTCTCCGGGTTCGGCAACGGAGACCTTAGCATTTGAAAACAGCTCCGGGATTTCGCTCCTTACGTCGTGCACAGCGCGCCGATAGTTTGACTAGCTTGAAGATTCGGGGCCCTCGGCCCCAGGGGGAACTGTCAGAAAAAAAAAAAAGGTCGCGCTCCTTGCTGTTTAGCTGTGAGGCCGGGCAGACCACGGTGCTTTTTCCTCGATTATCTTCGTAACCCCCGCCAATTATTTGGCGCACACGAAGACCCGATAGGCATATCGTGTGCGTCGTAAAGCCATTTCCGGGCCTTCGGACCCTCTAAAGCCATGTTAGGACGATCCGCCGCACTGGGACTGAGACACGGCCCATACTCCCACGGCTGCAGTGGGGAATCTTGGACAATGGGCAAAAGCCTGATCCAACAATATGGCGTGAGTGAAGAAGGGCAACGCAGCTTGTAAAGCTCTTTCGTCGAGTATGCGCTTATGACAAGATTCGAAGAAGAAGCCCCGGTTATCTCCGTGTCAGCAATTCACAAATGCAAAATACTATCAACATTATAATTCTTTTTAGATCCGTTAGTGCATTGCTCCAATTGTACTTCACTCAAGATCAAGATTACGAAATCCAACATCCAACAAAGACATTGACTTGCATTTCAAAATTCTACACACTCACAAATACAATGTTGATACTAGGAATTAAGCTCAAGCGACGAGCAGTGCTTCACAACTCTTCGCTTTATCTATTTTCAGAAATTATGAACACTGAATAACATATGATTGGGAATGTCACTTTAAATAGGCAAAGCACTTCAGTAGTTATCTAACAACTATACCATTCTACAACGACTTTTCTAACCTGCAGATTTGAAATGACAATGCACCGCTTCATATCTGCCTCTTTACATCTCAAATCTATTACTACTCTAATCCGATGTCTACCTCTTCCTCGGCTTCCAAACCCGATCCCAAAGTAACCCTACATACTACTCTATCCTCGGGTTTCACAACTACTAATTCCTCCACCAATTCTAGCACTCCTTCTTTATGATCTACAATTCCCGTCATAGGTAACCTTTCTAATTCTCTATCTCCCAACCCACTCTTCTCTGATATCTCCAATGATTACTCTTAAGATATCTGTACTCCTATGTCATCTACTTCGGGCTTTGCTCTTACATCCTTCCAAAGTTTATCTATCTCCAACTTTACTAAATCTAATCTGATCATGATATTGTATTCCACTTCCAATATCTTCCTATCTACACGAGTTTTGAGACTAATCAGCAAGACATTGAAGTCTTTATCCTTTGCATTTCTCCTCCTCGTCTCCTGCACCAACACCTTCAACTCGTGCAATCGGTTTCTTCAATTCTCACATTGGCTTCTATACCCAGCATTGCATTCATCTCCATGATGATCTCCGTCAATGGCTCGAGTCTCATCCTTCTCTCATGTTCTTGATCCGCCAACTAATCTTCTCTATACATTGCTAGTTCTGCCTCAAATTTGGCTTTCACAATCTCCTTCTCCTTCACCTTTTGAACAATCTTCTCTTCCAGACTACAAAGTGTCTCCCTTAATCTTTCTTCTTCTCTATATCTCATTGTTAACTCTCTTTGCCAGAGCTCCTTCTTCTCTTCTACATTCTCAATCACTCTATCAAGCTCTTGCTCCTTCTTTGCTACTCGTGCCATTGCATGGATGATTTCTAATCGTGAATCAACAAACTACTGTTTCAAGATTTCATACTCTACTATCTATCTTTCACTCTCTATGAGATTCTGCTCTATTGCTCTCTCTCTATTCCACACTTCCTTCTTTAAGTTTTGAATCACTTGGTTCTATACTACTGCATCTACTTGTAGTACTTCCCTCTCCTCCTCACCTCGGATTATACTCTCCTTCAACTCCGAGTTCTCTTCCTCTAATCTTGCTAACACTACAACATAGTCTTCACCTCTAGACACTTCAACTGCATCTCTTTCTTCTTTTGCTCCGACTTTGTTAACAACGTGCACACAACTTCCTGCAGATACTCTACTCATTCACTCTGATTTACCTTGACTTGTGGGCTTTTCTCCTTCTTTGCTTCTTCTTTGCTTGATACCCTTCTTCTCAGCTGCAATTGCCGTATTGGAATAGATTCTTTGCTCCCCAAAATTCCACTCACCGCTTCTCTCCTCCTACTTGGTCCCACCTCACACGCCACTTTTCTTCTACAGCAAACACCTTGCCGAATGATCACCATCTTCTCCTCCTTTGCTGGAACTTCATCTTTGGGTCTCTGATTATCTTCTTCTATCTCTAGCTTTCCCTCTTTTTCATTTGGAACCAGCTGCATCTCCACTCCATATTCACTGTCACTGCTCTCTTTCCCACTCTGCAACATGAATTTTGGTTCTTCCTCTCTCTCCGAGTCTTCTGACTTGTACTCAACTCCCCCTTCTGATTCTTTGTCTGACGATGCAATTATCACCAAGTCCTTTTTTGGGTTTACCTTTCTGGTCTTCTGAGGTCTTGTTTCCACTTCTTCTTCTTCTTCTTCTTCTTGACTCCTCTTCTTTGACTTCAGAGTATTCACCTTCAATTGCATGCTCTACCCCGTCTGTGTGTAGTACTCATCATTGCTTCTAATCTGTAGAATGTAGTGTTGCTCCTCCACATCAACATCTCTTCTCAAATTGGGATGGAAGTACAACACCATCTTGTGTCTCTCTGCCGCATTCAGCAAATTCAATCCCAAATAAAAGTGGGCTGCAAACGGGACAATGTAGTGTGGAGGCAACTTGTCCCACAAGTTCCACACTATTTGTCTTGTGCGTTGATGAAACCACTTTGCCCAATTGATGGGCTCCCCTACAAACATCTTATGGAAGAACACCGCTTGATGTTTCATCACATAAGTAGTTTGCTCTGGCTTGAAGATAGCCATCATTGCTCCTATGATGCCTCTCCTCCTTCCTCAAGGTCCTTGTAGCTCTCGACTTTATAACATTGTTCATGCGCTTTGAAGAAAAGGTGTCTCTCACTTCTTGGGTTTCTTCAACTACTTCTCCTTTCCCCAAGAATGTAGCTCCCTGCTCTTCACCCGCCTCTCCTCTGAGTACTAACCTCCAATCCGACCCTATCCATTGAGCCGGATTTCCTCTCTTACTTCTTCCATCAAGACATTTACTCTCGATGATCTCCGTCATGAAACCTGGAAAACTAAGGTTCCAATTCTATGCCAGGAATGTGATCTGAAGCTTGCTCAAGACTTCTATTCTTGCGATCACATCTAATCTCTGAATTGCATGATTTTTCACTACAAATTCTGAGTTCTTCTTCCCACCTTCCATTTTACTCTCCTCCACTCTGGGTTGGTGGCTACTCTTCCAACTGACTCCCGGACTAACTCTCCTGACTTCCTCTCAACACACCAGCAAGTCTCTTACTACACTTCCTTTTCCACAATCTCCCTCAGGACGACTCCCTAATGGTAATGGAACATTACTTGTCATCTCTTTGTCTCTATCCCAATTCTTATAGTGGCACGCCTCCTCCACCTTTCTTCACTTTGAGGTTCTACCAAGAAATCATACCTCCTTCATGCTCCTATCGTTGTCAATTTTCCCCTGCTCATAGGCCCACCATTTTTGTGTGTGATACCTTTTTGAATGTTTGAATTTTTGTGAAAGTTGTTATATTGTCCTCACCTTGGGTTGAGCACTCCCAAGCCAAAGTCTCCTTACTTTGGGTTGAATGCTGATAGGTCCAATCCGAGTACTTTTTCTTCTGACACAAAGTCACTTTACCCAAAGACACCATTCTTTGCCTTGTGATGTCATACAGGTGCAATACAACTTCTTCTATACACTTCTTCTTCAAAAATAAGAAAAAAAACAAAAAATGTGGGTACCACACACAATTTTTTATAGATACTCCACTTCATCATATTTTTTTGTTGTCTCTGACATCTTTGCTTTTGGCAAGTAGTTCTTTGACAAGTGCCTTACCCCAAAGCAGTGATCTTTGTATCTTCAATGTTTCTCCATCCAAAATTTCTTCCTCGATGGTAGCTTTGCTTGGTCCACCAATGACAAATTGAGAATTCTCTTCCCCCTAGCAACTCTTGGAAATACCAAGGCCCCCTCTTCTTTATTCTCATACTCATGCTTGGCTGTTGACACCTCCAAACTTGGCTTCTTTGCTTCCATTATCCCTTCTCTAGATTGCTGGACTTTAGTTTCTCCTTCACTTTCATTGCTTGATTCTTTACTCTAAAGTGTGAATTCTTCTTCTTCTTCCAAGGCTTCTCCCTTTGACTTGGTTTCTCCCTCTGATTCCTCTTCCAAAGTTGATTCCTTCACTTCCACCAGTGCAAGCTTTGGGTTGAGTTTTCATAGCTTCTATGGCTAGATCTGCATAATTTTTCCTTTGGGTCTACTCTGCTTCCTGGGCATGGGTATGTCCATTGCTACTATCTTCTCATTTCTCTCTTCATGTAGTAATCATCCCTTTCACAAACCCGCTCCATGTAATATTGTTCATCCGCATCAGCTTCCTTGTGCAAATTTGGGTGAAAGTGGGACAACATTCTACTTCTATCCTCCAAGCTCAGCAGATGCAGCCCAAAGTAGAAATGAGCCGCAAAGGGTACAAAACAGTGGAGTTGAATATCCATTCTTCAACCAATGATCATCTGCCCCACTCTATGGTGTAGACATTTTGCCAAGTCCATTGTCTCTCCTGCAAACATTTGATGGAAGAATAATGCCTACTGCATCATGACATAGATGGGTTGCTTTGGCTTGAACATAACAATCATTGCACTCACAATCCCTCTTTGCACTGGATCTTTATAACTATCCACCTTGTACCCATTCTTGGTGCAAGGTCAATTGAAAGAATTCTTGACCTTGGCATTTTGAGGCATCACACTTCTGATAGAAGGTGACACCTCTTGTAACAATATGGACTTTAGCGACGAAGTTAGTCAGGCTCACAAAGTAGCACATAAGACAAATTAGCCTAGAATATTCCGGAAGTATCTAGGAAGCTTCTTGGGAAGCTTCTTGGGAAGCTTCACGGTTAGCTTAGCTTGCACCTTAAGTAAGTAGCTTCTAGAATGAAGCTTCTAGAAGCTTCCAACTAGCTTAGCTTGCATGCCAAGTAGACGGCTTCTAGAAGGAAACTTCTTGAGAAGCTTCCTAGTTAACTTGGCTTGCACTCTAAGAAAGTGGCTTGAGAAGCTTCTTGAGAAGCTTCTCAAGGGCCTTGTATGCTACCTATAAATACCAAAGCTAAAGCTCATGCTAGGCATTCGGAGTTTTCCTTCATTCAAGTGTCCCAATGTGAGTTTCCATTCTCCTATTTCTCTCCTCGGTTTCGGTCTTTTACATTCATATCAGAGCAGGAATGGGATGGATGGAATTTATGGACCACCAAATCCACTTCCGCCAAACCATTGGGACTTTCATGTCCAGATATTACCAAAGCATTGTTTCACACAATTCATCACCTCACGCTTTGGGTAGGATTTTCTACATATGATCACCGTGTCAGAGGAACCCTTGATACTTCCAATTGTAACTTATGGAGAACGGTGGACGTGTTTTATCTATGTGTTAATCAACTAGATAAATTGAGGGTAGTGGAATAGAGTAGTAGCGATGGCAGAAATACCGGATGTTATCCTTGCAATGCAACACAAATTGAGCATCTTACTCGATTGTTGGATGAACGAGACCAGCAACAACAAGAACAGATAGACAAAGCACCAGTTCGAGATGGAGAAGATCGCATTCGATACCCGAAACCCAAGGTGTTTGAAGGCAAGAATCTTCTAGGCACACTGGAGAATTTTGTGTTTGACTGTGAACATTACTTTGAAGCCACCAATCTTCAAGACGAGCAGAAACAAATTCTCTTGGCTTCTAGCCAGTTGGATGGCGTGGCAAAACTTTGGTGGCGATTCCGAGTAGAAAGAGCTGAACCACAAATTGTTACACCGATTTTGACATGGGCAGAATTCAAGGATGCAATACTTGGTCGATTTCAGACTATAAATGCCACCCGAGTTGCACGAGATAAATTGGCGGAGTTGAGGCAGATTGGCTCAGTGAGAAGCTACATCACACAATTTCAGAATATCATCATGCAAATTCCAGATATCCAAGAAGGTGAAGTTCTGGATCGATTTGTGCAAGGATTGAAGTCACAAACCAGATTGGAGGTGACCATGTGAGAGCCACAGAACGTAGAAGAAGCCATGCAATTGGTTGAGCGTTTTGATTCCTTAGTTGCGACAACTTGGTTTTGACCTCGACCTACACAAAACCTACCAATACCGCGTGTGGAAGAACCGGTACCAATGGAGATTGATGCTATCCAACGAATATCACTTGGCGTAGCAGATAGGGAAAGATTACGACAAAATGGAGGTTGCTTTTATTGTCACAAAGTTGGACATCGCATTGCTGAATATCCACTTAGGAATGGGCGATCTCGACAAGTTGCCCAAATGGAGTTTGTGGAACAGAATGATCAGGGAAATGAAGAATCCCAGTAGGAGATTTCGAGCCGCCTACTGGGAGCTTGATTAGTTCCAATGGGATTGAAGGCTCGACCTATGCAAGTTTGCTTCACTTGCAAGGTATGATATCTAATCGGGGTTGTAGGATTTTGGTTGATTTTGGAAGTTCAGAGAATTGCATATCAATGCAAGTAGCAAAGGAATTGGGTATTCCTATCAAACCAGTGATTGGAAGTAGTTTGATGATGGCGGATGGTAGAAAAGGTTCTGCATTCCGCACCTCACATCCTGTTACCTTCAAGATCGGGAAGGAGTATTTGGAGTGTATGAGGTTTGTAGTGGCACCTCTACACTATGATATCATTCAAGGTCTACCTTGGCTTGAACGTCATAAGGTTCAATTCGATTGGACTCGACGTCAAATTCAAGTACAACACCAAGGTAGGAATTTCCGATTAGGTTGTCTGGCACCTCTGAGTAAGACACCTAAGAATAGTCAGTCCCAAGGTGGGAAGTTTGTTGAGAAGGTAGCCATAGAGCAAATCTGGAAGGGAGATGAGTCCCAAGATGGGAAGTTTGCCAAGAAAGCAACCATGGAGCAAGCTTGGAAGAGAGATGAGTCCCTAGAAGGGAAGTTTGTTAATGAAGCAGCCATAGAGCAAGCTCTGGAGGAAGATAAGTCTGTATTCACGGTGTGGATCAAGCCAATTGCACAAGAACAATCTGAGGAGGGCCAGGTGCCGCATCAAGCAACGGTTGATCAGATAGTTTAGGAGTTTGCAGATGTGTTTCTGGATGATCTGCCAAAGGGATTACCCTTTGATCAAGGAATGCCCTTCAAGATTGAGTTATTTCCAGGGAGTACTCCAACGAGTCGACCAATCTATCGGCTCTCACCAAAGGAGTTGGAGGAGTTGCAAACAACATTTACAGAGTTGTTGGAGAAGGATTTCATACGACATAGTACCTCTCCCTAGGGAGCACCATTACTATTTGTTCCAAAGAAGGATGGAGGACTTTGTTTCTGTATTGATTACCGTGGGCTCAATAAGCAAACCGTGAAGAATGCATATCTCTTGCCTCAGATCGATGACCTGCTTGATCAATTAAGTAGAGCACGCTAGCTTTCCAAGCTAGATCTCAGTAGCGGCTATTGGCAAATTCCTATTGAAGGAGAGGACATGCAAAAGACTGCCTTTCGCACAAGGTATGGACATTTTGAGTGGAGAGTTCTACCTTTCGGACTCACTAATGCTCCAACAGTCTTCATGGATCAGATGCATCGGGTGTTGGAGGGACTATTGGATCAGTCCGTGGTAGTGTTCTTAGATGATATCTTAATCTATAGTTATCAGAGGCAGAACACATGAATCATGTGCGAGAAGTCCTAAGACGACTACGATAGTGGAAATTTTACTGCAAGAAGTCAAAGTGTGCTTTTTGGCAGAAGGAGGTTACCTTCTTGGGTCATAAGATCTCATCAGAGGGGATCAAGATGGAAGAAGAGAAGATCAAGGCCATTACTGATTGGCCCACCCCAAAGGATGCTACCGAAGTGCTTGCATTCAATGGATTGGCCAGTTTTTACCGACGGTTCATCCACTATTATGCTCACATGGCTGCACCATTGACTGACCTCTTGGGAAAGAACTCGAGCTTCCAATGGACCACCAAGCATGAAGAAGCATTCTAGAAGTTAAAGCATGTGGTGTCTTCAAGACCCATTCTTCAACCATATGATCCTCAACTACCTTGTGTGGTTGATTTTGATGCTTCTAACTTTGCAATTGGAGCTGTGTTGCAACAAGAATTTCCAAATGGACTACATACTATTGCCTTTGTGTCTCGCCGACTAAATACAGCTGAAAGAAATTACTCTGCTCGAGATCGAGAACAACTTGCAATGGTATATGCCACCAAGGTATGGAGGCATTATCTCTTGGGGAAACAAGGGATCATGCGAACTGATCACAAGCCATTGTTGCAGACCTTACACCTAGAGCACATGAAGAGTCGACATCATCGATGGGAAGAGCAACTCCAATTGTTTGACATCAAACTTGAGTACAAACCGGGTCGGTTCCATGTCATCCTTGATGCTCTATCACGACGACCTGATTTGAAGTCTCTTCCTCTCATCGCGGTAGCAATTACAACGATGTCAATTGATCCCAAGATTCATAACGAGTTTTGGTTAGCTCTACAACAAGATCCCTTCTTCCAAATGGTACATGGTCGGTTAACAATAGGTGACAAGGAGAACAACACCTTCTCCTTCAAGGAAGGCCTTCTATTCCATGCGGACCGGATCTATGTTCCAGCCAAAGGTGATCTTCGACTTGTGCACCTTCAAGAAGCCCATGATTTACCCATTGCTGGTCACATGGGTGTGGACAAGACCTTGGGTACCCTCCAACGTCAATGGTGGTGGCCCAACATGACACGAGATGTTCTAGAATTTGTCCGATCGTGTGAGAGCTGCCAACATAACAAGGCCAGCAACCAGAAGCCGGGTGGACTCCTTCAACCGCTTGCCGTTCCATCAGCTCGTTGGGAGCATGTGAGCTTGGATCTCATCACATCCTTGCCAAAGACAAAACAAGGACACACCGCCATTGTGGTGTTTGTGGATAAGCTTAGTAAGCAAATCCATTTGGCACCCACCTATGATACCATGGTTGCTCCAACCTTAGCGCAAATCTACTTCAACAATGTCTTCAAGCATCATGGAATTCCACGTGTACTCATCTCCGATTGTGATCCTCGCTTTACCGGGAAAATTTGGCAAGCACTCTTTCAGATACTCGGCACCAAGCTTGCTTTGTCCACGGCCTATCATCCTCAAATTGGTGGAAAAACTGAACGTGCAAATCATACATTGGAGGATATGTTGCGTGCCTTTGTCAATGTCCACCATACCAATTGGGATGAATGTCTTGCCGCTGCCGAATTTGCCTACAACAATTCCAAACAGGCAAGCACCGGATTCTCTCCTTTCTTTCTCAATTTTGGCCAAGATCCGCTTGTTCCAGATTCTCTTCTTGCTCCCCCTCCATCTCAGGTTCCTCATACTTCCACATTCTTGACCACTATATCCCAATCTCTCCAACAAGCCAAGTCTCACCTCCTTGTTGCTCAGAATCACCAAAAACAATATGCGGACCACCATCGTCGAGACCTCACCTTTGAAGTCGGTGATAAAGTCATGCTATCCTCTAGTAACCTCCCTCTCTAAACTTGATACCCAAGTTCGTAAACTTGCCCCTGATTGGATAGGACCCTTTGACATCACCCAAATTGTCTCTCCTGTTGCTTATCGTCTTGCCTTGCCTTGTCACATGCGTATCCATCCTGTCTTTCATGTTTCCAAGTTGAAACCCTTTGTTCCTAACCCCTCTTCCTTTTCCTCTCGAGTCCAACCTCCCCCTCTTCCTATCCCTATCAATGATCATGAGGAGTACGATGTTGATAGTATCCTTGCGCGTCGCCACATTCAACGAGGCCGTTGCCAACATACGGAGTACAAGGTCCTTTGGAAAGGGTATCCCCTTCATGATGCCACTTGGGAACCTCTTTCTCACCTCCACAATGCACAGACGGCCATCCAGGAATTCGAAGCTTCACTGGCAACGAGCACGTCACCAACTAGCGGCGGGGGAATATGTAACAATATGGAGTTTAGCGACAAAGTTAGTCAGGCTCACAAAGTAGCACATAAGACAAATTAGCCTAGAATATTCCGGAAGTATCTAGGAAGCTTCTTGGGAAGCTTCCCGGTTAGCTTAGCTTGCACCTTAAGTAAGTAGCTTCTAGAATGAAGCTTCTAGAAGCTTCCAACTAGCTTAGCTTGCACGCCAAGTAGGCGACTTCTAGAAGGAAGCTTCTTGAGAAGCTTCCTAGTTAACTTGGCTTGCACTCTAAGAAAGCGGCTTGAGAAGCTTCTTGAGAAGCTCCTCAAGGGTCTTGTATGCTACCTATAAATACCAAAGCCAAAGCTCATGCTAGGAGTTTTCCCTCATTCAAGTGTACCAATGTGAGTTTCCATTCTCCTATTTCTCTCCTTGGTTTTGGTCTTTTACACCTCCTACCACTCTTGCTTCTCTTCCCAGGACTAATCTCCAATTCAACTCCATCCATTGAGCTGGATCTCCTCTCTCCTCTTCATGGTTAGGCCCATCCTTGCAATTGCTAGTGGTTGTCTCTGCCATGAACCCTGGAAAGCTCAAATTCCAGTTCCACGCCAAGAGTGTGATACAAAGCCTTGATAAGACTTTGATCCTTGCCACTACATCTAATTGATGCATTATAGGACCTCATTGCACTTTGCTTATTTACCTTTGGGGCCATCGTGTGCTTCCTCACTTTATGTCTGTGAAATATCAAACCAGAGACTCTAACCCACTCTTCTTGGGTGCTTGTAGTTTGCATTCCTTTGGGTTGACTCTAAATAGTGATAGGATAATGTCTAGACATTGCAACATTTCCTCTTGGAAATCTCAATTTTATAGTCCTTTGTTGATTTGTCATTTTCCAATCGCTTCTCTGCATCGCTCATTGATTCTATGAGTTTGTTTCTTGTCACTTTCAAGAACATCTTGGTCCCAAGGTAGTCACTTTCTTCCCGCACCCTTTCTTGATTGGTGGACCCCAAGGAAGGTTGCTACAATTTCTTCAGATCAGGGCCGTCCCAAATACGACATCCACTGTCATCATCTTTGTACGTCTTTCTGCCCAACCCAAGTCCTTTTGTCTTTGATCCAAGGTCAACTTTGGATTGACTCAAACACATAATCCCTTGCTTTCTTCCCCGATTAGCCCTTCTTTAGGTTTTCCAACACACTTCTTCTTTAAAACTAAAAAAAAAACAAAAAATATGGGTACCATACATGCCCCTAGTGCAACATTTTGAGGCCTGTTCTGGCCGCCCATTGGTGGTCTACATTGAGGAGTATTAGTGTTATACTTCTTGGGTCCATACCTCAGATCTTGGTATGATGTGCTAGCCTAAGGCTGGACCTCTTGTGTTTGATACACTGCCTCTTCTTCCTCACTTTCATCCCAACCCAAGACCCAATCAATCTACTGCACTAGAAATGCATTGCAGGTTAAGCACTCCATGTTAGGATGGCCTGACTTGCCACACACATTTGATCTGCCAAATGAAGGAGGCTTCCTTCAGTCCTTCACCCCAATCATTTGGATCTTGAAATCCACAAATTCTTTAATAAGAGTCTCCAGCTTAGTGTTTGTATTACTTACTACTTTTGCTGGAGGTGTCAATGGTTTCTTTCCTCCTTGCTTTTGGATTGTTCTTGGCTTTGAGTCTTCTTTGGATTCCAAAGAAGAATTGAAAAAATTGGAGGATTCTTCCAAAGAAGGGGAAGTGCTATGAGAAGCTCTTCTTCTTAGTTTCTTGCCTTTTTTCTACCAATGTCTTTGGTTACCAAAATAATGAGAGTAAGCTGCCTCATATTGGGTGATGTGTTTGAGTACTTTGTCTAGGGGAGTGACATTTCTCTCCTTGGCAAAAATTCAAATTTCCGGTGACTAACCACCAAGGAACCAAGTGATGGCTTGGGCATTGGAGTAACCCACCAAACCGGGTTGCTTTGGTACTGAGTTCAGCAAGGCCATGAACCGCTTAGAGTAGTCTCTCAACTTCTTCTTCATTCCTTTGTCCAAATCATTGAGTGCCACAAAGACACTTGTATCACAATCAACTTCCCAGAATCGTTCCAAGATGTTGTTTTGCAAGTCCACCCAATCAGCTGGTCTGAACTCCTTTTGGGTTCCATGGGTGTACAAACTCTGAGCTTTCTTTTGGAGTAGAATAGCAAAAAATTGCAGCCAATCAGCAGAGTCATGCTCCTTGTTGGCAAAGGAAATGACTTTGAATTCTTCAATGAATTCATCAAGATCTTTAGCTTGTTCTATCCTCTATAAGTTTGATAGGCGTGTCAAGTGATGAGTAACAACGTCATTTCATAACTCTATGGAGTAGGCTACACTGTAATGCAAGGCTTGATGGACCCAAGGTACTAGCTGGTGGTTGTGCATTGAATTCAGCCTAAGGGTTCACCAAGTTCAAATTTGGGTCTTTGTTGATATGTTGTTCTTCGATGGGTACATTGACTTCAACTTGAGTTAGAGATGGAGGTTCACTATCTTTAGATGGCTCTTCAGATCCCTTCAAACTAGTCAAGGAACTGTATGTAGAAGGTAGTGACACTCTTCTTCAATGAAAATTTGTGCTATCTTTTCACGAATGAATTCTTTTATGAAACCGGCTCCCTTGACAGCTCTAGAGGAAGTCGGTGTACCGAGTCACAACAAATATGTTTGTTCGCTTGCATCTTTCTTCTTCTTGGGATTTGGAGATGCAAAGTAGTCTCACCACTCAATCTCTTTTTTCTTTTGTTTGAGGTCCTTCAAGGCTTCTTGAACTTTGTGAAGAAGTTGCAAATCCAATGCCTCCTTCTTGGCTTTGTCAAAGGTGAATTGGCTCTTATGGTGTTCTTCTTCTTCATGATGCAAAGTTCATTAACAAACTCTCTCTTCTTGTTTTTCTCTTGATGCAAAAATTCATATTTGTTAGACACTTAGTGCAAGATTTAGCTTCATATTTGTCCACTCCCAAGATTTTCATCCCCAGCAATAGCACCAAAAATCATGTGACAACCCAACAAGTATTACTTTTGCAATAATTAGTGAGTAAAGTTAGTGAGATCCTCTGGACAATCAGCAGGGAAGTAGAAAATCCCCCCTCAGAGACTATACATGAAGCGAGCTTCTAGCTTAAAGATTGTTCCCATAGAGAAACAAGTCAAAAATGGTCAAATACAAAGTCAAATAGTAATGATTAGTTCTTCTTGGTTGTGTCTTTATTCTCTCAAGTAGAAACCACACCAAGAAGAGACTAACAAGCACTGATTACAATCTCATCATAATAAAATCATACTCCTAATCACAATACTTCAAATCTTTCCAAACAAACTTCAATTGCGATGATTCAATTTCTCCCAAAGAATGCTACTTTGCTATGAAACGACTTCACCTCAGTATTGTGTTCCACCCTTCCACTTAAGGCACAACTTCCTTGATCAAAGTTGCTTTGCATCAATCCTATACTATGATCACAAATGCAGAATACTACCAACACTATAGTTCCTTGTAGATCTATCAAGGCATTGCTTTGATTGGTATGCATTAGTATCAAACACATAGAATGAATTCAAAACTAGGGAATCCAACATCCAACAAGCTCATTGACTTGCACTTCAAAACTCTCCAAACACTCACAAACACATGCATAAGATTGATACTCAAAATTAAGCTGAAACAATGAGCATTGAGTTACAAAACTTTGCTTTACTCAACTTCAGAATAACATTACTAAATAACAACACATTGCAAATGTCTCCTTTAAATAGGCTTCACAATTGATAATTACTAACTAATATAGCATTTCCTAATAATTTTACCAACCTATAGATCTGAAATGACTAACCACTTCTTCATATCTCAAAATTTTTACTACTCCAATCCAATGTCAACCTCAACTTTGTCTTCCAAACCATATGTTCCTTCAATAATTTTTCCTTCTTGGGGCCAATCTAACACTACTTCTTCATCAACTATTTCTACTAGCTCTTAAGTCTGAACTAAAATAGGAATGATAGATAACCAATTTGTGTTCTCATTTTCTAACCTACTCTCTCCTTATAGCTCTAGCAACTCTCCCAAAGACACTTGCACTCATATGTCTACTACTTTGGACTTTGTGTCCATCTTCATCTCATTATGAAGTCTATCTAAGTCTGATCTAACAAATTCCAACCTGAAACAAACATTTCCTCCTACTTCTAACATCTTCCTATCTACTTGATCCCTCATACAAATTAGAAGATTGTTCAACTCTATATCTTTCACTTTCCTTCTTCTCATCTCCTACACCAACAATTTCAATTTGTGCAGCCTCACCTCTTCTAACTTTACCTTGGCATCAGTACTCATCATTGCTTTCAACTCCACACCCAGAACTACCTTCTCCTTACTTTGCTTTACCTCCAATTTTTTCCGGGTCAACTCATCCTCAAATTTGGTTTTTAGTGCTTTCTTCTCTTCCACATACTCGATCAATTGACCTTCTACACTTCTAAGCAACCCTGCAATCAATCTTCCTTCCGATGTCTATCTGCCAACTCTCATTGTGAAGCTTGATCTTTCTCTACTGCTCTTGCTCCATCACTATTGCAATCGCCTTTGAGTGTACAAATTCTACTTTTGCATCAAAAACTTCATGTTTCATCTTCTTGACCAATGGCTTTAACTTCCTCAACTTGTCACTGCGCTTCACAAAGCTCTCCTTCAAGGTATCAAGGCTTTTCTTCCAAAGAATTGATTCTACCCAACATTCTTTGGCTTCCTTCTCTCCTCAGGTTAGCTTATTTCTCAACTCAAATGTCTCTTCACTCCAATGCTTGACTACTTCCAACTCATCCTTCACTCTCAGATGATTCTTCTTCAACTCTGATTTCTTCTATTGTAATTGCACCAACAAAGGAAACATGATCTTTGATAGATACTAGACTTTGACATGTCTTCTTTTATCATCTTCCTTGTCTTCATCTTGGGTAGGTGCGTCTTTGGCTGGTGTTTTACCCTAAAGATGTGATCTTTGTACCTTCAATGTCTGGCCATCTGAGCTCTCTCCTCCTACTTTGACTTTGCTTGGACTTGCAATTGCTTGAGCACTTCTCTTTGATCTTGCAGCCCTTGGAAATACCAAGGCAACCTCTCCTGCTCATTTGTCTTCCAACTTGACTGTAGGCAACTCCAAACACAACTCCTCTCCCCTCTCCATGCCGTCAATCACCTCGTGAAACTCTGGCTCTTCTTCTCCAACAATCTCTTCTCACAATTGCTGACCTTTGGGCTCTCCTTCAAACATTCTACTAGACTCTCCTCTCTATAGCATGAACTCTTCTTCTACTCCCAAGTCTTCACAGTTTGACTCAATTTCACCTTCCAATTTATCCTCCAAAGATAGTTCCTTCACTTTTACCGGTGTTGGCTTTAGGTTCAGCCTTCTTATTTTTGTGGCTTTATTGTAGTGATTTGTTTTAGGTCTCCTTCTCTTTGTCTTGCGTATATACATTGCTACACAACATACATTGCTGTCAATATCATACACTCTAGAAGCACAACTCATGCATAAGTCATACATGGGCTCTAAAGTGCCACAATAATCAATTTTTTATATAACTCAAATCACACTCAATCATATCAGTATTTGATCTATCACTCAATAATCTGCCAAAAATTGGCATTGATAACAATCAAACCATACCCACTCTAGCTAAGAGAATCCAAGTGACACTCATTGGCCTCTATCCACCATAACCAAGAACTCAAAGGCTCAACATTAGAGAAATGAGTTCTTTGGAGATGCACTTCAAAATTATACCCCATGGACTCAAGCTAGGTCTCAAACCCTAATGGTCCCTTTGATAGTCCAAATGGTGCAAGTGATGGGGGGCTCTACCATATAGTTAATACCCCAAATACAAAATCTGTTTGTCAACAAGTAGTCTATGAGTAACTACTAAATACTCTTGACTATCCACACTACTACTCTAGAATCTGAGCAATTTAGGTACGATGCTACAAATAGCATGATAATTGGCATGCATATATACATTGCTACACAACATACATCTTTGTCAACTTCACACACTCTAGAAGCACAACTCATACATAAGTCATACATGGACTCTAAAGTGCCACAATTGCCCCCCTAGCTGGTGGTTAGGTCCCTCTAACTCCAGATAGCCATCGACTCCAAGTATATGGTATATCCTATGGTGGGCAAAAGATCAAAAGGTCGGGTGCTATCGAGCCCCATTGTTAGTTGCATGTCTGTAATGTATACCATATAAATGATGAACTAGCTATAGGTCAAGTACATCTAGGACTTAACCATTGTCCTTGAGGAACCACCATGAGGGGAGGAGTCATACATGACATATCTATCCTCTTGAACAGTTATCACACACTAGCATAGTACCAACTCCACTAAAAGAGCCACATAACATACACCTCAAGCCTGCTCGTACAATTGCCAAGTTTGGGTCCATAGTACCATCAATTTTTGGGAGGTGGCATGGCACACAATTGTGCACATGATCCTTCCAAACAACACCATCACATCCTTCCAACACAAGAACTCTAACTAGCAAACCTCACGCACTCTCAAGATAGTGCGGCTTGTAGAAACATCAAGTGTCATTGGTGCTATCTATTGTAGATATACATAGTCATCTAGATGAAGTCAACGGATTGAGGGTCTATAACCTCCTCCTCACATGGTAGCATAGTGTAAGGTATCCTTATGCTGAGCAATTGCCAAGTTCTAAGAGGTCATTGGCATCACTCTCTAAATGATCTCTGCCCCGTTTAGAACATGTGCTCATCGATACATCGGGATCATCCAAGTCCAAAGCTACAGTAGCATCTTGACAAATGGATGCAAGTAAATTTGGATCTCGTCCATAGAATAAAAAGTAAAGAGAAAAAGATGCTAGGGAGGCTTACCAACTGAACCTATAGCCCATGGCCAACCAAGGTAAGTGCAGATCCCAATCTCCCAAGTGGTCTCTCTATAAACCATAATTCTACAATCCTCTCTTCATTATTTGAACCACTCTCTCTGTTAAGCCATTTGCCTCAAGGTGATCTTGGGAGGTAGTACAATGATCAATCAAAGCCTTGTCACACAAGACTTGAAACTCTTCCAAGAAATTTGTACCCTGATTAGTCAAAACCTCAATTAGTGCACCAAAATAACTTAGAACCCAATACAAGAAAGAGTAAGCCGTCCCTTCATTAGACTTGTCAAGAAGTACCACCAACTCAATCCACTTGGAGAAGTGCTCCATCATTGGATAAGTGCTCCAATGATGTCTCACAATCAATAGTAAAGGTCCAAAAAAGGCCAACCTATAGTAATAACCCAATCCCATGATAGGTAATGGGTGTAATGGTGGCATAAGAGCATTAAATGATGCTCTAACTTGGTCACAAACCACACATCTAGCAACAAATTGTTGTATATTGGTCTGCATACCATGCCACCAATAATAACTTTGGAGTAAGCTCTATGTATGCTTTACTCCAAAATGTTCTAGCTCCTCATGAGCATGATGGACCAATTGTGGTCTTTGAGATGGAAGTGGTACTACTCTCACTCTACCATCCACTCATACACACAAAATGTGTCTTCCCTCCAATCTGAACCATTTGGCTCATTGAAGAACATGGTCTCTCTTGTTGGCCCTAATTGTGCCACCCACAACACCAGTGGAAAGATAGTCCATCATTAAGACATCATCATGAATGTCTCGCTAAACTGTATCACTATCTCCACTCTTTGGATCTATGACCTCAATAACTCCTCCTATATGTGTTGAGAGAGATACCACCAAAGCCTCAAAAAATATACAAAGAAAAGCATATGCATGCCAACTTGGCACCATCTCCTCATCTGTCTTGCCATGCAAACATGCTCTAGTTTGATCCTATTGGTTGGGACATGGGTTTCTACTCAACCCCTCTACATCACAATTCACCACTCTAGGTCTGTGAATGATTGTGAAATCATACTCTTGTAAAATTAGAGCCTATCATGCAAGCTTTCCTAAGAGTTTTTTGGACTCCATCAACTACTTCAGTGGCTAATAATCAGTGTTGAGAGTAAAAGGCTTATCAAACAAGTAATATCAGAAATGTGCTATTGTCCATATTGATGCCAAGCACTCTCTCTCATATGAACTATACTTTGCCTCTGCTGAATTGTTTGAGCAACTAGCATAGGTCACCACAAACTCCTTCCCCTCATCATCATGATGGATGAGCACTACTCCAAGCCTCAACATACTCCAATCAGTATGAACTTGAAATGGTCATCCTCTGATCAGTCTCCTCAAAATAGGAGCAAATGTCAAACTCTCCTAGAGCTCTACAAAATTTCTCTCCTACTCATCTCCCCAACACCACTCTTGTGTAAGCTTGGTCAGCTTTGTCAAGGCCTTGGCAATGGCACTAAATCCTCTAACATAATGGCAATAGAAGTTCACCAACCCAAGGAATGCTTGCACTTTGCTCACATTCGTAGGCCAAGGAATATGCATAATACCCTCCACCTTGGTTTATTAAAAACCAAGTCCTCCTAGGTAGATAGTGTGACCCAAATACTTAACCTGCTCATGGAAGAACCTACACTTCCTAGGATGTAATTTGAGTCCATGAGATCTCAACCTCTCAAACACCTCCAACAAATGTTTCTCATGCTCCTCCACATTAGTGTTATAGATCAAAATGTCATCAATATAGCACCATGCAAAATCTAATCTAGTTAGGATCTTTTCCATGACCCTTTGGAACTTTGTAGGAGTGTTCTTTAACCCAAATGGTAAGAACCTTCCTTGTTATAGCATATCCTTGCCATGAGAATCAATAGCCCAAAATTATCTCTTGGACTTATCCTCCTCCCTGATGAGCAATTGATGATATCTTGCTCAAAGATCCAAAGTACTAAAGACCTTTGCATGCCCAATTGCATCAAAGATCTCCTCTAGTGTAGGCATGGTATACTGATCAACCCTAGTCTGTTGGTTGATAGAATGGTAATCTCCACACATCTACCTATCTATGTAGTTGCCATGCATATCCTTATTGGCTGGAATCACTATAGCTAATGCATACTCTCCATGTGAGGAGGAGACCAAACTAGCCTCAACAAGGCCACTACTCCGGCTCTAAATCAATGCTTGCTCCATGTCATTGTATTTGTAGGGATGTCAAAAAACTGGTGTACCACTAGTAAGCTCAATCCAAATACCAGGTCCCTTCAAAGCACCAAAATCCTTCATAATGAAGGCAAAACAACTCATGTAGCACCTCAAGAACCTCCAAACTCTTCATCTTTCCTCTCTTGTCAGCTTGGGTTCAAGATCTGGCTAACAAGCATCCTTTGTAACTGTTGTAGGAGTGGAAGATGTACTGACTGTCTACTACACTAGGCCCTCAAGAGCAGAAGTGTCATGCCCCCAACCACTAGAGGTCCAAATCTCAATGTGAAAGACTCCTTCGAATCTAGTTGCAAGCTCCATACATCTTCTAGCTGCATCCCAAGTAGACCAAGAGTGCAATCCAAGTAGCCCACGCTCACCTAGATGGACTCCAAGTTGACTACTCTCCCTAGTAGTCACTGGCTATGTCCCAAGAATACCATGTCCACTTGGTCCATCATCCCCAACATATGCCTGAATCATCTTGGTAGGCACAAAGCTCATAAGTGTCCAAGTTTTTATGCCTATCAAGTGCATCCTATGTTGCTCTGCCAAGCCAAGGCTCACAATCCATGTAAAACAATTCAGTTCCATAGTCTAAC
Source organism: Lunularia cruciata (assembly GCA_948567375.1). NCBI lineage: Eukaryota > Viridiplantae > Streptophyta > Marchantiopsida > Lunulariales > Lunulariaceae > Lunularia > Lunularia cruciata. Next base: position 32,539,108 of record OX419762.1, on the reverse strand, counting down.
CTAATGTCTAGATGCCTTTGATACTACTAGAACAATAGTTATACCAATGCAAAAACCCATTGCATGCTCTCTCTCATCATCATTGGACTCCACCAATTGTTGTAAATGTGAGTTGCAAACAAGTCCCAAGACCTCTCTCTCAAAAGCATGAGAGCTCGAGAAACTCATAAGTGTGGGAAAAGTAGCTCATGGCTGTCCAACTAGGTTCATCATTACCATAGGTGACCTATTAGCCAATACCACCATCTGAGACTTGTGCCTAACATCCAAAATCTCATCAACAATAAGGTGGTCAAGTCGATGAATCCCATCATAAATGCATTGTAGAACCTCTCTAGGTAAGAGGTTCATCCACCAAAGATAAAGACAATGAGCCCATGATCCCACTCTCGCTACATCTAACAACATTGCAGGTCCATCTAGAAATTGACTTGATGTGTACTTGCCACCACTCGTGCAAGAATCACCCATTAAAGGGACGTTCTCCAAATTCTAAGTTGGAGAAATGGATTGATGAACATGGAGATGTTGTAGTATTTGTAACATCTCCCAAAACACACTAGAATGGGGATCTTGAAGACCCAAACCTTGGCCAGCACATGTTTGTTGTTGACATGGCTATCCAAAAATCACCAAATGAATGAGACCATGTCTCTCCACATCTTATGCCATCTGCAAGGAAATGTCTATTGGTAGGATCTTTTGGTAATCCTTGACTGTTGATATAAATAATAATTCAAGCTACCAATAGGCCAAGTGTGCCATATGATGTAGAGAGGCTAGCCTAGAATTCTCATCTCTTTCCATATACAAGTATCTCTGTACTTGTATACTCGCTTATAGTACTATAACTAATCCAATGCTAATCCCACCAAACAACTCCAATAGACATACTTCCTCTATTGGATACTTCCAAGCAATGAGTTTGATATTTAAAAGTGTCAAGGTAATCTACTCGAGAGGCTCATCATCACAATGGTCTCCTTGTGGTACAAAGGCTCTACTCCAAGCCTGTTGCACCAATTGATCTGCATGTTGTTATATTGCTTCCTCTAAACTCCACAATGGAACATCCAAGGTGGATGAATCAATCCCACTCGTACTCCAAATCCAAGTGATCTCTTGTAGTACTAGAGTATCCTCTATATAGGCATTCCCCTCTGATAAGTCACTAGGCCAAGTAATAGAACCACTAAAAGTTGAAACTGAAGCCGCCATGGTCCCTAACTATAGTGAGCCAAGACTACCACTACTAAAGCACGCTAGTAGGCAACATACTTGTCCCTCACCAGACTGCCAACTTGGTCTATAGGAGGATGTCTCCTCCCAATATTCAATACAAAACCCATGGGGTATAACATTGCTCCCCCAACTAACACATCATATAAACTCAACTACTATCCCAATGGCCTGAGCTCTCACCAAGAGCTATCATTCTGATGACTAGGCTGAATCTAAACAACAAGCTCTCCACACGTGATATATTGTGTAGAACCACCTCTTACAGATATTTGGATCTAAAATGTACACTTTTCCACATTGGTCATCCGTAACTCAAGACCAACACTTGCAGCCTTCCCCAACATAAGGGACTATGCACCAAAGCCAACTAAGATCCTTTGTGGTTTATAGACTTTCTCTTAAGGTCCCACCAAAAATCCCTCTATGGTTATCCAACAAGACAATCTCGAGTGTAAATTGCACTTGCTCAAAGGCTGATCTAGTTGGTAACTCCTCCAATCTAGCCGCTACCGCTTGCCATAAACCATTGGTTGCTAAGCAAATCCCATGCTCCTCAACCAAGTCAACTCCACTATCAACCACCTATGGTCTAATAGTAGGAACCAATCATCTTTACTCTCACAAAGCGTGGCAGCCAATTGGAACATTGGGACTGCATTAACTCGCAATGTACACATGTCATTGGTTGAAAATAAAGAAGAGCGCATAATCAGCTAAGCCGCCTCAACATTGTGCTAGACTCTATCTGCGTAATAGCAAGTGGTTGACTAGTAGGTACTCCATCATGCACCCCATCATCACTACCTACCACACCTGCATTAGGACATCTAGGAGCCATGGATGTCATATATAGTACCTCTGAGAGTGTAAAAGATTGGGGAAGTCTGACATGTCCACCAACCTTTCCTCTTTGTGAGGCCAACTCCATTGATGCTCCTCTAGGCTCTGGAGCATGTACTGCATTCCTAGTCACTACGGGAGATGCATCCACTTGTGTTGCTCTACACATGAAATCCAAGACATCTCTATCACCAGCATATGAGGTGGAAGCGTCAACACCCAAATCTGATCTCCTTTTAGTGATGGCCATGCTAGCCAATCTCTGCTCATACTACTCAATCCAAGTAGCAATTGTTGTGTCCAAAGTAAGGGTAGGTACTGCACCCCTACTAGGTGTGGATCCTCTACCACCAACTCTACCAATTGTCCTCCATGATAGAGCTCCTCTACCACCTGCCATAACAACCTTACCACTCCGTAACTCCTAGTGTAAATCAAAGCATTGGTGTAATACTCTGAGGACAAGAGAAGAGAGAAAACACAGATTGCACTCTCAAACATTCGATGCCCCAAGGGAGCACCTTCTCTTTATTATATAGACAAAGAGGATCTCCTCCAAGGAAGCTCCACCATAGGATTAGGGACACAGATAGGTGACATGTCAGCAAGCTCCACCCTTGGATTACTTACTTGGATGGGTGACCTGTCTGGTCTAGGTCCTATCTGGTTGGTCAAACAAGCTTTGACCAGAGGGAATCTTTTAGAGAATCTTCTTGTAGGAACCTCAGAATCACGTGAGTAAGGTACCGTTGGAAAGCTCTTGACGAGACAAAGTCAGGGGGAGGGAAGGCCAGCCTTTCCTCTGTTGGGGGGGGGGGGAATCTTCACATTTTTGAGGCCTAATTCATCCGTTTAGGCCTCCGAAATTGCCTTCAAAGATTTCAGGCATATTTTGGTTATTACTCTATAAGTAGAAGTCCCCTTTTGGTAATACCTCTTTCTGATCTGTTTAGTCCATCATGTGTAACATCCTTCCAGATGTTACCAAACCAATTCTCACCTTTAAATCATATGTCTAACTATTGGTTCTAAGGTTCTCAAGTTTATTTTGGTTTTTGCCCTATTAGTAGAAGTACTCTTTTGGTGATACTTCTATCTGATCTATTTTTACCATCATGTATAACATCATTCCTGATGTTACCAAACCGAATTCACATCTAGATCATATGGCTAACCCTTGGTATTATAGACCTCCCTACTTTTAAGACGCAACATCTTCGTTGTGCAATTAATTGTTGCTCAAATGCTTGCACCAACATCGGTGCATGTGCCAAATTGGCAGCGGATTCCCAGGTTGCTTCATAGAGGGGGTAACCTTTCCATTGTTCTAGATATTCCAACCGCGGATGGCGAGTACCACGCATGCACTTTTGGAGAATCCGCTCCACTTCATATTCCTCTATGCCATCAATGAGTGTCGGACAAGGTCGAATGTCCTGTGTGGAAGGACCTTGGCCTGATTGGGGAGCATATCTGCATAGTAGGGAGACATGGAACACTAGATGGATCTTCATGTGTGGTGGTAGCTCAAGGTGATAGGCCACAACGTAGATGTGACGAAGAATCAAGAAAGGCCCAATAAAATGAGGCCTGAGCTTACAAGATCCAACTAATGTGAGGTTGGTTGTTGATAGCCACATTTGATCCCCAACATTGAACTCCATGTGCCGACGGTGTGCATCAGCATACTGCTTTTGTCGATTTTGTGCAATTTGTAACCTGTGCTTAGTGCTCTCCACACCTTGTTGGATTCTAGAAACAAATGTGTTGACTGCATCAACCTTGGTAGTCACTGGATGGATCTTCATCAAGCTAGAAGGTGTGAAGGGATGCTCACCATACATGAGGAAGAACAAAGTGACCTGAGTGGACGCATTCACTGAATTGTTGTAAGCGAATTCCACCAACGGTAATAGGGTGTCCCACCTCTCTTGCTCTTCTAAGGTGAAGCCGTGTAACATGTCTTCAATTGTGCGATTAGCCCGCTCTGTTTGGCCATATGTTTGTGGGTGGTAAGCTGTGGACATGGCCAACTTGGTTTTGAAGAAACCAAAGAGTGTTTGCCAAAACAAACTGGTGAATTGGGTGCATCTATCGGTGATGAGTACTCTAGACAAGCCATGGTGAGCAAAGACTGCATCTAAGTATAGTTGAGCTAGTTGTGGAGCGGTCACCTCCTTGGTGGTAGGGCATACATGAATCATTTTGCTGAGCCGGTCCACATAGACCACAATGGAGTCAAACCCTGAGGTGGTCTTGGGTAATTCACAGACGAGATCCATACTCACTTGTTCCCAAAGTTGGGTAGGAGTGGGGAGAGGTTGAAGGAGCCCTTCAGGAGCTTGATTATAAGCTTTGTTCTGTTGACAAAGTAGGCAGATACACACATAGTCCATCACGTTGTTGCTCATCTTGGGCCAATAGTAATGGCGCTTGACTGCATCCAAGGTCTTGTCCACTCCGACAAAAGCTGCAATGGCCAAATCATGACATTCCGCTAGAATGGTGGTGCGTAATTCTGGGACATTTGGGATCTATAATTTGCCATCTTGAAAGGTGAGTCCTTGGGTGCTGGTGACACCTTTGGATGATTGCGCTTCAACAATCTCTGGATCAATTTTTGTAGCAACTAGAATCTCTTGCCAGAATTTAGGGTTAATCTTAACTTCTACCACCAAGTTGTTGGCCATTGGCATGCGGGTGAATGCATCTGCAAGTTGCTTCTTACCTTCCACGTAGGTGATTGTCATGTTGAAGCATTGTCACCACTTTGCCCACCAAATTTGGCAACGAGATAGATCCTTTTGCATCTCGAGGTAGACTAGAGGTTTGTGGTATGTCTCTACTACAAATGCCTTCTCGCCCAGGTAGTGCTTCCAATGCTTGGTTGCTAGAACAATGGCCAACTCTTCTTGTTCTGTGGTGTGGTAGTTGCGCTCTGCCGGTAACAACTTTCGAGAGAAATATGCAATTGGATGCCATCCGTCATGCCACTCTTGTTGTAGGACTGCTCCTATTGCTACGCTTGATGCATCTGTCGCCAACTTGATTGGCCGTTTTGGGTCATACCACTTCAAGATTGGTGCATGTAGCAAGGCGGCCTTCAATTCTTGAAAGGCCAACTCTTGTGCAGTTCCCCATGTCCACTTCTTCCCCTTGCCAAGTAGTGCCGTTAAAGGTTGTGCAACCTTGGAGAAGTCCTTGACAAATCTACGATAGAATCCCGTCAACCCCAAGAAGCTCTTAAGTTGAGTCTGATCTTCTGGGGCATTCCATTTTTGAATGACCTCTATTTTATTTGTCAATACTTGAATGCCCTCTGCACTTACTCTATGCCCTAAGTAGTCTACTTCAGACTTGCCAAACTCACACCTTGAGATTTTGGCATACAATTGATTCTGTCTTAGAATTTGGAGGACCTCTCGTAGATGTTGTTTGTGTTTTGTCATCGTGCTACTATATACTAAGATATCATCCAAGAAGACAATAATAACTTATCCAAGTATGGACAAAATATGTCATCCATTAGACTCATGAAAGTGGCAAGCGCATTGGTGAGGCCAAAAGGCATCACAAGATACTCAAAGTGGCCATACTTGGTTCGAAAGGCAGTTTTGTACACATCCTCCTCTGCAATTCGGATTTGATTGTAATCGCTCCGCAAGTCTAGGTTGGTGAAGTATCTTGCTCCATGGAGTTGATCAAACAGGTCATCCATGCAAGGTAAGGGGTATTTGTTCTTCACTGTTTGCTGATTGAGACCCCGATAGTCAATGCAGATGCGCATTGTACCATCTTTCTTCTTCACAAACAAGACAGGGGCCCCATATGGTGATATGCTAGGTTGGATGAACCCTTTTTGTAGCATCTCTTCAATTTGAGTCTTACACTCCTCCAACTCATGAGGTGATAGGCGATATGGGGCCTTACAAGGAGGTGTCTTCCCCGAGAGTGTCTCTTTTTTGTGATCTACTCGCCTTTTAGGTGGTAATCCTGAGGGTAGATCATCGGGAAAGACATCTTGAAACTCATCCACCACATCTTTCAATTTCTCAGGAATTTGTCCAACGATTTGTGCACTTTGGACTTCTCTTATTAGACCCATAAAACATCTATCGGTCTTACAGATAGTTGTCATCCCTACGACATATAAAGGCAGTTTCTGCCTGTGTGATTTTTCTTTAATCCCAATGATTGACCATTGGTGGGTTCTCACTACTTTCTTCCTCCAATCCACCATTGGGTTGTACTGCTCCATCCATGGCATGCCTAAAATTGCATCATAATGGGCTAATTGTATCACTCGCCACTCAATTGCTTCCTGATATTCTCCTACAAAGAGGGTTACCCGTCTAGGTAATGATTCAATCCTCTCTGTTTGCCCATTTGGTAACTCTACTTCTTCACTTCTGTCTCTCTTGAAATCCATTCACAGTCTTATTGCAACAGAGCGAGACAAGAAATTCTCTGTTGCTCCTGGATCTATTAATACTCTCACTTGATTACCTTCTATGATTCCATTCACAATAATCAATTGTGAGGTTGCCTTTTGGGATCTTTGCGCATTATTCTTCTTCCTTCCTTTGCTTCTCTGCTTCCTTATTGAGCCAGTAAAGCCACGAGGTACATTTACTGGTGATCTTTGTTTTCCAAAGTGGTTTCCACCTCCTCCTCTTCAATGTGCCTCTCCATGTTTTCAAAGATCGCCTGTACGAAGGCCGAGGGCCTCTAGGGAAACGAGTGCAACAATTGGTAGATATGTGCCCAATATGCCCACAATTGTAACAACGGAGTTGTTCTCCTTGAGTCCCTTCTCCTCGTGGGACTCCATCTCTTTGTTCTTCTACCCGTCCCTGCTCTCCTTGAAGCGGCCGTGCTCCTTGATCCCGAAATCGAAGGTTGCCCAATTCCATTGATATTGGTCCACCCATGTGTGGCATTTTTGCACAATAATGTTGAGGTGGAACTACTCCTTCACCTCCACCTAATGCTCCTGCTATTCTCTACACACAAGCAATGGCTTCAAATACCGTGCAAGGGTTTTGCACCATGACTTCTTGGCGAATCCGCTCTTTCAACCCTCATTTGAAATTGTCGAGAGTCTCTGCTGGACTCATGTCGGTAATTGCAACTTGTAGATCCAAAAATGCCTCCATATACTCTTGTACGCTATGCTTCTATCTCAATCCCCATAGTTGGGTTTGAGCCATCTGCACAAAATCCACCGATTGGAAATTCTTCAGCAATCCTTCTTGCATTGCTATCCATGTGACCTCCCTTCTCTCTACCAGCATGGATCATTCCCAAGCATCATACCATGTGAGGGCTTTATCGGTCAAGTACCCACATGCAAAGACACTTAATGTATGCTTTGTGATCTCTGTTGAGGATAATCAGAAATATCGATTTATTCTCGAGATCCAATTTTCCACTACTCCCATCATACGCTGCTCCTTGTAAGGCTCAATGTTGCAGGTCTTCTTCATCCGGAGTAGCAATGTAGCTTCACCGTTGATAGGGTTTGTAGGCACGGGCGCCTCTCCAAGCACTTAAGTCGCAGGTACAGGGTTTTGAGATGGCTCTTCTTCTTGCATGGCTTGATTGTTCCTCAAGATATGCACTTGACTTTGTAATGTCTCCATGGTCATCTTAATCTCTCTAAATTCATTCAACATCCCCTGCATTCCTTGCACCAGCTCTTGCAATTGCGGATCCATGGTTCCTACAACACCCAATTGCTAACGTCTACTTCAATACAGAGTCAATATAATCACTCTAGAAGGCGCACAAACTATCGGAACTACCATTGAGACCTCAGAAGCTATCACTCGTTGATAATACTCCTCACCAAAATTCCTAACCACAAAATCTCTAAACATCACTTTCGGCCTCACTACATAACGGATTTCTACTTGAGTGTTGAAAGGGAGGGGATTTGGGACATTCATATCCATATTATCATAATAGAATGTAGATCGTCAAATCCCACTCTCTGTCATATATCACCATAGGTAGAATCACCAGGTTTGGTGAGTTCATCACTCTGTCCATGAATTCTGCACCGAAGTGATAAACTAGCGATACCCTCATTTGCTCATGCTAGATATACATAACCTTGATGTGGAATGGGTTTGAGAATGGAAAGCTAGGTGCGGGAAATTGTCCCCCCGGTGCATCCATCCTACCCGCTCTCTAAAGTCCTTCCTAAGTCTAACAATTACTCTATGTCCTCCACCTAACATTACTCAGTTTCAGTAGTTCGTGCTATTCCAAGAGGGGTGATCCACTCTCTTGGACTAGAACACTCGCTCTGATACCATTGTAATACTCCAAGTACAAGAGAAGAGAGAAAACACAGATTGCACTCTCAAACATTCAATGCCCCAAGGGAGCACCTTCTCTTTATTATATAGACAAAGAGGATCTCCTCCAAGGAAGCTCCACCATAGGATTAGGGACACAGATAGGTGACATTTCAGCAAGCTCCACCCTTGGATTACTTACTTGGATGGGTGACCTGTCTGGTCTAGGTCCTATCTGGTTGGTCAAACAAGCTTTGACCAGAGGGAACCTTTTAGGGAATCTTCTTGTAGGAATCTCAGAATCACGTAAGGTACCGTTGGAAAGCTCTTGACAAGACAAAGTTGGGGGGAGGGAAGGCATGCCTTTCCTCTGTCGGGAGGGGGGGAATCTGCACATTTTTGAGGCCTAATTCATCCGTTTAGGCCTCCGAAATTGCCTTCAAAGATTTTAGGCATATTTCGGTTCCTACTCTATTAGTAGAAGTCCCCTTTTGGTGATACCTCTTTCTGATCTGTTTAGTCCATCATGTGTAACATCCTTCCAGATGTTACCAAACCAATTCTCACCTTTAAATCATATGTCTAGCTATTGGTTCTAAGGTTCTCAAGTCTATTTCAGTTTCTGCCCTATTAGTAGAAGTACTCTTTTGGTGTTACTTCTATCTGATCTATTTTTACCACCATGTATAACATCATTCCTGATGTTACCAAACCAAATTTCACATCTAAATCATATGGGTAACCCTTGGTATTACAATTGGTCACTGGTGTGACCAAATCTATGACAATTCTCACACTTTCTCTATGTTGGTTGTGATGCACCAGAGGTATTAGTTCCACTACCATTAATTCACTCTCTCCTGTGGTGAGGTCCACCACAAGTCCAAAAAGCAACATCACCTCTCATTAGTTGTTGTTGAACCAAAAATGAAAGTAAGGGTCTGGCCACACTAGGCCTTCCACTCACTCTAGAGGATCTAGGCTCTCCACCTTGTCCTTGGAAACCAACATGGCATGGCAAGGCAAACTTTGCTACACTTTGGAAGACATAATAGCTATGGATGAGGTCTTCCTACCAAATCCAAATGTCACTACTCTCTCCTCCACCATGTTGAGCTCAATACACTTAGCCAAACCAAAGACCACTACCAAAGTAGGCAAAGTAGCTTGTAGAAGTGTAGCATCATGAACTCTACATTGCAACTCCTTGTCCAATATCCCATACCAAAACTGGACTGCCTAAGCCTTAGTAACTCCCTAGGTAAAACTTATCAGCCATCTCATGCAAGTGCATGCTTTGTGTAGGCTCTCTCTAGCCTTCTACTGGAACTCTTGCAAGCTCCTCAGCTTGTCGGTCTGCACTCCCTGGTAGTTCTACCTCAAACACTAGAAGAACTCCACCATGGGGTTAAACCCTAATACTACACCACCTTCTATAGTAGTACCGCCATTCATAGTAGCACCATCTCCAAGAGATCCACCAATGCTACTAGAGTTAGAACTCATTGATACAACCAATCTACCCCTAAAACTAGAGCTTGAAGTGATGGAGACATAGTTTGGAGACCAATATTGCCTCCATAGCTCAATCCCCTCCAAGTAATCTCCCTTGAACTCATGGCAGTTGTCCATCAGCAAACTCTCCAAATGCTGAAATAACCTTTTCCATACCATGAAGGGTGTGAACAAAGTTGGGTTCTACATCTACTACAAATCATAACAACAATCAAACTCTTGGATGAAGTCATCCAAATTAGTGATAAACACCATACCAAAGTAATACTCAGGACATTTGGAGGCCCCATGAATCTCATCCATGTCCCATAATAATGATACGGACACATCCAGTGCACTCCCAATTGGATCAACTCTTGTGTCAAACTCTAACTCAAAGTCAATCTCCTCTCTCACTAGAACCTAAGGTACAAGCTGATACCCAGCGCCACTTTGAGTAAACCCATTGCATATTGCAATGCTTTCTCTTTTGCAATCCGCAAAGAACTCCATCATAACAAAGTAACCAAGAATTGCAACCCGCAACTATAACCACCGCAAGTACCCTACCAAGTGCCAACAATACCAACTAAATGTCACTAAATAATGTAGCTCTAACTATGATAATTATACAAGAGGAAAGAAAACCTATAACTTGCCATCACAACATGCACTCTCACAATCTATAGCTCATGAGTTCTTGCCTTGTCGAAGAGAAACATAAGTAGTCTAATTGGTCATCACTCCAATCTCACTACCAAGAGCACACTAGAGCACCAACACTCTAAAGTTAGGGCACCTCACACAAACATGGTACACAAATAGGAAGTAGAGAATGGAGGAGCTCCAATCACAAGAAATCTAAATGAAAACACTCCATCTCATAAATCAACATTGGATTAACTCTGTCACCATTTGATATTTGACATAATATGAGTTATCTACTTCTTAAGCTACTAGGATCACCAAGAATGGAATCAAATTATCTCTCCTAGCTGAAACTATATGTTTATAAATAATAGTGGAATAATCACTAGGACAACAAGTGAGGATGGACCAGTTGGCTGGGGCACAAGTCTAGGAACTAAAGATCTAGGGGTCAAACCTTATTGCACACAATCTAGTCATATATGTAGATTTTTCCAAACAATGATTAAAATCTACTCTAAACTAGCTAGCCTCACACTAGCAAGATGGCCCTTCTAGGCCTTCATGGCCCACAAACCTATGCCTTGAAGCATCTAAATGCCCAAATGAGGTCTTTCTCATTGCAACTTTATTGCCCTCTCCAAATCTAGCAAAACTCTTCTAAATCAGGCAAAATTCTCCAACTTAAGCCAAACATTTGATGCCAAAATTCAGCCAAATCAGGCCTTTCTTCTTGCCACCTTGAACCTTCTCCAAATCTAGCAAAACTCCTGCAAATTTGGCAAAATTCTCCAACTCAAGCCAAAAATCTGACATAAACTTCAGCCAAAATCTGACATAAATCTAACATAAATCCCTCAATTTGGCTAATCCCCAAATCCTCTACTAACTCTTCATTTGAGCCAAATTGAAATGAAAGGTTTCTCCAAATCACAAATCCACAAGGATGGGTTCCCAACTCCACCTTCAATTCCACTTTTTGACTCTATCACACCATTTGTAGTGTCGCATCTAGATTTCTTGGACACTAGAGTTCCAGTGATAGTAGTTAGAGTTATTTTGGTAGTTTCTCAAAGACTACTTTCCAACGGTCAGATTTTGTATTCAGGGTATTGACTTCACGGTGGGGCCCACCATCACTTTGCACAGTTTGCACCGTCAAGGGTGCCATTAGCAGGACCATTAGGGTTTCAGACCTAGCTCAAGTCCAAGGGGTATACTTTTGAAGTGCAGCTCTAGAGAGCTCACTTCTCTAATGTTGAGTCTTTGAGTTCCTGGCTATAGTGGACAGAGGTTGGGGAGCGTCACATGGATTCTCTTAGCTAGAGTGGGTGTGGTTTGATTGTAATCAGTGCTCAATTTTTGGCAGTTTATAGAGTGATAGATCAAGTACTGATCTAAATTGAGTTGAATTGAGAGTGGTAAACAATCCGATTACATCAAAGAAATGAAATCAGAGGGAAATCAAGTTTAGGAACTTTGAGTGTTGGTGGTATCTCCAAGCTCAATGGATTGTTGGTAGCTCGATTGAAGTTCAGTTTTTCCTTGGTATGCAGAAGCTCATTGTTTGATGGAGATTTGGTAGGTAGTAAGGCAGACGGTGTGCTGAAGGGCTAGCCAATTTTTAAGCACAAAAGGAGCAAATTTGGAGCACTGGTTGTGATTTTGAGCTCAAGAGGTGAAGGCAAGACCATTTTGTTGTGAGGGGCTCAGAAAGTAAAATTGAAGGTGGAGTTGGGAAGCTATTCTCATGAATTTGTGATTTGGAGAAACCTGTGTTTTCAATTTGGCTCAAGTGAAGAGTTAGCGGAGGATTTGGCGGTCAGCCAACTTTAGGGTTTATGTCAGATTTTACGTCAGATTTTGGCTGGATTTTATGTCAGATTTTGGCCAAATTTGGAGGAGTTTCACTATTTGGCCAGATTTGGAGGAGTTTTACTAGTTTGGAGGACTTTCATAAGTTTAGAGGAGTTTTGCCAAATTTTGGAGGAGGTTCAAAGTGGCAAGAAGAAAAGCCTCATTTTGCTGAATTTTGGTGTTTAGAGGCTTTGAGGCATATGGCTGTGGGCTATGAGAGGTTAGGAAGGCCTAGAAGGGCCAGCAAGTTAGCTTGTTGGCGTGAGGCTAGCTAGTTTAGAGTAGATCTTGATCATTGGTTGGCAAAATCTACCTTTCTTGCTAGATTGTGCGCAATATGGTTTGATCCCTAGATCTCTTGTTCCTAGACTAGTGCCCTAGCCAACTGGCCCACCCTCACTTGTTGTCCTATTGACTATGCCATTATTATCTATACACTGGTAGCTTTGGCTAGGAGAGACAGTTTGATCCCATTCTTGGTGATCCGGGTAGCTTAGGACTTAGATACAAACTTCTCTTATGTCAAGTGCCAAATGGTTGCAAAGTCAGTCCCGTGTTGTTTTATGAGATGGAGGGTTTTTGTTTAGATTTCTTGTGATTGGACCCCCTCCATCCTCTACTTCCTCTTTGTGCACCATGTTTGTGTGAGGTGCCTTGCCTTTTGAGTGTTGGTGCTTTGGTGTGCTCTCAATAGTGAGACTAGAGTGATGACCAATCAGACTACCTTTATTTCTCTCCGGTGAGGCAAGAAGTGATTACTTGCAGACCGTGAGAGTGCATGTTGTGATGGCAGGTTACAGGTTACCATTTCCCCTAGTGTAGTTATCTTGGTTAGAGTAACATTAGTGGGTGGTGCTTAGTTGGTGTTGACACTTGGTGGTGTTGGCACTTGGTTTGCTACTTGCGGTTGCAATTTGTGGTTCCGGTTTGCTGTTGCAATTTGTGGTTGCGGATACTTTGTCATGATGGAGTTCTTTGGAGAATCTTGAGGAGATAGCCTTGCAATACGCAATGGGTTTACTTGGAGTGGTACTCGGTATCAACCTGTACCTCGTGTCCCAATGAGGGAGGAGATTGACTTTGAGTTGGAGTTTGATACAAGAGTTGATTCAGTTGAGAGTGCACTTGGTGTGTTTGCACTATTGTTGTCGGACATGGAAAAGACTTATGGGGCCTCCAAAGGCCCTAGGTGTTACTTTGGTACAATGGGTATCATTGAGTTGGATGACTTCATCCAGGAGTTTGATAGTTGGTATGATCTGTAGCAAATGCAAAACACGACTTTGTTTACATCCTTCATGGCATGGAAGGGTTGTTTTAGCGTCTAGAGAGTCCGCCAATGGATGACTACCATGAGTTTAGGAGAGCTCATTTGGAGGAGATCAAGTGATAGAGACAGTATTGGTCTCCAAACTATGTCTCTATCACTTCATGTTCAGTGGCCAGGAATAGATTGACTATACCAACGAGTTCTAGCTTGAGTAGTGTTAGTGGAGGTGCACTAGCTGGAGATAGTGCTCCTACAAGTAGAGGTACCGCTATAGGAGGTGGTGTGGTCCCGGGGTTTAACCCCATGGTGGAGTTCTTCTTATGTTTGAAGCAAAACTACCAGGAAGTACGGACTGACAAGTTGAGGAGCTTGCAAAAGTTCAAGCGGAAAGTTGGAGAGAGCCTACGCAAGGCATACACTTGCATAAGGCAGCTGATCAGTTTCACTCAAGGAGTTACTGAGGCCCATGCAATCTAGTTTTGGTATGGGATACTAGATAGGGAGTTGCGACGTAGAGTTCGTGAGGCTACGTTGTTACAGGCTACTTTGGCAGTGGTCTTTGGTTTGGTTGAGCGTAGTGAGCTCAACATGGTGGAGGAGAGAGTGGTGACATCTTGATTTGGTAGGGAGACCTCATCCATGGCTGTGACTTCTTCTAGAGTGCACCATGCCCAGTTGGTTTTTGAGGACAAGATGGACAACCTTGATCCTATGGAGCGAGTGGAGGGCCTAGTGGAGTTAGACCCTTACCTTCATTTTTGGGTCAACAACAACTAATGAGTGGTGGTGTTGCTTGTTGAACTTGTGGTGTACCTCACCATCTGAAAGAGTGCACTCAGGGCAATGGACCTATTACCTTGGATGCATAACAGCCAGCACAAAGGTAGTGTGAGCATTGCCATGGATTTGGTCAAACTAGTGACCGGTGTTTTGACCTACACTTGGAGTTAAGGAGTGGTAGGGCTGCTATGGCAAGCAGTAGAGGAGCTCCAATTCATGGAGGACAAGGTGGTAGAGGTGGTGGTAGAGGATCTGTACCTAGTAGGGGTGCAGTATCGGCCCTTTCTTCTAATACAACTATGGCTACTCGGATTGAGCAGTTGGACCAAAGATTGGCTAGTATGGCTATTGCTCAGAGGAGATCAGGTGACAAGGCTTCCACCTCATATGTTGATGATAGAGATGCTTTGGACTTCATGTGCGGAGCAACACAAGTGGATGCATCTATAGTGACAAGGAGTGTAGTATGTGCTCCAGAGCCTAGAGGAGCGTCTATGGAGTTGGACCCACAGAGAGGAGAGGTTGGGAGACAGGTCAAACTTCCCCAGTCTTTCACATTATCTGAAGCATTGCAGATGACATCCATGGTTCCTAGACGTCCTAGTGCAGGTGTGGTAGGTGGTGATGGTGTGCATGATGGACTACTTGCTAGTTAGCTACCTACTACTACACAAATTGAGTCTATCATGATGTTGGGGGCGGCTCAATTGATTATGCGGTGTCCTTTGTTTTTGGCCAGTGATATATTTACATTGGGAGTTAACCCAACCCAGTGTTTTGGTTGGCTGCCACACTTTGTGAGAGTAGAGATGATGCGGTTCCTACTATAGGATAGGTGGTTGGTAGTGGAGCTGACTTGGTTGAGGAGCATGGGGTCCGTTCAACAACCAGTGGTTTATGGCAGGCAACAACGGCTAGACTAGAGGAGTTGCCAGCTAGACCGGCCTTTGAGAGAGCACAGTTCACACCTGGTGTTGTCCTATTGGATAATCAAAGAGAGATTTTCCATTTGGTGAGACCTTCACGGAAGGTCTATACACCATAAAGAGTCTTGTTAGACTTTGGTGCGCAACCCCTTATGTTGGGGAAGGCTGTAATTGTCGATATGGAGTTACAAAAGACCAATGTGGAGAGGTGTCCATTTCAGATCCAAACATCTCTAGGTGGTGGTTTGACACATTACATCACACGTGAGGAGCTTGTTGTCTAGGTTCAGCCTGGTCATTTGACTAATAGCTCAGTGGTGAGAGCTTAGGCTATTGCGACAATAGCTGAGTCATATGATGTGCTAGTTGGAGGAGTAGTATTATACCTCATGGGTTTCAGCATTGACTATTGGGAGGAGACAACCCTCTTTAGACCAAGGTGGCAGTCTGATGAAGGACGGGTATGTTGCCTACCTGCACACTTTAGTAGTGGTAGTCTTGGCTCACTACAATCCGAGACCATGGCAACATCAATTTTAACTTTCAATGGTGCAACTACTTGGCCTGGTGACTTGTTGGAGGGGAACGCCCATGCAGAGAATACTCCAGTACCAGAGGAGATCACTCAGACTTGGAGTACAAGTGGGATTGTTCTATTCACCTTGGATGTTCCATTGTGGAGTTTAGAGGAGGCATTGCAGTAACATGCAGATCAGTTGGTGCAACAGGCTCCACTTTGTTACAATTAAGAGATGAGTGTGAAGATGAGCCTCTAGAGTTGATTACTTTGACACCTTTGGATACCACACTCACTGCTTGGCACTATCCAATAGAGAGAATATGTCTATTGGAGTTGTTTGGTGGGATTAGCACCAGACTAGCTACGATATTACAGGCAAGTATATGAATACAAAGGTACTTGTATGTAGAGAGAGATGAGACTACTAGGCGAGTCTCTCTACATCA
This sequence comes from Lunularia cruciata, assembly GCA_948567375.1. Lineage (NCBI taxonomy): Eukaryota > Viridiplantae > Streptophyta > Marchantiopsida > Lunulariales > Lunulariaceae > Lunularia > Lunularia cruciata. The sequence continues at coordinate 32,522,783 of OX419762.1, read as the reverse complement.
CGTGGCACACTTGGCCTATTGGTATCCAGAGTTATTACCAATGTCAACAGACAGAGGTTACCAAAAGGCCCTACCTGCAGACATTTCCTTACTGGGAGTGCATGATCTGGAGAGACATGGGCCTATTCACTTGGTGATTTCTGGATGACCATGTCAAGGACATAAAGTGTTGGTAGAGGTTTGGGTCGTCAAGATCCTTCTTTTGGTGTGTTTTGGGAGATGTTACGGATATTATTACATCTCCAAGTTCATCAATTTGTTTCTCCAGCTTACCTTTTGGAGAATGTTCCTTTGATGGGTGATTCTTGCACCAGAGTGGTGGCGAGTAAATATCAGGTCCATTCTTGGATGGGACCTATTGTATTGTCAGATGCAGCCAGAGTGGGATCACGGACTCATTGTCTTTGTCTTTGGTGGATGAACCTCTTACCCAGAGAGGTTTTACAGTGTGCTTATGATGGGATTCAGCGACTTGACCACATCCTTGTTGATGATATCTTGGATGTTGGGCGTCAGTCTCAAACAATGGTAGTGGTTGTTAGGTCACCTATGGAAGTGGTGAACCTAGTTGGACAACCTAAAGCCGCATTTACCACATTCATGAGTGTCCCAAGCTCTCATGCTTTTTGAGAGGGAGGACCTAGACTTGTTTGGGACTCACAATTACAGCAATTGGTGGAGCCCAATGCTGATGAGGGAGAGCGAGCAACGGATTTTTGCACCAGTATTACCGCTGTTCTAGCAATGTAAGAGGCATCCAAGCAAAAAGTGCTAGGTCAGGCTATGGACCTGAACTGTTTGACTTGGATTATGAGCCTTGGCTTGGCAGAGCAGCATATGATGCTCTTGATAGGCATCACCACTCGGACACTTGTGAGCCTTGTGCCTATTTAGACAATTCAGGCACATGTTGGGGGTGATGGACCGAGTGGACATGGTATTCTTGGGACACAACCAGTAACTATTAGGGATAATGGTCTACTTGGAGTCCATCTAGGTGAGCGTGGGCTACTTGGATTACACCTTTGGTCCATTTGAGATGTAGCTAGAGCACGTGTGGAGCTTGCAGCCAAAGTAGAGGGAGTTTTTCACACAAAGGTTAGGACCTCTAGTGGTCGGGAGCATGACACTATTGCTCTTAAGGGCACAATGTAGCAACCAATCAATACATCTTCTACTCCTACTATAGTTACAGAGGATACTTGGGAGCCAGATCTTGGACCCAAGCTTACAAGGGAGGAAAGACGGAGGGTTTGGAGGTTCTTGAGTAGCCACACGAGTTGTTTTGCCATCAGTTAGAAGGATTTGGGTGCTCTGAAGGGACCTGGTATATGGATTGAGCTGACTAGCAATACACCAATTTTCCAATGTCCTTATTGATATAGTGAGATGGAGAGGACATTGATTCAGAGCCGGAGTAGTGACCTTTCTGAGGCTAGTTTGGTGGAGATTTCACATGGAGAGTATGCATAAGCAATATTGATGCCAGCCAAGAAAGATATGCATGGCAACTACACACATAGGTGGATGTGTCAAGATTACCATCCTATCAACTGATAGACCAAGGCTGATCAATATGCCATGCCTACACCGGAGGAGATTTTTTATGCAATTGGGCATGCAAAGGTCTTCAATACTTTGGATCTTTGAGCAAGATATCATCAATTGCCGATCAGGAAGGAGGATAAATCCAAGACAATATTTTGGGCTATTGATCCTCATAGCAAGGATGTGCTATGTTAGTGGAGGTTCTTACCATTTGGGTCAAAGAACGCTCTTGTTGAGTTCCAGAGGGTCATAAATAGGATCCTAGCTGGATTGGATTTTGCTCGGTGCTATATTGATGACATTTTCGTCTATAGCACTATTGTGGAGGAGCATAAGAGACAGTTGTTGGAGGTGTTTGAGAGGTTGAGATCTCATGGACTCAAATTACATCCTGGGAAGTGTAGGTTCTTCCACAAGCAAGTTGAGTATTTGGGTCACACTATCTACCCCAAAGGACTTGGTGTTCAGCAGACCACACAGGCTTTTGCACGTATTCCTTGGCCTACAAATGTGAGCAGAGTGTGAGCATTCCTTGGGTTGGCAAAACTTCTATCACCGCTATGTTAGAGGATTTAGTGCCATTGCCAAGGCCTTGACAAAGTTGACTAAGCTTACACAAGAGTGGTGTTGGGGAGATGAGCAGGAGAGAGCTTTTGTAGAGCTCAAGGAGAGGTTGACATCTGCTTCCATTTTGAGGAGATTGATCAAAGGATGACCATTTCAGGTTCATACTAATTGGAGTATGTTGGGGCTTGGAGCAGTGCTTACCCAGCATGATGATGAGGGAAAGGAGTTTGTAGGGTCCTTGGGTTGGCAAAACTTCTATCACCGCTATGTTAGAGGATTTAGTGCCATTGCCAAGGCCTTGACAAAGTTGACTAAGCTTACACAAGAGTGGTGTTGGGGAGATGAGCAGGAGAGAGCTTTTGTAGAGCTCAAGAAGAGGTTGACATCTGCTTCCATTTTGAGGAGATTGATCAAAGGATGACCATTTCAAGTTCATACTAATTGGAGTATGTTGGGGCTTGGAGCAATGCTTACCCAACATGATGATGAGGGGAAGGAGTTTGTAGTGGCCTATGCTAGTTGCTCCAACAATTCAGCGGAGGCAAAATCATAGTTCATGTATGGGAGAGTGCTTGGTAGCAGTTTGAGCAATAGTACATTTCTGATGTTATCTATTTGGTAACCCTTTCACTCTCATCACTGATCATCAACCACTGAAGTGGTTGATGGAGTCTAATAAACTTTCAGGGAAGCTTGCACTATGGATGTTCATAGACTTAGAGTGGTGAACCATGATGCAGATGGGTTGAATAGAAACCCATATCCCAGCCATCAAGATCAGACCGGAGCACATTGGCATGGTGAGGCAAATGAGGAGATGGTGCCAGGTTGGCATGCATCGGCCTTTCTATGTATATTTTTAAAGGCTTTGGTGGTATATCTTTCAATGCATATAGGAGGAGTTATTGAGGTCATAGATCCAAAGAGTGAAGATATTGGTATAGTTCAGAGAGACATTCATGATGATGTCTAAGTGATGGACTATCTTTGCACTGGTGTTGTGGGTGGCACAATTGGGGCCAAGGAGAGAGACCGTGTTCTTCAACAAGCCCGACAATTCAGAGTGGAGGGCAGACACCTTTTGTGTGTATTGGAGGATGGTAGAGTGTGAGTAGTACCACTTCCATCTCACAAACCACAGTTGGTCCGTCATGCTCATGAGGAGCTAGGACATTTTGGAGTCAAGCGTACATATAGCTTACTCCAGAGTCATTACTGGTGGCACGGTATGAAGACCAAGGTACAGCAATTTGTTGCCAGATGTGTGGTTTGTGACCAAGTTAGAACATCATTCTATGCTCCTACACCATAGTTACACCCATTACCTATCATGGGATTAAGTTACCATTGGAGTTTGGACTTTGCTGGACCTTTATTGTTGACTGTGAGACATCATTGGTATGTTTTGGTGATGGTGGAGCACTTCTCAAAGTGGATTGAGTTGGTGGCACTTCCTGACAAGTCTAGTGAAGGGACAACTTACTCATTCTTGGATCGAGTTCTTAGTCATTTTGGTGCACCAACTGAGGTTTTGACTGATTAGGGTACAAAGTTCTTGGAGGAGTTTCAAGTCTTGTGTGACAAGGCTTTGATTAATCATCATACTACATCCCGAGATCACCCTGAGGCAGATGGCTTAGCAGAGAGAGTGGTTCAAACGGTGAAGAGAGGATTGCAAAAGTATGGTTTGTAGAGAGGCCACTTGGGAGATTGGGATCTCTAGTTACCTTGGTTGGCCATGGGCTATTGATTCAGCCGGCAAGCCTCCTTAGTATCCTTTTCTCCATACTTTCTACTCTATGGACAAGATCTAGATTTACCTGCAGCCATTCATCAAGATGCTACTGTAGTTTTGGACTTAGATAACTCTAATGTATGGATGAGCGCATGTTCTCAATGGGCGAAGATCTTTTGGAGAGTGATGCCGATAGCCTTTGAGAACTTAGCAATTGCTCAACATAGAGGTACTTTACGCTATGCTACCATTCAAGGAGGAGGTTATATATCCTCAATCCGTTGATTTCATCCAAGAGACTATGTATATCTAAAGTAGATAGCACCAACGACACTTGATGTTTTGATAGGCCGCACTACTTGAGAGTGTGTGAGGTTTCCCCATTGGAGTCCTTGTGTTAGAAAGACATGATGGTGTTGTTTGGAAGGATCATGTGCGCAATTTTGCACCATGCCACCTCCCAAACATTGATGGTACTATGGACCCAAGCTTGGCACTTGTACATGCAAGCTTGAGGTGTATGTTATGTGGCTCTTCTGGTGGAGCTACTACTATGTTAGTGTGTGATAGCTATTCAAGAGGATGGCGTATGGCATGTATGACTCCTCCACTCATGGTGGTTCCTCAAGGATAGTGGTTATGTCCTAGATGTATTTGACCTATAGCTAGTTCATTCTTTATATGGTATAGATTGCAGATAGTTGACTAACAATGGGGCTCCATAGCACCTGGCCTCCTAATCTTTGCCCATCATAGGGTATACCATATACTTGGAGTAGATGGTGTGAAAACCTGGCAAATATCACTTTTGCGGTGATCGTGTAAGTAAAGTTCGTTCCAGCAGAGATACTAGTCAGAATTGGTCAAATACAAAGCAAAGTAACAATCTTCAATTTTTTTGGGTTACATCTTTAGTCTCTCAAGTAGAAACCACACCCAAAAGAGAGTAACAAACACTAACTCACAATCTTGTCACAACAATTTATCACACTTAATCACAACTCCATCAAATCTTTCCAAACAATCTTGATTGTGATGATTCAGATTCTCCCAAAGATGGCACTTCACTACAAAACGACTTTGCTTCAGAATTGTGTTCCACCCTTCTACTGAAGGCACAACTTTCTCAATCAAAATTGCTTCACATCAACTTCGTGTTGCACTCACAAATGCAAAATACTACCAACACTACAATTCCTCTCAGATCTGTCAAGGCATTGCTTTGATTGCACTTCACTCAGGATCAAACAAACAAAATGAAGATCAAGGCTATTGAATCCAACATCCAACAAGTACACTGACTTGCACTTTAGAATTCTCCACACACTCACAAGCACAAACAAAAAATTGATACTCAGAATTAAGCTCAAGCGACGAGAACTAAAATCAGCACTTTGCTTTATCTATCTTTAGAAATATGAATACTGAACAACATAATATTGTGAATGCCACTCTTAAATAGTGAAGCAAATGACAATTACTAACAACTATACCGTTTCCTAACAACTCTTCAAACCTACATATCCAAATTGACAATGCAACTCTTCATATCTGACTCTTCAAATCTCAAATCTGTTACTACTCTGATCTAATGTCTACTTCTTCCTGGGCTTTCAATTCTGAAGTAACTTCACTCACTACTACTCTGTCCTTGGGTTTCATAACTACTAAATCTTCTACCAATTCTAACATTTCTCCTTCCTGATCTACAATTCTACTAGTGGGTAATCCTTCTAAATCTCTATCTCCCGACCCACTTTTCTCTAAAGTGTCAAATGTCAAATCCGAAGACACTTGTACTTCTACCTCTCTTACTTCCGCTCTAACTACTATCAATTTGTCTGCTTATTCTATTATATTCTCGTCAAGAATTGTAATTGAAAGCATAGGTACACTATCTACGCTTTCAATTTGCAACCCACTTTCCCCTAATCACTCATGCAACTGACCCAAAGACATTTACTATCTGATCTTGCACTTTGGGACCATTCACTACTACTATTTCTCTTCTAATTCTATCATATCTTCAATCAGAACTAAAATTAAAGTCATGTGTATCCTAAATATCTTCTTTCCTTACTATAACTTCCTCTAATACCTCAAGAAAGATTCCCAAAGTCACTTTCACTACACTCCAAGGTCCAACTATCTCGGATTGAATCATATTTTTCTTGAAGCAAAGTCTTAAGACCCAAAGTCATGTAAACCCAAAGTCATGTAAACCCGAAGTCCAAAGTCCAAAGGCGTATAGACCCAAAGACACTAACCCAAAGACACTCAACTACTTTGTACATCTACTGCTAAAAATTCAAATGCTTATTTCTTTTTCTACAAACCTCCAAACTCTACGATTTTGGTGGCAACGGAAAGCCTTGCACGAGACGCTTCCAACAAGATATAGCCTACTTGATTTGGACATGTTTCCATTGAGATAAAGCCCTCACAAGAATCTTGACCTACAACCTCCATTCCTCCTTTGGGTCTGCCCTCCTTAAGCATCTAATTCGAGTTTTTCCTCCTCTGACACAAAGTAAGCTTCTTTGAGTTTGATCTAATCCAAGTCCTTCTTCCTCTAACACGAAGTTGACTTCTTTGGGTTGAATCAAAATACAAAATTCTCATCGTTTATTCTCCATTTGGGTTCAATTTGGTTTCATTAATGCATTTCTTCTTTAAAACTAGTCCAAAATGAAAAATGTGAGTATCACATATTGCTATCTGGAGTTAGAGTGACCTAACCACCAACTAAGGAGGTGATTGTGGGATTTTAGAGCCTATATATGACTTATGTGTGAGTTGTGCTTCTATAGTGTATGATGTTGACAACAATGAATGTTGTGTAACAATGTATATACACTTGACAATTGTCACACCATTTGTAGTGTCGCATCTAGATTACTCCGACACTAGAGTTGCAATGATAGGAGTTAGAGTTATTTTAGCAATTTCTCAAAGACTATTTTTTGTAGTTAGATTTTGTGTTCAGGGTATTGACTTCACGATGGGGCCCACTACCACTTTGCACTATTTGCACCGTCGAGTGTGCCATCAACGGGACCGTTAGGATTTTAGACCTAGCTCAAGTCCAGGGTGTATACTTTTAAAGTGCAACTCTAGAGAGCTCACTTCTTTAATGTTGAGCCTTCGAGTTCTTGGCTATGGTGGACAGAGGCCGGTGCCACCTTGATTCTCTTAGCTAGAGTGGGTGTGGCTTGATTGTAATCAGTGCAAAGTTGTTGGCAGTTTATAGAGTGATAGATCAAGTACTGATCTGAGTTGAGTTGAGTTGAGAGTGGTAAACAATCTAATTATTGTGGCACTTTAGAGCCTATGTATGACTTATGTGTGAGTTGTGCTTCTATAGTGTATGATGTTGACAACGATGTATGATGTTGACAACGATGTATGTTGTGTAGCAATGTATATACGCACGACAACTCAAACTCACACCATATTGGTTCTATTTTCACTTCTTGAGCTCAAAATCACAACTACTGCTTGAAAATTGTTTCTCTTTTCTCAAAATTTGGCCAGCGCTTTTGCACATTGTCTACCTCATTGCCAAATCTTCATCAATCAAATGAGATTCTACACAATAGGATGAACATGAACTCCAATCAAGCTACCAACAATCAGTGAGTCTTGGAGATACCACTAACACTCTCAGTTCCTACATTCAATTGCACTCTAACCTCTCTTCTTTGATGTAATCAGTTGGTTTATAGAACTTAAATCATACTCAATCATATTAGTATTTGATCTATCACTTAATAATTTGCCAACAATTGACATTGATTAAAATCAAGCCACACCCACTCTAGCTAAGAGAATCCAAGTGATGTTTGCTGCTCTTTGTCCACCATAGCCAAGAACTCAAAGGCTCAACATCATAGAAGTGAGCTCTTTGTAATTGCACTTTGAAAGTATACACTTGGACTCAAGCTAGATCTCAAACCCTAACGGTTTTGTTGACGGCACACCCGATTGTCCAAATGGTGCAAGTGATTGTATTGACTACATGGTGGGTCCCACCATGTAGTCAATTGTGGTACCCACATTTTTTGTTTTTTTTAGAAATGGAGAAGAAGAAGAGTATAGAGAAGTCGGATTGCGGTTGTATGGCCAAAGAAGGCAAAGAAAATCGTCTTTGACATGAAACCCGAGGTAACATGGCTTTGGGTTATGACCCAAAGCCACATTCGAAGTACTCGGACTTGCTCTGTCACCATACAACCTGAAGTAAGAAGTCTTTGTATCGGGGGGAGCTCAACCCAAGGTGAGGATAGTGTAACAACCTTTCTTTGGGGCGAGAAATTCAAGAGGGACTGTTCAAAACCGGCGGTCATACACGTGAAGTACAATTGACAATCACAAGCGCATGCAAGAGGTGTGATTTCTTGATAGAAACTCGAATTGAAGAGAGACAAAGAAGGCGCGACTCTATAAAAATCAGGCTAATGACAAAGCAATGTTGAGCAATTTTCCTTCGCCGTTGAGGAGTCGTCCTATAGGAGATTGTTGGAAGGGAAGTAGAGTTGAAGACGTGCTAGTGTGTAGAGGAGAATTCGAGAGAGTTAAACCGAGAGATAGTGAGGAAGCAAGAAAGATGGGAGGAGGAAAGAAGAACTCCAAATTTGCAGTGAGAAATCATGCAATTCGGAGGTTAGATGTGATTGCAAGAATCAAAGTCTTGAGCCAACTTCGGATCACCTTCTTGGCATGGAATTGGAACGTAAGTTTTCTAGGTTTCATGACCAAGATAATCAAGAGTAAGTATCTTGATGGCCCCAAGGAAGAGGGGAAGAGAGGAAATCTGGCTCGCTGGACAGAGTCTGATTGGAGATTGGTGCTCAAAAGAGAGGTAGGCACGGAGCAAGGTGCCACGTTCTTGGGGAAAGTAGAAGTAGACGAAGAAACCCAAGAAGTGAGGGATGACTTCTCTTTGAAGAGAACAAAGAATGGGTATAAGGTCAAGAGTTACAAAGATCCAGTGAAGAGAGGGATTGTGAGTGCTCTCATGGCAATCCTGAAGCCAGAGAGGACGACTTATGTGATGAAACACCAAGCGGTGTTCTTCCATATGATGTTTGCAAGAGAACTTATCAACTGAGCAAGGTGCTTCCATGGGAGGACGAGACAGATGGTGTGGAATTTGTAGGATAAGTCACCTCCACACTACATTGTGCCATTTGCAGCACATTTCTACCTCGGGTTGAATTTGCTCAATTTGGCAGAGCGCAGCAGAATGGTGTCTCACTTTCATCCCGACTTGAGAAGAGAAGTCGATGCGGAGGAGCAACAATACATTCTTCAAATCCGAAGCACTGATGAGTACTATGCGCAGACGTGCAAGAGTGCGGAGGTAGAAGTGAGTACTCCAAAGTCAAAGAAGCGGAGTTGACAAGGAGAAGGCGAAGACATAGAGAAGACAAGACCTCGGGGAGACCAGGAGAGGAAACCTGAGGAAAGGCATAGTGGTGATTGCGTCATCAGAAGAAGACTCAAAAAGGCAAAGCCGAGTGCAAGTCTAAAGACTCAGAACACAAGGAGGAACCAGAGCTCACGTTACAAAGTGGGGATACGAGTAGTGATAATGATGAAGATGGGGAGATGACGTCGGTACCCGCTACCAAAGAAGAAGAAGTTCGGGTGGAGCTCAAGGAAGAAAATAATGCGAAGTTGGAGGATGAGGTACCTGAGCTAGAGGAGAAGAAGATTTTGATTCAGAGGGGAGTTCGGTCGAGATGCAAGGCAAAGTGTGAAGCAAGTCCGAGCAAGGCAAGGGAAGAGGAGAATGCTAGCTTGGAGAGTGAAGCATCTATTCCGATACGATGACTACAGAGAAGAAGGTGAGTACTGGGTGAAGAAGAGGTAAAGAAGGAGATCACTCTACAGGTGGAAGTAGGTGCAAGTGATGGAGTGGAGTACCTACGAGAAATTGTGTGCCTATTGTTAGTGAAGTTAGAGCACAAGAAGAAAGAGATGCAGTCGACATGTTTGGAGGTGAAGATTGTGTTGCAGGTTTTGGCAAGACTGGAAGAAGAGAACTTGGAGTTGAAGAGGATTATAATCCAAGGCAAAGAGGAAAGGGAAGTACTGCAAGGGGATGCAGTAGGGCAGTGTCAAGTTATTGAGAACTTGAAGAGAGAAGTGAGGTATCGAGAGGAACTTGTGAAGAAGAATGACATAGCAAGGGAGAGACAAGTAGCAGAGTACAAAATCTTGAAGTAGCAGTTTGTTGATTCAAGACTAGAAATTATCCATGCTATGGCAAGGGTAGCAGAGAAGGAACAAGAGCTTGATAGAGTGATGGAGAGTGTAAAGAAGCAACTGTGGCAACGGGAGTTGACAATGAGATATAGGGAAGAAGAGAGATTACAAGAGTTACTTCGTAATCAGGAGGAGAAGATTGTGCAGAAGGAGAAGGAGAAAGAAACTGTGAAAGCCGAGTTCAAGGCAGAGTTGGCAATGTCCAAGGAAGATTGGCTTGCAGATCGGGAGCGTGAAAAGAAGATGAGATTGGAGCCATTGAAGGAGATCGTAATCAGGATGAATGCAATGCTGAGTACAAAGGCCAGTGTTTGTATTGAAGAGACGAGGCTGCACGAGTCAAAGTTGTTAGTGGAGGAGACGAGGAGGAGACATGCGAAGGATACAGACTTGAATGCTATGTTGATTAGTCTCCGAACTTGGGTAGATAGGAAGATATTGGAAGTCAAAGACAATATCACGATTAGATTAGATCTAGTGAAGTTAGAGATAGATAAACTTTGGAAAGATGTTAGAGCAAAATCTAAAGTAGATGAAGTGGGACTGTAGATGTCTTTGGAGTTACCATTGGAGACATTAGAGAAGAGTGGGTTAAAAGATAAGGAGTTAGATAGATTACCAACTAGTGAAATGTCAGATCAGGAAAGACAATTGTTAGATCTGGTAGAAGATGTAGGAGTTGTGAAACCCAAGGATAGAGTAGTAGGAAGTAAAATTACTTGGGAACCGGGTTTGAAAGCCGAGGAAGAAGTAGACATCGGATCGGATTAGTAACCAATTTGAGATTTGAATAGGTAGATATGAAGAGGTGCATTGACATTTCAGATCTGCATGTTTGTAGAGTCATTAGGAAGAGGTGTATTAGGAAGATAACTATCAATTGCTTCACTATTTAAGAGTGGCATTTGCAGTCAAATGTTGTTCAGTGCTCATTATTTCTGAGAATAGATAAGGCAAAGTGATGTGAAGCAATCCATGATGTAAAGCTTGATTCTGAGTATCAAATTTGTGTCTATGTTTGTGAGTGTGTGGAGAAATTCAAAGTGCAAGTCAGTGTGCTTGTTGGATGTTGGATTCCACAGCCTTGATCTTCATTCTGTGTGTTTGATCTTGAGTGAAGTGCAATTGGAGCAATGTCTTGACAGATTTGAGAGGAATTGTAGTGTTGGCAGTATTCTGCATTTGTGAGTGCAGTGCAAAGTTGATGTGAAACAACTTTGATCGAGGAAGTTATGCCTTCAGTGGAGGGGTGGAACACAATTCTAAGGTGAAGTTGTTTTGCAGTGAAGTGCCATTTTCAAGAGAGCCTGAATCATCACAATCAAGATTGTTTGGAAAGAATTGATGGAGTTGTGATTAAGGAGTGTGAATTTGTGATGAGACTGTGAGTTAGTGCTTGTTACTCTCTTCTGGGTGTAGTTTCTACCTGAGAGATTAAAGACGCAACCAAGAAGAATTGCAATTGTTACTTTGACTTTGTATTTAGAATTTCTGACTTGTATCTCTCCGGGAACAAACTTTACTTACCCGATTACCGCAAAAGTGATATTTGCCATGTTGTCACATCAATACTCTAAATACAAAATTTGTCCATCAACAAGTAGTCTATGAGTAACTACCAAAATACTCCTGACTACTAACACTACTACTCTAGAGTCTAAGCAATATAGGTGCGATGCTACAAATAGTGTGACATATTTCTTGGCATGGAGATGTCCACTAACACTATCCTCTCCTTCTCACTCTTGAGGTAGTAGTCATCACCTTTGCAAACCCACTTAATGTTATATTGCTCATCCCTATCTGATTCTCTTTGTACGTTGGGTGAAAGTGAGACACCATCCATCCTCTCTCCTCCGAGCTAAGCAGGTCCAATCCAAAGTAGAAGTGGCTTGTGAAGGGTACAAAGTAATAGGGAGGCATATTCATTCTCCAGCTGGTTATCATCTGCCCAATGCATACACAATTCTCCACTTCTCAAAAGGTCCTAGTAATGGAATTGATCTAAGAGGTGGAATAGAGATAGACTTCTCATAAAAAGCTTGACAAACATTACAAGTTTTGAAATAATCAAGACAATCCTTGATAATTCCACTATGATTGTAACTTGCATCTAGAATCTTGAAAGTGGTCACTTTTCTTGTAAAGTGACCCTCACAAACCAAACCATCACGAAACTCCTTCATGAGTAGGATAGGCTCCTCTTAGACACTACTCTTTAAAGTAGACTATACTCCTTGATGAAAATGAATATTCTCTACCATAATGTAAGGTCTATATCTTGTTGTAAGGGCCTAACATGCATCTCACTAGGATAGTTACCTCTTGTAACAAAGTCTACAATCTCCTTGTACTCCATTGGAAATTCTTGAGTGATTGAGATTGTCATGAGTTCCTCATTTGGAAAGGAATAATTCATTGGCTCATCCCTATCATGATCAAAGGCCTTAATAACAAATCAAAATTTGCATGTTTCTTTCATGGCCTATCTTCAATGATGTAATCATACTCAAACAAGAGTATCATCCACCTTGCTAACCTTCCTTCCACATTAGGCTTATTGAAGATGTATTTCAAAAGCCTTGTGATCCATGACAATGGTGGTCTTCCCTCCAATCAAGTAGTTTTGAAACTTCTTGAGAGAAAAAATCATTTCCAACCCTTCCCTTTCCATTACTGAATAGTTCTTCTCTATTGAGACCATTTTTCTACTAGCATAAAGTTATTAGATGATCATGCACATCTTGGTCTAATTGACTAAGAGTATGTCCTATAGCTAAATTGGAAGTATCTATGTAAAGGTTGAAAGGCTTAGTCCAATAAGGTTTAGCAAGAATTGGAGCCATAACAAGGGATTTCTTGAGCTCCTCAAAACCTTTGAGAGCCTCCTCGGCTTCTAAAATCACCATGTATTCTACACCTTTCTTGTGACAATCCAACAAATATCACTTTTGCAATAATGTGTGAGTAAACATCATTCACACAAAGATACAAGTCAAGAATGTTTAAATACGTAGTGAAAATAACTGAATAGTTTTATTGGTTACACCTTTAAACTCTTGAGCAACAACAACACTGAGAAGAAGGTAGCAAACACTCATCAAAGGTTTACCACAAATAGCTATCACTCAAAATCACAATTCTTTAGTTCTACTTCAAATTTACATCAGTTTTGATGATGTAGTTGACATGAGGATGTCTATTTTGTCATGAAGTGCCTTCACCTTGGAATGTATTCCACCTTTCTCACAAAGGTACAACTTCCCAAGTCAAAGTGACTTTGCATCAGCTTCTTGTTTACGGCTACAAATGACAAATGCTGACAACACTAGAATTCATATTGATCCATCAAGGCATTGCTTCTAATATACTCCACTCATGATCAAACAAACAGAATGGATTTAGAGTTATAGAATCTAACATCTAATACTTGTTCACTTGCAATCCAAATTTCTTCATACATTCACAAACAAAAGCATTTAGTTGACACTCAAAAATTAAGAAAAATGACAAGCACTTTGCTTCATTCATCTTCTACTCATTATTGAATACAAAACACTTCAAATGACTTCTCTAAATAGTCAAATCAATTGGAAGATACAAAAACTACCTAAACTAGTTAATTGTTACAAGTGTTTTCACCAATGTTGCAAATATGAAGCAACTCTACTTACAAAACCACTACATGGGTCTATAATTGCTATTGACTCAAATCTGATCAGAGTACTACTTCTACTTAGGCTTCCTCACCCAAAGTAACTATGAGTGTCTCTTGGACTTTGTTTCTACATCCACATCTATTGCAATCACATCATCAGTCTACATTGCAACTAAAGTCATAGGTATCTTAATCATATCCTTCTTTTCTATTCTAAATTTCTTTGATGACTTTGGTAACTATGCCGAGGTCACATACACTTTGATCTCAACTACTTTGAATTAATTTTGCTCACTCAGAGTAATGGCAAGACTATCCATATTTATTTTAACTAAGTCTAATCTTAGGCAAATATTATCTCCTACATCTACTATTTTCCTATCTAATTGATCCCTAAGGTGAATTAATAAGTTATTCAGGTCTTTATCCTTAGCCTTCTTCCTACCAGTCTCTTGCACCAACAACTTCACCTTGTGCAAGTATGCTTCCTTTAGCTCCACCTTGGCTCCAATGTTGAGCATTGCTTTGAAATGCCAAGTGACATTGCCCATCCTATCCAAACCCTCCTTCATTGAGAGTTTCTCACATCAGGTTACCAATTCTACCAATTGCATACAATGTTTCTACACTTCCAGCAAGTGCTTCTTCTCTATTTCCTTCCTCTCCTCTCTTGTCATGGATACCTATTCTTTGGCTAGCTGGACAAGGGTTTGTAGGTATTGTTCCTCCTTGGCTTGGCTTGCACTCTCCTTCTACCAATAATGCTCCTTCTCTATACCAACCTATCTTAACTCTACAATGCTTTCTTCCTGCATTTGGATTTGAGTGGTATGTTAGAATAGATCAGTCTACATCCCCCTTAGTTTGTCCTTCACCTAATTGAGCACGTCTAGCATATTTTTTTATTGTTGCAGGATCACTAAAGCTAACCCCAGTGGTTACAGATCAAATAAGAAATACCAAGACATTGACCTTGTCATACTTTGTGGTTGACCTTTTACTAATCACAGTTGCCTTGTTTGACATAATTAGAGTTGTCTAACTAATAGTTCTTACATTAGTTGGCGTTGAAAAGGGGTTAGCATAAACTTTCAATATAGGGGAAAGGGCAACCACAAAGAAAACACAAAGGATGGGAAGACCCCATCAAGCCTTTCAAGGGTGGGACAAAATAGGTAAAATGGGGCTAGGCCCCAATAGAGTCAATATGAGATATTTGCACTTTTGCACCTAAGATAGCCAAGCTATGAAAGTTGAACAATCCACAAACAATTGGGACATCCAAAGAAGTATCACCTAGTATGAATTTTTCTCCTATGGATTGCACCACCCACTACACTCTGTAGAGCAATGGACACATGTT
Organism: Lunularia cruciata; assembly: GCA_948567375.1. Classification (NCBI taxonomy): domain Eukaryota; kingdom Viridiplantae; phylum Streptophyta; class Marchantiopsida; order Lunulariales; family Lunulariaceae; genus Lunularia; species Lunularia cruciata. The sequence continues at coordinate 32,507,642 of OX419762.1, read as the reverse complement.
ATCTAAAATATGCTACAAAGTATGAGAGTGAGAGTGGTACCCCTAGCGCCTAACATGATAAGCTCCCATGCACTCCCTAAAAAATGTGTTGAACAACGTATCCACCACTCCATATAACTCCAAGGCTAGAGGAAAAAGGAAGTGACCTTGCTGCATACCCCTATACTTGGAGACCTTGTGAGCTACTGCTGCACTTGCCGCCCATCCAGAGGGATGGGTAATCACTCCCTCCAAAATTGTATCATGCATAGGGTCCGTAACCACAACATTTGCTACTATCACTTGATCATCTCGAACCAAGTATAAGTCTGCCCCATGTGTCATTTACAAAGCATACAAACTCTCCCTCCAAGCCAAGTATCCACTCTCTTGTGCCATAGAAAACACTATATCCCTAATAACATCATGGGTAGCTATCCTCTATCCCCCAAAAGGACACATTGTCATATGGACCGCAACTGCATCTAGTGAGAATCACACTCACGAGTTAGTAATGGAGATGCAGATGGGTAGACCAAACCCATGAAAAACCTCATGGCTGTAGAGAAAGTTGCTGGTGCGAGTCAGAATGTCCAAATGCATGGTCAAGCTAGGATCCAAGAGCCTATACCCTTGCTGGAGCAAGAGCAAAGATATGTTTTAGCAGCTTGAGGAATGGACTAGTTAACTAAAAGAGAATGTAGCATATATTGACACGGTTGCTCCATCAATGAAGGCTGTAAACCTCTAGTCCAATCTAACAATAGTGAAGCAAAAGATGGAAGGTCCTTGTGCGCCTGTGGAATAAACTATCTTTTGTATGCCATAATAACATCTGGAGAGAAAAGGATCCTTCTTTCACCTTTATCACATAAGTCTCCAAAACCAATTTATCAACAACCACAAAATGAGAAGAAAGTAAGGGTGGTGCCGAGAGAGCTCAATTATCTAAAAATGCTATAATTGTCATCTCTTCCATAGATAGCAAGCCAACCCCCTCCACCCGAGATCTATGTACAAATCCCTTGTCATACCCTCAATGTATATTATCCAATAAGCTCACCAAAGATTTCTATAATCCTCCCATCAAAGGCTCCCAACCTCCATAGGAAGGTCAAGGAGAGTGGAAGTGTCCGGAATAGGGAAGTCTAACTTTGAATATAGGGTTATAAACCTTCCGAGTATTTTGTAATAATATTGTTCTGCTCCATGAAAGGTAACCGTATCTCGTGTCATCAAAACTGTGGCAAAGACTATTCCACAACGCAAGGATTCACAAGAAATACTTAACAACGGGCAGGGGATGGGTCCACAATTTGCACATGCAGCCTAATTCCGCACAACAAATAATCAACAACGACAGAGATCGCATATATGCTTTAAACATGCGAATGTATTGGCTGGATAGGAAAACTTTTTACTACTCACCATATCAACATACATGAATATCATTGCGAATTTATTGCTACTCCATTTTCTCTCCTAAAAATTGTACGTACTTGCCCAGAAGGTATCTGTCGAACCCAGGAATTTCGATACCGGACCCTCGCAGTCCTTCACGTGTATTGGTACAGTCCAATTTGGTGACGGGCAGTTCCAGGACAGTATAGCGAGATTCATGTACTTTTTGTGACAAGAAGCCTATGAGTGGGTACAATGAGTTGGAAGCGGGAACTGAGGAGAGGGCCTCTACCCAGTTTGACATGGATAGCTCTTCAAGTTGGAGGTGGTAATCCTCCCTTAAGGCTTGGAAGATTTCTTTGTTGTCCATTTCACGTTTACGATCGGGCACCAGGTTGTAGATTTTACCCGCCTCGCTGTTGAGAGACAAGTAGCTTATTGCATCAGCTGCAAAGTCCACTGGAATCGGTACCCAGTACTTCTTCCGCAACACCGGGTAAGACCCCATCTGTGAACAGCCTTGTATAAACCGACAAAGTGTATCATCTGAGTTGGCGACGCCAGTGCATGAATGAGCTTCGATAAACCCAGGACGGTAAATGGAGACAGGAAAGCCTCTAGATTTAAAATCCAGGACCATGATCTCTGCCACCCACTTCGACTTAGTGTAGCCTGTTTCGCCCTTGTGTAGAAAGGAAAGACAACTTTCTATGTCGAGGTTTTCACCTAAAACATCGTGTGTAAACCCACTGAGACCGCCGTAGATGCCTATGGTTGAAACATAATGTAGTGCTTTTAGTGAAGGACAAGTTGCTGCAAAATGCAGAACTTGTCTAGTCCCTTCCACATTTGGCTGTCGCATCTCTGCATAGGGCCGAATGTAGTTGGTATCTGCAGCCACATGGTAGATTAAGTTTATCTGGTTGCTCAGTTCGGAATACGAGTCGCCAGACAGCCCCATATTGTCATCCTGTATATCGCCGATTAGCATCACGATCTTTGTGTTTGATAATCTGGACTTGACGCCATACTTCTGACGTGTAGCTTGTACTCTGTTCCAGGCGTGTACGACGGTTTCTGCCCTCACCAAGCAGTAAATTGTCTTGAATGGACCTTGAACCAGAAGATTTTCTAGTAAGTGTACCCCCAAAAATCCCGTGGCTCCAGTAAGCAAAACCACCTTGGGTTCCCCTCTACTACTTGAGATTGCTTGAAGAGACTTTTCCAGAGAATGAGCTTCGTTCAGGAGTTCGACATCGCTTACATCTTGTAGTGTTAGGGAGTCCGGCTGCAGCTTCTGCATCTGAAGAATCCAAAATACCAGTTGCTGAGGTGTGGGCTGCTTGTAAATTTGCCAAGGTAGCAACTCCAACCCGAAGGCTTCACCCAGTTCAGTAGCCAGACGTGAGCACCACAAAGAGTTGCCCCCCAGGTGAAAGAAGTTGCTATCAACCTGAACAAATCCTGACTCAAGATTTAGTACTCTCTCAAAAATACCGCAACACTGACTTAGCATTGTATTGAGTCCATGGTCCCCTTCGCCCTCGTCAGCAGCTGATGTGTACTGCTGTAAGTTACGACCTGAGCTTGCCATTAAATACGGATGCGGCAGCGCCTTGCGATCTATCTTGCCACCATTCAAGGTGAGTGGTAGGGCATCCATGAACATGTATATGAGAGGAACCATGTAGCTTGGTAGCCCATCAAGAAGATAGTACTTCAAGAAATCTGATGGGTATCGGCTCACTTTGTCAACATCTTTCTGATGGAGAACTACGTATGCAACCAGAATCTGGTTGGATCCATCTTTGCTTGCTTCAACTGCCTTCACTACAGCATGCTCCACAGCCGAATGCCTGCACAAAATCTGCTCCACTGCTCCCAACTCCACTCTATAACCATTAATCTTGATTTGGTTGTCTATCCGGCCAGCGAACTCGAGATGATTTCTTGGTCCTCGACGAACGCCCAAGTCTCCACTGCGGTATAATATCATCTTGGTTTGAGGATGAGGAATGAAATATCTAGCTGTTAGATCTGGCTTGTGGAGGTAACCTCCACACACGCCCACTCCACCAATGAAAATCTCTCCAACTTCACCATTTTTGACTGCCTCCAAATGATCGTTCAGAAGGTGCACCTCGTAGCCTGGGAGGGGTTCCCCTAGAGGCACCGTCTTCAAGTCTTCGTCATCGGCACCTCCATCAACCACGTACATGGTTGATATAACTGTACATTCTGTCGGACCATACGCGTTGATGAACCTCCGGCTTGAAGTGGCCCAGGTGCGGGCTAGATCTACGGAACAAGCTTCACCTCCAGCAATGATAATCCGCAAGCTTGGAAGGCTTGAGCGAAACTCATTCAGAGTTGCAAGTACAGACGGGGGGAGCAGTACTGCAGTTACCTCCTGACTTCGAAGATAAGCAGCAAGTTGCTTTCCAGGCAGTAGTTCTTCGCGGGAACCAAGCACGAGAGTTGCACCACTGCAAAGTGTTGCAAGGATTTCAGATGTACTAGCATCGAAGCAATGGGAAGCAAACTGCAGCATCCTACTTTCTGGCTTTCTTAGCTCCCAGGCTTCTCCTACTGCTAGGGACAGCGCTATCAGTCCTTTGTGAAGTATCACAACGCCCTTTGGCTCTCCTGTAGATCCGGATGTATACATTATATTGGCAACGTCCTCTGGATCAGGCTCAGTGGAAGAGTCGTCTCTGAGACGTGGGCTTACATTTCTCGACTGTCCATGCAAGCAAGTGATATTCTCAAGCAGGTCATCAATGTAGATTACCTCGCAATTATGATCTTGCATATCTAAGACAGTCTGCAGATCCAAGAAGTATTTTCTTTGAGCCACAATGATTCGAAGGTTTGCATCATGTACTATGTAAGCGAGACGATTGTGAGGAAAATTTGGATCCAATGGCACAAAAGCAGCTCTAGCGTCAAGAACTGCCAGTATTGTCACGATATGTTGGAAGCACCGATCCATGCAAACGCCTATTGCATGACCCTTAGTAATGCCTAGATTTTGCTGCAGATGCCATGACAAAGCCTGTATACCGGTGCCCAGCTCTTGGTATGTTAACGAAACATCCTTCGTCCCTACCAGAGCAGTCCTTTCTCCTAGCTCAATGCAAATTTTGCGCAACAATGACACAACTGTTCTAGATGTCATCTTAATGATCCAAGACGAGCTCTAGGAAACAGATAAATCTTGTTCTCAAGAGTAGCTTGGAAGTGTGCGCAGCGAAGAATTCTCAGAGCGGGACTCGGTATAGGAAGACAATCTTTCCTGGCAGCACCGTCCTCCTTTGCCTGATGACACGTCCGATGTTACTTGTAAGGCTAGAAAAAATTAATGTTACAAATTCCAAAATCTCTCCAATCCCCGTAGCCATAGAGAGCGTGAATAAGAAATATCTGAAATGTCTCTTTACTATATGAATCTATATGTCTTCCCGTTGGTTTCCCTGTATTTATTCTTATGGATGATTACCTTACAGACCGTACTTGGAAAAACTAGAGATCTATTTTACAAAATCTTATTTTACGTGGTCGGTCGCCTTCTTCTTCTTTCTACAAAATAATGACATCTATGTTCTATGATGACCGTGGAGGAGGTGCAGTTCCAAGTTCCAGTCCGTGTGGTGCTTTCCGCCTTTTAAAGCACGTGGTCTAGACAAAAAGGAGAAAAGTGAGACGGCGTAGAAAACACGAGGGACAAAACGTGTAAGGGGCCCGATCGTAGCAAGGCAGGTACGGAACCCATTTTGTTATCAAATTAATAATGAGCTTTTCCAGGTTTTTGTAGTGAATGTCCTTGTTTCCGAAATTAAACAACAAAATGATTGTTGATTCTGTTGATAACAAGCAATGATTCATCGTCTAGTAACTGGATGCCTGAGATTTACATATGGTTACGAAATCCATTGTATAATTAATTTCTAATTTTCTCTCAAAATTTTATGGATAATGTTATCATGTGGAAAAATATATAAAAAATTATATAAATAGTAAATCATAGTGATAAAAATATAATATATAATTTTGAATTTCTGTTGTAATTAAAAAAAGAAAATAGAGTATTTTTTAAAATTGAAAAACAATAAATTTGGAAGTTAGTTTGAAAGTTTTCGATGTGATATCAAAATTTCTCTATATGTAGAAAGTTGAATAAAATAAACAAGACTTCAATTCGAATTCCGATTATACTAGTACAATACCACGTGAAGAAGATCCCCCTGACTAAAAGTACCTCATTATTTGGCATTTCTACTTTAGTACTGAAGCTACTGGGGTAGATAAACAGGCATACACAGGCAAGGCACGTGCTGGTGAGTGACTGAAATTGGAAATGAAGTCCATAGCAAATCCTCGAGCTTCCTCTTATATCCCTCATCCATTAGAATGCATGTAAAGCCCATCCTCTCGTTTATACAATGGTATTTATTCAAAATTCAATTTGAAATCCATGCTCTTTATTATTATGCTTGTCTAACTCATATCAAGATGTATCTACTAATCGATTGATTCATATGTCCTACTTGTGCTTTCTCGGAACGCCATTAAAAGACAAGCAATGACTATTTTCGTAACGATCCCATCATGCCTGATTTCAAAATGGGTACAGCTGACACTTTTCTGCACTGTCAGTGACAAAACCCTGAAATACCTGGTCCCCAATTTGAATAAGTGAACAACCATTCAAGCATAATGAAATAAGGCGACCACTAGAACCGTCCGAGGAAGAGAAAAAAAATAACATGGAGTTAAGCCCCAATAGAGTCTATATACAAAATTTATCCTCTCGCATCTAAGATATCCGAGTTATACAAATCGCATGGTTTACAAACAACTGTGTAGACCATACGGACAACAAGCATAAAGCGGAAAACAAAGTGTCAAGAACTCACACAGTTCGTACCTGACATTGTGCGATACAACTATGTCGCGGATCATCCGGGCATCCGCTTCTAGCCTGAAAGTGTCACAGTCCTTTCATGTCATCACCTTCGTAGCTGAATCGATTTACCCGGTGCTTCACTCATTCCGAGTTACCTATTCAAGTTACCTTGTTCCTCGTCGGAGAAATTGCTATCTATGGTGATTGTTTTTATCATAGCCATTGCAATGTCATGGAGACACTTTATCTTGAGCATGGACTTTCACTCACCGGCCAGATCCACAGTGCACATGAGGGAAACGATGCTTATGCCACTGATTTAGTTGCATAATTTTTCTGCCATGGCAAGTATAAACAGACCATACTTCCAATTTGGAAGGGAGGTATATGCACCGTTTTCCAACTTTGGAGAGAAATTCTACTCATGTGACAGATATGAAGGCTAGGGGTTTCAATTATCTAATTTGGACTATGGGTAGAAATCCCACTACCTACCCAATTTGGACTAAGGGTAGAAACTTGGGGGGGGGGTTGTAATCCTTAAAATATTTTATTTATGGGAAGGATCGATAATTGAAGCCTACCGGTAAAACGTTTTATGGGTGAAAAAACGTTTCAGTTAAATTTTACTTGTGAATTAGGTGAAAATTTGGACTTCTTGAGGATTCTGCATATTAGGACAGGAATGATCGGCACATGTGAAGTGTACAAATTTTCCAAATTTGAATCTCCATCCTTTGAAAATGGCGTACTCTTCGTGCAAAACTTGTTGTCTCTGTATTCTTTTTCAATTCGATGATTCCCTCCATGATCAATTCGTTTTATTTGGCTCAATTCTATAGTTCCTTTCTGGTGCTCCCTATTCAAATTGATGCATGTTAACATTGAGATTTTAAAGTCCGGTGTAAATTGATTTTAATGGTTGATGCATGTTAACATTGAGATTTTAAGGTCTAGTGTTCATATCAAACACATTTCTTTCATTTTTTTAATTCAATTTTATGATTCACATCCATTGAAAATTAATTTTTGCACATCAACGTTAAGCTTTTTGAGGTGTGTCATTGTTGAGATGCTTGACATTGTAGAAATTTTTTGCTCTCCTCTGATTCCCATTGTCATTTTTGTGCTCCTATTTCCTCTCCTTGTCTTTTTCATCCAATTCTTGTCGTCATTCTTTCTCCTCATCCCATTTCCATTATATCATAAAATGATGGATTTCAGAAGCTTGCAAGTACGGTGTCCTCCAGACTTTTGGTGGAGTACAAAGTGAAAATGGAGGATGATAGATTTAGGATAATATTTAGCATTATGCTTAAATTTTAGATTATGTGGATGAATTTAATCATTTCAATCAAAATCATGAGAGTACTTGCAAAAAGCCTCTTCAAAATAATATCACATTTAATTTAATTATATGGAAACACATCCCATGAAGCATGGGAAGTGTTTTCTTAGAATTTATAATAGGAGAGAAATTGTACAAAAAAGAAGGAAACTATACAAAGTCCTACCCATCAAATAGAGAGTGGAAGGATAAATGCACAAGGGAAGGCCTCCTTAAAAAAGGATGTAGAACCAGAGAGGAAAAATTGAATCATCTCCGTCTTCATTTTGATAGAATGGATATTATATTTGGAAATAGAGCTAATGTCTTTCCATTGATGCTTCCAAGTATGGGCGTGGTTATAAGGTGGATATGTATGAATCAGTTGGCCAAGCTGAAATATTTCATTCAATTGGTCAAGGTGAAGAAACTAGAGAGGGATCAAGAGGTGTTTTGAATGAGGCCTAAAGTTCACTCTCCTCTTTCTCAATCTAGACAAAGATAGTGTGTTGTTTCTGCTCGGACAACTTTTCTACTACTATCAGTTCCTCTATCTTGGATGCTTCATCTTGATGTTCTTCTTGGGCCCAACATCCACCTTTGGCCTCATGTCTGTCCCCATCTTGGCAGGAGCTTGTATCTTTTGCCTTGAGTATTTCTTCCACCCACAGGATGCCTTCTTCCTTTTGTTCCGCTTCTCTTATGGGTGGAAACAGAGGGGACCTCATTATTCCCAAACCATCTGCCACATTTTTCTTGGGACTAGAAGGCCCGGCTTCTCCATCATACCTCCCAAGAGTGGGCATTCTTCCTCTTGAAAAATTTCCTTTGTCCTTGGAGGGGTTTGGCTGGGATGGATTGTACTTTTCCACCTTGGTCCTCAGCTTTGTCCTTGTTAAAGAAATTATGATCTTGGTGAACCATTGCTTGTTGGTTGTACATGTAGGATCTAGTTGTGGTCTAGCATTGTGCCACCTTAGTCCTCCACTTCTTCTTCCACAAGGATCCTCCTTGTCCTCTTGGTGGCTTTTTCCTTTGGTCTAGAAGGAGTCACAAGTTGTATCCTGATCACTGGCTCAGTGGCAATATCCTATTGTTGTTGCTTCTTGAAGCCCAAAATATTGTAAGCTTCTTTCACCTCCATATACTTCCTAGAGGGGGTGAATTCTACCTCTGCCTCAGTAACATTAATGCTCTTTCTTGAGGCTTGTGAAAGTGTCTTGCGGGGGAAGAAGTGGTCAAGATGCTTCTTTTTCTCCTCTAGGGTCAGTAAATCCATTCCCAGCTAGAAATGGGCAATGAAGGCAGACGCAAAAGTCACTCTTTCTTCTTCATTCATAGTTCCCACAAGCTCCCTTGCCCTTGCCCAGGACATTGCTGCCCAATTTAGAGGTTTTCCTTGGTATATATAATCAAAGAAGATTGCCTGACTATTGATCTAATAAATTTGAACAACTTCATGACTGACTCAACTAAGATCCTATTTGCAAGATGCTTAATACCAAGAACAGACCAACCATTGATGGTCTTATTACCTCTAAATGTGGCTTGAATTCCATGGCTTGAACATGGCTTCAAGAGTCAAGTCAAAGTGAGTCCAAGTGCTATCTAGAGTAATGCCATTTGGGAGAGAATTTATAGACCACAACTCTTTATGCCGATGCTCTTTGGTCCAAGCAAAGAGATTTGCTCTCAAGTTCTCCATCCTTGGATTGAGACTGTCTCTAATTTCATGCACCATTGCATGATCACTCAATTCCAAATTCCACAACTCTTTATGCCAATGCTCTTTGGTCCAAGCAAAGAGATTTGCTCTCAAGTTCTCCATCCTTGGATTGAGATTGTCTCTAATTTCATGCAACATTGCATGATCACTCAATTCCAGATGCCACAACTCTAACTTATTCTAAGAACTCTAATTTATTCCTGCGGACTTATTCTTGTCTAGATTACAAGGCACACTTAACAAATCTTGGGGCCTTGATTATATACCTAGGCTCTCTTCTCATCTTTCTTGGCACTTTAGGTACAGCTACTTCTTTTTCTTTTGATCCTCTCATCATTCTCACATCGTCTATTGCTTCCCAATCCTCCTTGCATAGGAAAACACTCTCACAATTCAAATGTCTAAGTGATAGAACTTCTTGCCAAGGGTGAACATAACAAGTCTGGCTCTTGTTAACTCCAAAAAAATGAAAAAGATCTAAGTCCAATGTGGATATTTAAGGTGATGACCCAAAAATTACAAACTTCTGATAAATATGCACTTAGTGAGCAGTTGATGTTTGCACATGTGAGCGCCGGTACAATCAAATAGTCATCAATTGTAGTTTTTGATCTGTTGGCACCACATTTACTTGTGAATTTTCAGGCCAAGGGTCCTCTGGGATGAATGGCTTTTTTTAGATGAAGGTCTCTTTTCAATGTGAAGAGTTCTCTTGCCAAAGGTTTTCTTACTTGACAACCTTTTACATTGAAGAGCCACACTCTTTGCTCTTTATCTGGATCTATTGCTGCTAGCTCTTCCATGGCACACTCCTTCCACATCAGCTTCCCCTTGGGGTGGATGGTAATCAATCATAGACCTCCCTTTTTGCATGCAGACCAACTATTTCTACACTCTTCTTGGTTAAGCTAAGCAAGTTGAAAGAAAAAAGTGCACTTTGGAAAGAGGAGAGGTGTAACAAAGTTTCCTTGAGCAACAAAAGACACGATGAGGAAATTCAAGGCCTTGTTCAAATCCAAGAAGATGGGAATAGTTGGAAGGTGGGTGGGTATAATAATCCCATGAACCACACCACAATGACCTCACCTATGAAGATCTTCAAGTTGACACAAACCACGTATGTCAATAATGGGCAAGCCACCTTCTTCCAACTATTATATGAGGGGAGACCATGGATTGGGCAAAGATGTTTTACCATCAAACTCGTGAATGACTAAGCAATTTCATACAAATGGAGGAAACACTTTTCTCTCCCCCTTTTTTCTACATTTTTACATTGGGATGAAGCTATTGTAAAAGGATGAGAAGAAAAACTTCCCAATGCACTATTATCGGTTGGGGTATTATCAAGCTTAACCCAAATATAAGGAGGAAGCAAAGAAGTATAAGGAGGCATTAATCAAGGACCGCAAGACAAAAAAGTGTGTAAAGATAGGCAAGACTATTGGTGTGAGCACCAACAAGAGGAAGATAGACGTGGTGCCAATATAGATTGCAAAGAGACAAAAACCTAATCCACAACTAAACCTAATCCCCAAGTTGTGTACACTTTGGATGAGAGTGATTCCCATTCTGATGAAGAATTGGGATTGGGAAGTGAAGTGGGAGATGACCAAGATTCATAAGGTACTCTTAATGCAACACCAATGCTAGAGTATAAGGAGGAAAAATAATCACTAGCCACGGGACAATCACCCCCAAAGCAGGTGACCCCTTTCTCCAAGATAAAATTATCTTCCAATTGGGAGGGAGGTGATGTAGAGCTAGGCATGGAAGTACAATCCACCCTTGCAATAGGATTGGAGTAGGAGATATCAGATGAACATGCTCTAAAACAAGCAAGGACTTGGTGGATGATGATGAGGGTATCCCAATATGAAGAAGAATGCTCCTCCGATGCCAATACTGAAAGTGGAGGTTCCAATTGTCTTGCCATTTGAAGAACAATGGGTGGCAACTCCAACCCAAGAACCTATGATCAAGGATACCCAAGCAATGCCATCTCAGTTGGGTGGAGGAAAATCAACTAATAAAGGAAGACTCTCAAGTGCAGAAAAGTGTAACCATCCAAGGAAGAGAGTGTCCTTGAATTTTGACAACTTGTTTGCAAAACCAGCTACTGCTATCAAGACTGTGATGGCTACTAAATTAGTGGTGGTCAAACAAGAAAATGAAGGGAAGGAGGTAGCATCAAGCTCCCAAGTGGTGCTAGAAGTGGAGAGCACCATGATGGTCCCAACAACAACTCAAGGTCCCACACAGAAGGGGAGAAGACAACACATGTCCCACAAGAAGAGGACATTTGTTTAGGACCAAGTTCAAGAGGACATACCCATGCTAAACTATCCATCATAGTTGGTGTGGGTCATTCATGTGTTGGGATTGGTGTTGAAGGCCATGGAAGAATTGCTTCTTGCTTACCAAGAGATAGACCTTGTGGTGATGGACTACAAGAGGTTGATAAAGTATCTACACTATCACAGTTAGAACACTATTTGGGAAAAGTCGGGAGCAGAGATGAAGTGGGCCAAGGCATAGGCTAGTATTGCACGGCTGGAGGCTCAATTCAATGCAGTTCAAGGACATTGCCAATATTAGGAGGCAATTTTGAGCTAGAAGACTCTCAAGAGCTCATGTGTGTTAGGGATCAACTTGCAATAGTTGGGGAGAGAGGACGTCAATATGACCAGGTCTAAGAAAACCAAGAAATGGAAGGAGCTGTAAGAAGAGAAAGGATCTTGAGCACCATTTCACCCAAGATTGTGTATGTTTTGTGATTTTTGGATTGAGTAATGGCGAGGAACTCAAAGTGTTGGAGCAAGTGTTGGAACAAGGAAAGACATTCAGGCTTAACTAGGGTGTTGGATCCCTGGGGGCTCTGAAGAATTAGGGTGATGGATTGAGCAATCATGAGGGCTGTGAGTATTGTAAAGTACAACATATAGCAAAATTTCTAGTGTGTCATGAACCTACAGAGACCTACAGAGAAAGTGTCACATTGTCATGGTTCATCTATTATTTCATCTTTAACCTCTTGGGCAAGAACTATTCCCAGAAGAGTGTAATGCCACACACAATGGTTCACTATAGAAAACTAAAACAATCAAATTACTTCCATGAAAGATATACTACTAATAGTGCTATTGAAGGTGATGGTTTAGTCTGTTTTGATGGTTGACAGCCCAAAGGTCTCTCCCTAGTACCTCCTATGCATAAGTATAGAAAACTAAAACAATCAAATCACTTCCATGAAAGATATACTACTAAAAGGGCTCTTGAAGGTGGTGGTTTAGTCTATTTTGATGGTTGACAGCCCAAAGGTCTCTCCCTAGTACCTTGTCTGCATAAGTATAGAAAACTAAAACAATCAAATCACTTCCATGAAAGATATACTACTAATAGTGCTCTTGGGTGATGGTTTAGTCTATTTTGATGGTTGACAGCCCAAAGGTCTCTCCCTAGTATCTCCTATGTTATGCATACTACAGTGCTAATGAGAACATTCTACCTTTCCCATGAGGCATTCCCACCACTAAACTGTAGGTTTGTGCCATCTGGACATTTTTCTATATGTGGTACTTTACAATACTCACAACCCTCATGATTGCACTAGTCTTGGGAGTTTACCACATATAGCAAAATGAATTTGAAGAACCTCCTAATTTGGACAAAGTTGATTTGCAAAGGAATATACCACTATTTTGATACCAATAAATATCTTATCAAAGACTCATGATATGCTTCTTATGACAACCCAATGTTGATGTACTAATAATATAGTCAGTAAGAATAATTTTTTCCCATTAGTATACAGTTTGGAACCATATATGCAGAGAAAGTGTCATAGTAAACAACCTGTTCTTATTGACTATATCATTTGTACATCAACATTGGGTTGTCATAAGAAGCATATCATGAGTCTTTGATATGATATTTATGGTATCAAAATAGTGGCATATTCCTTTTCAAATCAACTTTGTCTAAATTAGAGTGTTCTTCAAATATATCATGATATAATCTTGACATTTTTGCAAGAGGGAATGTCTCTCCACTTCATTTCCAAGACTGAATCAAATTGTAACTATGATTTTATTTGTAAAATGTGCGTTAGATCATGAACTAGTTTTTTTAAATATTCAACCCCTTTGGTATACACTCTCCATTTCCATTATGCAAAAATCTACCAAGAGCTATAGCATGCTGCATTGACATTGGGGTTGACTTTTGTAGGACATCCTTCCAAACATTTGATACTACAATTAAATAGTATATCATTATATATTCTATACCAATAATTTTTAGTGGTTAATTTTGGTATACTTCCAAGGGACATTCCCAGAATTGCTATAAGGGTTTAAATCACACATGTGTGAAATATGTATATAAAATACAAAAGTAAAAGCATGCAGCCCAATGTCATCTAATTTACAATATAAGAGCAAGGAATAGGTTGTTCACACAAGGAACATGCTTTGGAAAATGGCTTTAGTCAACTCCAAAGTGATGCTTCTCCTACAAAGACATCAACTATAAAGAAAATTTTCTACACTTCCCAAAGGGCATGACTCTAAAGGTAGTTCACATTGGCAATTATTTGTTGTCTTTGCTTTTGTGGTACCTTCAACGCTACAGCTCATTTAAGACCCATCAAGGCATTGCTTTGCTCTGTCAAAACTACTAAGGATCCCAGATCCTAGCCATAAGCACAAGTAATCACACACATTGAATCACTTAGCTTAATACTACAAAGATTGCTCACAGTCACTCAAAAAGACATATAACCAATACTTGGAATTTAAAGCATTACAGCAAAAGCAAAAAATGAATTTTAACCCTTTTGACCCTTTATTTGTGTTCAAAGGATCAAATGAATACTTATAATTGACAAAAATCCCTAAGTAGTATACCCCATTCCTAACAAAAGAAATTTAATGGTTGAGGAAGTGCAAAGATCTACAGAGATTGCACTTCCCTACATCTACATTGTATATTGAAGATTTCCATCATCCTTGTCTTATCCTACCTTGCTTATTTGTACATTGCTAACTCACAAACACGTGTCTTTGACCACATAGAATACCAAGAAGGATGGGAAGAACCAATCAAGCCATACAAGGATGAGACATAAGAGTAAAATGGGCCTAAGTCCCAATAGCATTGGTATGAGAATAGTATTGTATGGTTTACAAGTTGCTATAACATCTAAAGAAGCATTACATATTGTGATTACTCTCCTATGACTTGCACCAGCCATTGCTCTTTGTAGAGCACATGTTACCCAAATTATGCTAATGAAGTATGAGAATGAGAGTGGTACCCCTGACACATAACTTGATTTGCTCTTGTACACTCCTTGACAAATGTGTCAAATGCAATATCCATCACTCCATAGAACTCCCAATCTAGAAGAACAAAGAGGTGACCTTGGTACAAAACCCTACACTTGGAGACCTTGCTTGCTACCACTGCACTTGCTGCACATCTAGGAGGATGAGTAATCACTCCCTCAAAAACTGCATCATACATGGGGTCCATAACCACAACATCTGTTACTATCACCTGATCATATCCGACCAAGTATAAGTTTTCCTTGACCCATGTCATCTGCAACACATATAAATGCTCTCTCTAAGCAAGGTATCCACTCTTCATGCCGTAGCAAACACTATGTCTATGATGGCATTGTGTATAGCTACCCTTTGTCCTCCAAAAGGACACCATATCATATGGATCCCTATTGCATATAGTGTAGATCCACACTCACAAGTGAGCAATGAAGATGTAGACGGGTGGACCAAATTTAGGAAATATCTCATTGTAGAGAAGGTAGCTGATGCAAGTTTCAATGCCCTAATGCATGGTTGAGCTAGGCTCCAAGAGCTTGCACCCTTGTTAGAACAAGGAAAAAGATGTGCTCTAGTAGCACAAGGCACTATGAATGGATGAGTCAACTTAGAGAGAATGTAGTGTATGCTGAATCTGTAACTCCATCAAAGAAAAATACAAGCCTCTAGGCCAATCAGAAGGTAAGGAAGCAAAAGATACAAGGTCTTCTCATATATGTGGAGATAAATTGTCTCTCATCTGCCGCAATAACACCTGGAGAGAAATAGGATCTCTCCTTTACCTCTATCACATATATCTCCAAGACTAGCCTATCAACAACCACAAAATAGGAGAAAAGTAGGGGTGAAAAAAGAGCACAACTATTGAAAAATGCTATAGGTGTTGTTTCTTCCATAAATAGTAGGCCTACCCCTCCACATAAGATTGGGATAGATGTTTGCCTATGTGCCAAATCTTCTATCACACACCCAAATGTCCCTAGCACAATGATATTACCAAAGACTCCCATCATCCTCCTATCAAAAGTTCTCCAAAATTGATGAGAAGGTCCAAGAAGAGGGAACCAAGTAAAGCAAGTAAATCAATCAACGGGTAATACTAGAAGTGAGTATACCAAATGTTACCCATGGATCTCTTAGTAGAGGAAGATCTTACACATGGAGAATATCATCTACAAGTGCTATGTCTAAGAAGCATGTGACAAAATCCTCATATCCAACTAGCACTCTAGGAATACATAGTTCATCTATAGATGTGATACACTCCTCATGAAGCTTGAGATGGGGTGGGATACTTGAAGGAACCATGCTCTATACTTTGACATTCTTGAGCCTACACTATGAAGCTTGGTAGTCAAGTGGTCAAAGGTTTGCCTAATCTGATGTAAAAGGCTCACGATATGTGTATCATATACCACTGAGTGAAATATATAACCTAGCATGATCAAAGTAGAAAACAAGAGAGCTCTAAAAGTAGCCATGTCAAATAAAAGTCTCCCTAAAATATCTCCATACCTTGTACCAACAGCAGATTCCAAGATGGTGACTCCTTTGCATGAGAAAGCATGCCGGTAATAAAGGGATGAAAAGGAGAGCCTCAAAAGGATTGCAGATCAAATAATAAGACTCACCAAGAATATACATGCCTCCCTTAACTCTCTAAATACATATTCAAGGGAGACACTATTAGAATTACCAAAACACTCTCTAAGGATCAATGCATGTTTCTTAAAATTACTAAGAAATCTCAGAGATATTTTACTCTTTACTCTCTCCAAGATTACTCAATTCAAAAAACACCCATCCTTTGTTCGATTGACAACGGGCAGAAGAGTTCTCACCAGGTTGAAGGATTCAAAGAAGGGGCGAAACTAATCCCACTGCAAATCGACGAAGTTGAGAAATTTCCAATTCTTGAGAATGATTTTTAATATATGTTTCTACCTTTAATTAATTCTGTGGATGGTATTGATTTCTTGGTAAAATTTGACAGCATATGGACCCCATCATACAAATATTCAAAGATAAAACACAAACACAAGAGATAAGCTGAGCTCCAGCAGTACCGAAATCTATCCTACAGCACCTAAGATATCTTAGGTGCTGCAGGATGGATGTCTTAGGTGTGAACTGTACTGAACTCTCCATTTGAAGGTTCTTGATGACTTGACAATAGAGGACAACAGCGCTTATAGCTTAACTCTATAATTGCTATTGTCCAATTTGAACGCTGACGATCTTACTACTACACTTACCTAGGCGCAGCCGGCCTGGGATTCGCGTAAAGCATGCGGAGAAGTGTGGATTGAATGGTCTACAAAAGTGACATCCAAGGCAGATACCTTGTTCTACACATGAGTCTGTGCCTCCATTTCAGAGTAGTTTGTTTAGGCCGTCAACGGTGAGCCCCGTCAATATATGAAAAGATATTTTGCTGAAAGTACATGGGCAAGCACTGGGCCCAGTCCCCTAGTTAGAGCTCAATACTATTATAAAGAGGAATATGCGAAAGAGGAATACGCGAAGGTATAGCTAGCTTACTGAGTTTAGTAGAGGCTGTGGTGGTGGAGCCGTTCGAGACCTTTACGTAGCTAATCTGCGTTCCTGGAGAAGAAAAGCAACAGTTTCGGTCACATGCCCAACAAAATAGACTTCCAGCTTTTCTATATGCATACCCCTCGTAGTTTGCTTGTGGTGCACCGAAGACGCAGCGTCACGTGGAGTGAGCCAACGATTCCGGTCTTGAAACGCAGACACTTAAAACTCTGGAAACTCGTCGTTTACATATTATGGCCTCTGAAAGACTGAAGGAACCAGGCTCACAATGATATCGTAGAAGTCGCTGAAGGTCGTCTATATTCATGATGTAACGAAGAGAGGAGGCATACTTAAAGCGCAAGAGTTTGGTCCTGATGATCGTTGGGGGCTCGAAATGAAAGCCATTTTGAGCTCATCATGGAAGAAAGGGCCCATTCATGGAGGCTGGAGAAATGTTACCATTATGAAAGAGACTATTCACAGCAACCTGGATGCGACACCAGTGGTAACATGATGAGCGCATTCTGAAGGGCATGGCTCCTCACAGGCCACATATTCAGCTCTTCTACTCAAAATGTAATATTTATCTGCCTGGTGGCCATGGCTGCACCCTGGTGTAAGAAAAATCAAAGTCCAACAAATGAAGAAGAGATAGCGCAAGTTCCCCCCTCTCAAATGATCGCACAATTAAATGGGTCCCAACCAGAGAGCTATACGTCTAACTCTTTGTCGACATAATATAGATATTACTTCTACCAACCCAACGTCAACATATATATGCCTTTGAATGCTGGCCCGCTGAAACCTTCAAGTAACTCTCCGTTTAATTGCTGCAAGCTCATGCTTTTCACTACTAACATGGTCTTAGTAGTGCAAAAGGTGGTGCCCGTAACCGCAAGTCAAACACGTGAAGGAACCAATATTCTTGGGCAACGAACGCGTCGTTATCAAAATTGAGCTTCGGTCTCTTGAATGTCACTGTCACAGTGACCGAAAAGGACATTAGTTCCTGGCAAAGGACAGCCGCCTGACTTGAGGCCAGCGTGGGAATGAGACGGGGAATCCTCCAGTTTTGCTCGATGAATTTGACGTTTGTGAAATTCTGATAGTGAGAATGTAATTGGAACCACAGTCACTCTGGCTTCGTGAGCTCTGAATTTGCCACAAATGAAGTATTGACAATGTCTTCTTGAAGAGAAAAGCCTTGAAAGTAGGAATGAAATAACTCGTTCCCACCACCAGGCAGATTGATAGGCTTAATTTGGTTCCCAATGTCCTCATCCTGCTGATACGAACATCTTCTACAGGGAAGCGAGTAGAATCAGGTCCAAAGTTTTGATCTCCGGGATAGAGCCATCCTCTGAGTGTAAACTACAAGCGAATACCTCAGACTTGCCAATGCGATGCCCTAGTTCAATTAACAAAGTCTAGCGCTGTTAGAACATTATGTTTTGTCCCCTCGAACCAACATGAGCGCAAATATTTATCCAATGAAGATTCACCTTCGTTCACACCTACGATTATACACCCCTTCAGAGCTCCTCAACACTGGCAACGTATCCTTGACATGGATGCGGTATAGATATGTTCATCCATCTCGGCTACTACTACTACTCTCGAAATGAATGCAACTCTGGTTCATCTTAATTCAGTTGCGCAGCAGAGACCTAACGTTGTTGTTGAAGCTAGGTGCTTCACATAAGTGGACGGAGAGGTCAGGAACAGATAAACAAAAGACATCTACTTCCATTCCTTTTCTAAGATTTCCGGACTTTACAGCACTTCTACTTACCTGGTTGCTGATTTTCAACATAAATGAAACAACAAAATAGAGATGAACTCTGATTTCGAGACGCTATGTAGTGGCATCTGCAGTGGACATGTACGATTCGACAATTATTCATCAACGACAACATAGTCCGATGCCTTAGACTAGCTCTCTTCGTCGTCGTAGCACTACAAACTAAAGACTGAGATCTCTGTCTAACTCGTCAAATGCTTCATAGCAAGTACATTCCATCACGGTGAACTCCTACCTTCTCCGTGACTTCGCAGAGCCGAAGGCGCTCACATCCCTCTGTCGCATATTTTGACTGGGAACGGCAGATTAAACTATAGGATTAAGCTTGATTTTCACCAATCATTAAGGATGATTAAGACGAACCAACCTTTAAATATCTGTGATATCTCTGCACAGCGACTAAACTGTACCCTGCACCACTAAAATGCACCTGCTCAAACTTGGAGAAGTTCATTGGCATCAGGAGCTAGTATGCAGAAATGAGTGAAATAGAAACAGAGTACGGAGACAGTATTTCTTAGCCATAGGTGTGGCAATTTGTAAGATTTGCTCTACTTCCTCTTGATACACGCCTTTCAAACGGTAAACATTTAGGGGTAGGAAACTACAATCTAGAAATTTCAGAAGCTTTTGGCAACCCTGTTTAGATATTTCCTGTGTTTTGAGCAGATGAAAAGGCAACGCCAGGGGATGAAGAGTTTCGGAGGCATAGTAGCAGAGAACACTAAGAAAAGATTTCATCTGTGAACGAACCATCATCAGTCAACACCTCAATCGGCCGCAGTAACAGCTCACATTTATCGTTAGGTGTCATTTTAATGGATTGTGCGCTAAAGAAACCGTATGTTTCTTCGGTGGATTGCATAGGACGTAAAAATGTAAAATGCGGAAAGGATATGTAAACTTTATTTGAAACTGGGAATACACATGAAAATCGGAGAGCTAAGAGAGCTACAAAACTTAGGATTAGCGTCAACGAAGTCGAGCCATTACATGTAAAGTATTATCGTCTCATTTCGATATCCTTCAACATGGAAAGTTTAGGCTAGCAGAGAAATCACCATCATCAAACAATGCTAGCTGCAGCAAAGTGCCATCTTTCCTGTATACAGGTGCCCATATTGGAGAAAGACTCGAATAGAAGAACACAGATCCACAATGCTTGCACGCTGAGAGTGTGCCCTGCGAGGATACCTGGAAGTCCATCATCCATAACGCCATCATTTGAATCTGGCAGATTCATTACCCGGCGTGAGTTAATCCATTCAAAATGGAACAAAGCAACTCTCTACCTACAGCCTGATACCATGCATGAGAGAAATGAAAGATAGGTTTGGGATCTTCTATTGAAAGGGCGTAGCTCATTCAGTTAGGTTCTTCTCTAAGCGTAGCTTGGAGACCCATGCAAGTCAGGTGCACAGCAATGTTGGGGGTAAGACCTCATAGACTCGGAGAGAAAAGGTTTCACACCACTCACCATACACGTTTGGTCAAATAGGATGGAAATGGACTTTTGAGATGGAAGGCAGGAAAAACGATCCGAAACCTTCAGTTAAAGAACTGCAAACTGAACCGAACTTTAAATGATTCAATCCTCAGCACTGATGCGATCCCGTGTCATGTTTATCTAGATAACAGTTGATGCAGCCCCAAGATCTTATGACTGATCTGTATATGTAGCAACGTCGTTCCTCTACTCTCGGATACCTTTAAAATCTCTTGAACATAGGCCTAGAAATTACTCAAGTATACAGAGAAGTTTGAAGATATCAGCTGGATGAATCAGTCACAAGTATGACATTGAGCACCTCTTTAACGCCAAGAATCACTCACAATTCGCTCAGAAGACAGAGAATGTCGAAACTCAGAACCTTGAAGACGTTCAGGACTAATTTGAAATTCATTATTCTCTATCTTCCATACATACAATAGAAGGAATTATTTGTGAGGAATTATTTGTGTCACAGGGAAGCTTTTGGTTCTGGTCGTAGGGTGTACATTATATTGTGGGCTTTTATAGACTGGTTCCAGGAAGGTTTGCATTATTGGATCCGAACAAGCGAACTATCTGATAGTGCGTACATGATGTATCAAGCAGAACGAAACCCTGAACTCGTCTTTTGAGAACCATCAATTTCAAAGATCATGACGATGTCGCAACAAAGTAAGAGTTCCTTTCTATTTCTCTACTTAGTTTGTGTGGTTGTACTTGTGTTTTAGTTACGGTTTGTCTTCCCAAAAGCGTGACGAGAAATTTATAGATACAATTTATTATAATAAATATTTGAATTCATTTCGAGAGAAAAATAAAAATTTTTAATTTATGATAATTATTTTGAGTTTTAATTTTAAATATTTTTATTCTAAATTAAATATATATTTATTATAAAAATATTAATATTTTTTAATATTATAATATACTAATACATAATTATAAATAATTTAATAATTAAATTATAATAAAAAAATTATTTAAAGAATAAAAAAATTATACATTACAGTTTTAAAGATTATACTCAGAAAATTATTAATATATTTTAATAAATACTTTTTTAAAATATATAACTAAAAATATAATATTATAAATTCGATGTAAACCTCGAACGCATATTTCCAATTCGAAATGATCATGAGATCTTTTCAAATCTCCGGGCATAATCAGGAACCAAGTTGTAAACTGCAAGTTGGGGAGTGGGTGCTTAAATATCTTCATGCTTGAAGTTCCTTTAGGATCTTCAGATGATTCCTTTCAAACATCAGGCATGGAGCTTGTTCATACTCTCTGTGTTTCTACACACCCTGCGCCAAAGGCATATTTAATCGCAAACGACTTCGCATCGTAGGACAGTATCTAGAACTGACCAGCGCTAGCATCGATAAAGGTAGAACTTCAGGATTTGCAACTAAGAGTTGGAGGGATATTAATCATCTCAAAGTTGGAACATTTAAGGTGGTTCATGCATCGCAGTATACACAACAGCAGCACACGTAAAAGAAGTTCAATCAGTGCACCAATTCTTTCAAAAAGCTCCAAATTATACTGAACGTTCGATGGACTAGTGTAAGTATATCCACGATAGTAAGGATAATGGTTGTTCAACTACCTCCGTGCATCTTCCCGGCCAGTCAATATTCATCGCTGGGCAAGGTAGCCGCATATTTCTCAGATCTCAGTAGATAGGAAAGATTCTTCTTAAGGAACTTGTCGACACAACCAAGAGCTTAATTGCAAACAGCTTCTTTTCGTCTTTACCTTTCTTTCTCCTTGAGTCTCTCAGACTTCAATCAGAGCACTGTACTTACTTTTTCATTGACCATCCAGATCTTTATGCTCAAATCTTATCCGAAATCTTCTGGTCAAGAATCTAAACCTGTTGGAAGTGCTCAAGAACCGGATTCGATAGCTACATTGAATACAGATGGAATCCATCATAATCTGCTGCTTTTACGCTATTTACAGGCGGTCGACGTGCAAGCCCTCTATCCGATGAATGGATGTCGGGTCCAACAATTGAACTTAAAAAGCCGCCAGTACTCCGAGAGGGAGGATGTGGATTCAGAATTCCCCATTTTAGCCTCGATGTGGCCTACTTTCATCTGTGGGATTAGATCCTATGGTTTGCTGCTCTATCTATTACAATTTACTGCTACGATGTTGAGGAATCCCACTTATACTAACTGCTCCAAAAAAGTTTTGTAGATTCATCTTGAAGCAATTTACTTCACTGGTACTTTATTCATCAGTCGATACTGCATTCAACCCGGCTCTCTAATTTCACAAGAGCTAGCTTGCATGTGTGTGGTGATTCTATATTCTCACCATATTCACCATTAAATATACTCACCCTGTGTTGTCCTGGAAAGAGAGAAGTTGCGTCTCGGTACGCACTACACTTTTCTCTCTGATTATGGCATGCCATTGTAGATCGTTGAGCGGGATCGTATGCATGGAATTTCAACTCCATGTTGCAATTGGCTATGGAATTTGACTTCCATGTTTCCGGTTATATTTTCGAATTACGAGGTTCAGAATCTGCTTAAGAAAACAAGTTTTTCTTACGTAGGCTTGAAATTAGCCGCTGAATCGTTATGAGGTAGACGTGAAATTGTAGAGCATCCGCTGAAAATGAACAACACATCCTTGGACTAAGAGAAACACAGATACTGCGATGTTTGGGATATATATGGAGCTGGGGACATTTGTTCCTGGCGCTCCTTCATGTAGTAGAACAAAGGCGATAGTAAAATCCTAATGGCTCTCCTCTTGCGTTAGGCGTTCTCCTAGGTACCAACCATAAATGTGACAATTTAGACTACTACTTGTTTGAAGAAACCCTTATTGAACCTGAGAACAGGTGTCAGGAAAAATTAGACTGTCTATTCTGTTTTGGATACCTATCGAAGAATCACTTATTCGATGCTCCCGATGAAATGTACTCGCGGTTTCGTACCCTGTGGTACCTCGAAGTCACCAACGTAGATCCAAATAAGTCTTCAATTCAGTGTAGTGAAGAGACACTCCGTACATGTACAGTCACAAATGTGTGTATCATATTCAATATAGAAGTTTATAAAGCTTCTCTCTACATCCTCTAGGGCTACTGAGTCACAATAATTCAGTAGATCTGTCCATAAAAATACACCGCACATGCATTACACATTGGTTTTGGAGGACTTACACTCGAAACAATGATGTATTAGACTCACAATGATGTATTAGACTCACACTTAAGTGCTGAGGCAAATGACATGCAGATTTGTTTCCAACATTAGGATTCCTAATTTATATGAGTGTAAAGGGGCAACATGAACTTCTATTTCCTAAGATGCGTGAATCCGAGAATCCGAGATTTCAGCTCAGAATATTCAACGCTGACTATCTTCGTGCTGGCAGGCGGAAAGAAACACTGCGACTGCAAGATCGCAACATATGTTTCCAGCTCTCATCTTTCATGACTGTGATACAACGAGACCTATCGGACCAGGGAGAGATTCTAAATCTTCGACGTCATTTCAGCATGTGACGCAGGTACAAATGGATTGGGGTCGTCAATTGAAACACTGTACCCTTTGAGCCTTGGAACAAGAGCTCCGAGCTAAAAGGCTTGTTAGAAAATACAGTCCCAAGGACCTCTCGCAATAGCACATCATAAGGCCCATTAAACATCTTCAGAGGACTAACAAGAAATAACGTGGTTCACTCCTTGTCTCGGAAGCTACCTCCACGGCTCAAACAGGCTCACACCAGCCTTCGAGCCTTTATTTCCATTGCACATATGTATATATATACAAACACAAGGATAGTCCCTCTGTCATCCATCTAAATTCCTGAATATAGACTTGCGTGACTTCATGAGTATTGAACACTCAAGATATCTAGTCACTTTAATACTCAACCTTAGAAGTGACTGAATATATATCCCCATGATACAGTAAGGAGTTTCCATCAGTCAAGTTTTGCTCTTGCTCTTGATCAGGCAAGTCACTTATAGCAAGCCAAACATAACAAACTCCACCTTTTGCTTGTGTCCACCTTATCATCCCAAAGAGCAATTGAACGTTGAACAAGTTCATGCATAACTTGAACTTCTTAACAGGAACAGGTTTAGTCAACATATTAGCTGCCTTTACCTCTGTGCCAATCTTTTGCAAATTGATTTCACCATTTGTCACAACTTCCCTAATAAAATGATGTCTCACATCAATATGCTTTGTCCTTGAATGATATACTTGATTGTTTGCCAAGTGAATAGCGCTTTGGCTATCACAAAAGAGTGTGGACTTCATATTAGGGAGTCCTATATCCTTGGCTAATCGTTGTAGCCATATTGCCTCTTTGGCAGCCTCAGTTGTTGCCATATATTCCACCTCTGTAGTAGAAAGAGCAACAGTAGATTGGAGAGTAGACTTCCAACTTACTGCACCACCAACAAGAGTAAAACAAATCCTGTTGTAGACCATCTCTTATCCAAGTCTCCGGCAAAATCAGAATCTACGTACCCTGTAATTCCTCCTTCTCGTTCCTTATCCACATCAAAGGTAATGCCAACATTTATAGTCCCTTTCAAGTAACAAAGTATCCACTTCACAACTTCCCAATGTTGTTTCCCCAGATTTGCCATGTATCTACTCACCATGCTCACACCATATGAGATATCTAGTCTAGTGCAGACCATAGCATACATTAAACTCCCAGTAGCACTAGCATAAGGAATATTGGACATTACTTTTCTCTCCTCCTCATTTGATGGACATTGCTCCAATGATATCCTGAAATGACTTGCCATTGGAGTGTTCACTGGTTTTGCTCTCTCCATGCCAAACCGAGCAAGTAATTTTTCCAAATATCTCCTTTGAGATATCCATAACTTTCCCTTGCTCCTGTCCCGATGGATTTCAATCCCAAGTACCCTCTTTGAAGAACACAAGTCCTTCAGATCAAACTCCTTACCAAGTTGTGCTTTCAATTTCTCCACCTCATCCATATCCTTTGCAGCAATCAGCATATCATCCACATATAGTACCAAGATGATTAAATCAAATACTCTAGGTCCATGTAGCTTGTTGAGGTACACACAAAAATCTGATTCACTTCTGTTATATCCTTGCTTCAACATGACAGTATCAAATTTCATGTACCAAAGTCTTGGACTTTGCTTTAGTCCATATAAAGACTTTTGTAACCTGAAAACCAGGTTCTGGTTCCTTGGTACCACAAAACCTTCAGGTTGATGCATGTAAATCTCCTCCTCCAATTCTCCATGTAAAAAAGCAGTTGTAACATCTAGTTGCTCCAACTCCAAGTTATGCAATGCAACTATTGCCAATAGTGCACAAATTGAAGAGATTTTTACCACTGGTGAAAAATCTCATTGAAGTCAATACCTTCTTTTTGGCTGTAACCCTTTGCTACAAGCCTTGCTTTGTATCTATCTCCACCTGATTTTGGAATTCCTTCCTTCTTCCTAAATATCCATCAGCAACCAATTGCCTTCTTTCCCATTGGCAATTTTTCAAGTCTCCAAGTTTGGTTTTTGGCCAAAGACTTCATCTCCTCCTCCATTGCATAATGCCACTTTTGACACTCTTGATCTTGCATTGCGTGTTCATATGAAGAAGGCTCACCATTCTCCGTAAGGAGAGCATAAGCTACAAATGAATCATCAAATCTCTTTGGAGGCCTTCTATCCCTATTTGGATACCTACGTTCATGAATCACTTTTGGGCTTTGCTCTTCTAATGGTTCACTTGGTAGATCTACATGAGGTGAAATGTCTTCATTTCCAAGATCAATATCTATCTTAACAAAATCTGACTGAATTTGTTTTCTCTTTTCTTTTGCTATAGTAATAGTCTTCATTGTACTAGTCTCATCAAAAACTACATCCCTACTCACAACAAGACAACACCTTTCTGGATCCCATAATCTATATCCCTTTGTATCCTTCTCATATCCCAAGAATATACATTTTCTAAATTTAGGATCTAACTTTGTCCTTTGTTCTTGTTGAATATGAACATAAGCTATGCATCCAAATACTCTAAGTGAAGAGTAATCAAAATGCCTACTTGTCCATTTTTCCATAGGTGTTTTACACTCAATAGCAGTATAGCAAGAAATGTTTACCAAATGACAAGCTGTATTTATAGCTTCTGCCCAAAAACTCTTCTCCAATCCGGCATTGCTTAACATACTTCTTGCTTTCTCCAAGAGTGTACGATTTATCCATTTTGCCACACCATTTTGTTGAGGAGTACCCGGTATGGTAAAGTGATGGATTATCCCTTCACTCTTACAATATCTATCAAACTCTCCAGATTTGTATTCTCCACCATTATCAGATCTCAAACACTTCACTTTCCTTCCAGTTTGTTTCTCCATCATCACCTTCAATTGTTTAAAGATAGAGAAAACCTCTGATTTTTTCTTCATGGTGTGGACCCATACTCTCCTAGAGTAATCATCAACCAAAGACACAAAATATAATGCTCCAGATTTTGAAGCTATAGGTGCAGAGCCCCAAACATCAGAATGCACATAGTCTAAAATTCCCTTTGTGCAATGAACTCATGTGGAAAGCTTACCCTCTGTTGCTTTCCTATTACACAATGCTCACAGAATTTTGATTTACAAATTTTAAGGCACTTCAGAAGTTGTTGCTTGGACAATTCACTTAGACCCCTTTCACTCATATGACCCAAACGGAGGTGCCATAACTGATAAGGTCTTTGAGATCTTCATTTTCAGAAATAGTACTTGCCTATCCTCCAGTGATGGTCTCTCCAACAAGCTCATAAAGATTTCTTATCGTCTTGCACTTCATTACAACCAATGCTCCTTTTTATACCTTGAGTGTTCCATTTTCTGCTCCCCACCTCCAACCATTTGAATCCAAAGTGCCTAATGATATCAAACTTTTTCTTAACTCAAGAACATGCCTCACATCAGCAAGAGTCCTCACAATACCATCAAACATCTGAATGTGTATTGTACCAATGCCAATAGCTTTACAAGCCATGTTGTTCCCCATTACTACAGATCCTCCATTGAATGATTTGTACTTGTGAAACCACTCCTTGTTTGGACACATATGGTAAGAGCAACCTGAGTCCAATATCCATGACTCCTCAAATTGATCTTTGTCTTGGGTAACACATAGAACATCATCCACAACTCCAGATGACTGAGCAATGATTGCTTGATCTGAAAGTTGATCTTTATCCTTGTTGGACTCAAGCCTCTTGTTGTTACAATCCTTCTTGAAATGTCCAACCTTCCCACAAATCCATCACTTGCCTTTGAAACCTCCAGTTCTAGACTTGGATCTTGATCTGATCTCTCTCTCTTGTCCTTCCTCTGATAAATAGAGCTTCTGAATTTGTCTTTTCTTGGTTGGGTCTTTTACGCATCTCATTGGACAATAATGCTGAAGTGACCTCATCACAATTTATATCATCCTTCCCATATAGAAGAGTTGTGACCAGATGCTCATATGATGGAGAAAGTGAAGTCAATAACAGCAATGCCTTATCCTCCTCTTCTAACTTAACCTCTATGCTCATCAACTCACAAATGATTTTGTTGAAAGCATTGAGGTGCTCCATAATACTCTGGCCTTCCTTCATCCTCAACATATACAACTTCTGTTTAAGAAACAGTCTGTTTGTCAAAGACTTGGTCATATAAAGATTCTCCAGTTCGGCCCATAGTTTTGGTGCAGATTCCTCATTCATAACATTTTATGGCACTTCATCAGCAAGGTTCAACCTAATAGTGCTAATAGCTCTCAGATCTGCATCTTCATCTTCCCCATCCTCATCACTTTTGTCCTCCTTTTTCTTCTTTAGTGCTCTATGCAGTCCTTGCTGGACAAGAAGGTCCTTCATCTTCAGTTGCCAAAGTACAAAATTGTTTTTCCCATCAAACTTTTCCACTGCAAATTTAGCATTTGATATGGATATCATCCCTGCCATTTCTTTACTGTGGACTTGCTTCTGGACCCACTCCTCTGCACCCTCACATCTCAAGACCCTCTTCAGGACCAACTAAGCTCTAAGCTCTGATACCAATTGTTAGAAAATACTGTCCCAAGGACCTCTCGCAATAGCACATCATAAGGCCCATTAAACATCTTCAGAGGACTAACAAGAAATAACGTGGTTCACTCCCTGTCTCGGAAGCTACCTCCACGGTTGAAACATGCTCACACCAGCTTTCTAGCCTTTATTTCCATTGCACATATGTATATATATACAAACACAAGGATAGTCCCTCTGTCATCCATCTAAATTCCTGAATATAGACCTGCGTGACTTCATAAGTATTGACCACTCAAGATATCTAGTCACTTTAATACTAAACCTTAGAAGGGACTGAATATATATCCGCATGATACAGTGAGGAGTTTCTATCAGTCAAGTTTTGCTCTTGCTCTTGATCAGGCAAGTCACTTGTAGCAAGCCAAACATAACAAGGCTCACTTCTACCACTCCGCATGCTGCACTGCTGTGAATTGTCGATGCCAATACCAATAACCTTTTCTGGGGAGAATAGAAATCATACTCAGTTGTCTACCCGCGCACATTGCTGAACCAAGTTGTAATGCAGGCAGCAGGATGTACTAGAACTTTCTAATTACTCTTATTCTCGGACTTCGAGTCTGATAAGTCAACCATCTAAAAGAAACCTAAACCCAAGCCTTTCATCAGGGAGAAGTGCGGGGAAGCACATATTTATAATAGTATTCATCACGTAATTTGAAGAATAGTAGGCAACAATTCTACCACTACAGAACTTTTCCATAATTCAACATCGGCAAGCTTTGCACGGAAAACATTGCATAAAAATTTCTAAAACACAGAGGTATGCATGAGGAGAGATTACGCTTCCAGTTGCTTGAAACTCCTCTTGCCTGCATACTATCCATTCGCTCAGGTGAAGGTGGACCTTTGTGCGTTTTTGGAACTCAAGCAACAGGAAGCGGGATCACCCGATTCTTTGAGCTCCCAGTCCACCTCTACATACTTGAAGGTAACAGCAGGGGAGCGATGTTATGACAGATTCCTCGAAGCTATGGCACGTGAGAAGGAGCCCACACTGAGAAATGGATTAATTCCGTCGTTCTTGGATTTTGGGTTTGCATTAGAAAAATAGAGAGGTATTCGTGACACATTCCCCCGACGGAAGTTAAATTAGGAATGAAAACGCCATTCCTTCTTTGACTTCCTTCTCCCTTATTTACGGAAACATATCTGCAAGTGATTAAATTCTCCTCACAGACAAGATGGAAAAACCTAAAATTCTGCATATCAACTAAATAATACGGCTTTTCCCTGAACATTCTCCGATTGTAAGAAATTCGCTCAGTCGGTAGAATACTTTTCTCTGCCTCAGATCTTCTATGCTTATCATACATAATTTGCAGATCTGATTCTGAGATTTGATGTGGATGCACATTTAGCCCTTTCATGGAAAAGTGGAAGCGCTGCATTTCGTGGTGATTACGCTGTGTCTATACTTTAGCCCGCTTCATTCTCATCGTATTGCCGTCTTGTTTACTCATTTCTATATCTTTCGTCTTTCCTGTAGGAATTAAAAGCGTGAAAGAAGAAGCAACTAGAGGCAGTTTCTGCAACGTTGCCAGTTCCAACATATGATCACATTCCGTTCATAAATCAGTTGCAATTTCTGGTCCTGAACGGCTATATGATCAATAGACTGACCAAGATTATGAATCTTCTGCAATTCATTCTCCTTCTAACAGTCCCAAACGTGGCCGCCTGTCTACTGCACAACTTGCACCTGGAGAATACACTGTATATTGCAAGACCAGCGCCTCTCGTACAGGCATGCAAGTAAAATCGATCTGCTTCTTGAGTGGTTAGCGCAGAAGGGGCGGGGGGGTTCGGGTTAACACTCTAAACTTGCCTTCCACGGAACTCCATGCTGATGAAATGAATCTTCTTCGAAACGCAGATTGCAATCAGTTAGCAACCAGTAGTCAACGTAACGAACACAAACAGAAACAGAGTAGCCTGTCTCCAACCACATGCAGGTGCATTCCTCAGTTCGCTCCAGGTGATTCTCGACAAGAGTGGAATTTATGTGTATTTTTAATCATACGTGTACTGTAGGTGCAGCAGTTTCTGTTTCGAAACAAGTGTTAGAAACAAACTGGCCAGGAGAACCGGCAACAGCTAGCCCAATTGTCTGCTCTGGTTTCCAAATTATTAATCTCCCTCTACGCTGTAGCTAAATTACCGTAGTAATACCATATTTATCTCAGCTCTACTGCAGGCCAACTCCAGTTACCAACCACATGAAGGACTCACATGTGCAACGGTAGCTACCCTTTAGGTCTGACAAAGGAGTGATGCTTTCTCCTCTATATCATCGGCTACTGCAAAAACTGCAGTTACACCTCCAAAGACGAGGCCTCCACAGGATCGAGGACTGAGGCAGATCAAGATCTGCCAGATCTGCTAGATCTGCCATTCTCTGCTTAAAGCTTGCAACGAACCATCAGCCCATGTCCTCAGCTAGAATAATGAGCAAATTTCAGTGCCGAGACAAATACTGACTGGTTCGTTAACTGTGTCTGCAACCGGCTTCTGGTTATAAATAGATGGGTTCAAATGAGTTTAGGCTTTAGCTTCCTAAATTTGAGTGAAGGTTTGTTGCACATCTGAAAAACCAGATAAGATTGAATCCATCTGCATCTCAAGATTCATTATGCAAGGTGAAACTTCTAGGCCTGTCAAATTACAAATGATGTTACGCTTCTAACCAACAATGACTTTTCAAGATACAGGTGAAGAAATTCAGATCTAGATCATCCCGTAGCTCAAACCCGTGTGTTGATTATCTTCCTATGAACGGTCTAACCTCAATCCACGTTGTGCAAAATGGATGCGTTGCCTTGTCCAGCAGTTTGATCACATAATGAGAATACGAAAAGATCAAGTTTTGTTTGATGAGTTTGTAACCGTGTTTTCCTTATCTCTTCCATGCTACCTACAGTGGCCATCTACAGCACGTACTGTAGGACTGTAAACTTGTCGAGGATCCTTCAGAGGAATCTCCTATATATCAGGTTCTTAATTTTTGCGAATCTTATTCAAAGTTTTCGTAAACTCTGCAGAAGATGTCCTCGTAGGGCAAATACGCATCGATAGATCATACTTCATCTTTCAACCATTTGTAATTTCTTTTATCAAAGGTTTTAGAAGTGAACGGTATGGTTCATGCTTTAGCATGCCATTACTTTACTTTACTTTACTTTACTTTACTCTAAGGCATGTGCAAAGTTTCGTGTATATGCATATATTCCACTTTGCAAATGCCTTCCCTTGTGCTCAACGCGAATACTCTTGGGGATGCTTACCGACCCATATATGCCGCATGTGCCTGTGAACGGTGTAGTTGAGAGAAGTGAGTTTCAATTCGAGATATGCTATGACGTCTTCTAGTGGAGATCCGTAAATATTTTTATGGATACCCATAGAAGGGCCAGCAGTAATCGAAAGCGGCAAAAAAATTGTTCATGGAGCAGATTTTGTTACCGGCAATTTTTGAGAGTAGAATTTAGGTTACTAGTAGACATGTTTAATTTTTCAAAACATGGCATCAAAAAAGGACATATTGTACCAATAGAGAATGTTTTTCAAGTTCAATTTAAATTTCAAAATAATTAGCTGTCCTATTGGGGGTGGGATCGAAATACATTTCTATCCCTTGTTCATCAATTTGATTCGTTTTGACGAATCTCTCCTTGTCTTCTCCAAATTTAATTTCTTGTTTGATGCCCTGTCATTAGGATTTTTGCATTTCCATCGATAGAAGAGCTGTGCTATAGAGTCCCCACCCTGGTTTTCTATTCCCTTATTGTAAGGTAGATTTCATGAACTCTTGAACGTGATATGATTGAGGTTAGCCTTTCTTCAAAAGCACCAACAAAAGCTCCACCATGATTATTTCTTTCTACTTAATCTTTTGATATTTAGAGGAGGCTAAGCATTCCAATCATATTCATAATAAAATAATAGAAGTTTCATAGAAAAGAATATTGTATTTATTTATGCTGTTACTTATTTGGTGAACCATTGGAAGGATTTTATTGAGTCAATCAACAAAGAAAAGCCACACAAAAAGTAGATGTATAAAATCCTGTAAGTCCACAAGAGTATTGAAGGACAAGAGATGGAAAAAATTGAACAAAAGAAATAATGGTAACATGGATTAAGAACTCTATAGGACATCTTGAATAATCTGTGTTCTAATTGATAATGCAATTTCTTGTTTAGATATCATGCCAGCATTGAAACATCTTTTTCTACACTGGACAATATGGACAGTGGAGTGAGTAGTAGACTCATCTCTATATCTCGTAGTGGACAAACTAGTTAATGTCTACTAGATTATAAACCCCCGAATCACAGCTCTTCCTAAAAGTCAAAGGTGTATCTTGGTGAAACTTCTAAGAGATATGTTCCACATTGAGTGAGACAACCTAAAATCCAATCCACAGAGCTAAATTTAGTAGTAAAGAACTGCTACATGTAGTATCTATAAGAGTAGCAACCAAAAAGAATAAGTATTAATTCCCAAAGAATGGAAGGAAGTGAATCTAGGAGGGTGTTTATAGCACGATGGAGTTAGTTTCAGAAATAATGAGGTCCAAAAATATCCATAATCAAAGGAAATTAACCCTTGTGTTGCCTCACAGTATTGTCCAAAGAAAATGCTTCTATCGTACATGATATGCAACAAACATCCAAAGTCAAGAATAGGTTCTTCTTCCTTTCCCTTATATAGTCACTCACACAAGGAATGAACATAAAATACAAAATTATCTTTATCCTCAGCTCCTCTAGACCTAAAACCTCATAAAATTTTCTCAAACTCTACTTCCGCTGCTCAAGTGCTTGTATCTTACTCTCCGAACTTCATCCATGAGGTGGTGTGTAACAACAAGGTGCAACTCAAGGAGTCCAACGCCATGTTTTTCCAACTCTCATAGTTATCTTTCTAAAATGTAAGTATACAAGAGCCTTATTTTGGTTACCTCCATTCTCTCTTTCAAGTACCTTGACCTGAGATGCAAGAGTATGTGTCTCAAGGAGCTTGCTTTAGGTCCCTAAAGTATTACTTTCGAGATAGAACGGAGTATATCTCCTAGTATTATCTAAGGCCGGTAATACCTCTTGAAACAAAGTCTTTATGATGCAACTCTCTTTTCTATGAAACTACTTTATATACTGGCTATATATATATATATATATATATATATATATATATATATATATATATATATATATATATATATATATATATATATATATATATACTTATACTGGCTAAATCTTTGCACAATAAATTTATAATGAATAAAACACCTTGTTCCATTAGTATCATCGTGCCACTAACTTACCTCAAAGTACCAAGCTCTCTCTGTGTAAGAGTTGTCGGTCTGGTTATTAGTCCATATTCTCACTTTTAGACTATCATTTTTTGCTCTACAAGGTGTCAACCTCTCTCTCCCTCGTCCATTCCTCTAACCTCTTTATCTAGTACAAGTTAGAATAATGCAATCTCAACCTCTATCACTTGTGTGGCTTCTAATAGAATGATATGGAAAATTTAACTTTCTATATATGGAAAATAATTGAAAATCAAGGTAAGCATTTTCAATACCATTCAAACTTATAGAAAATGGATAGAACTTATAAACGTTCATTTCTTAAATATATTTTATTATAACATAAACATAGAGACATTTTTAGGCAAGGTACTACTGTCACTCACACTCATCCTACTTTCATAGAGAATCTCATAAACACCCATAAAAATTCTCTCAATAAAGCTTGAGTGAAGAACTAAACTACAAAATCTCCTCAAATTTACATCCATATGGATGTGAAAGTAAGTTACCATTGTAGAACCTTAACTTGCCTCGGACCACTTGTAGCAAATAGTCTGTCTATTCTTAATCCTCTACACTAGACATATACATATTTTTCTTCACATTCAAAATGACATTATTTTGAACCACCTTCAGCATCCTAGCTAGGATGAAAATTGAGCTCATCAAAGAAAATGGACTTCAAGAAAGATAAACAATTATGCCAAGTACCTTCCACTTATGTAATCTCTCACCAGGAACCAATTCTCAACAAGAGATCTATCTACCAATCTCTTCCTTCTTGAAAGAGAAGTTACCTCTATAATGGCTATCAAGATGAATAAGAGTGATCTTTCACTGTGAATATTTGTGATCTTTCGTAACTAAATCCACCTTTTCGCTTTGAGCCGCGTCCTCATATATTTTATACAAAGAGAGATTCTAAAAATCCTTAAAATTAGCACTAGGATTAGTATGCACTTATTTGCATTGGTATACATCGTGCACAAAATTCACATTACTATACACTTTGTATGTAATGGAAATGCTTGGTATACATTTGGAGATACGCCTAAGGCTTGCTCATGGGTATCAAAGTAAATAAAAATATGTGTTGGTATACCAGCCTATGCTAAGGATATATGTTGGATGTGTACATACAATCATTACCGCATGTTGATGTCTAATTTGAGTTTTTATGGGTTTGTTTACAGCTATAGTTATAGCTGCTTATATGCAATCAAACCATAACTCCTTGTAAACGGTCTTTGAGCTAGGAAGAAACTACATTGGCATACGTTAAGGAACGAAATCAAATTGAATGAATTTAAGAGGTAACTAATTGAATTTGAGGAGATTGCAAGCTTTAGATAAGATTCACTTAAATTGAACCATGCATACTTGATTTCAGCTACAATGTTGAGTGCACACGTTGTATTGAGATCACCTTTTTGATCTACTTCACTTTCTCATTGATCTGAGTTTTGTTCGTATGCCCTTCTTTGATAACATATAATTGTGAGCAACAAAGAACAGAATCAACAATGATATCTTAATATCTGTTGTCATAACTAAATAAGAGAGAGAAACTACTAAGCTTTCTCTCCTCCTCAAATGCTCTTCCCTCTTTGAAAGCTCTCAAGCTCTCCTCTCTCTCTCCTGATTGTGCAAATGAATCCTCTTCACTAAAATCTCATTCTTTACAAGCTTTTTAAGAATTCTCCTTTTCATCAACACTTTGATATTGAACCTTGCAGAATTTAATTTCTTCACTTAATATTATATTTCTTCACCTTTTGATACATAAATATATGTTTTGATATCAAATATAAATATATTTTTGAGAATATATAGAAAAACAACATACCACTAGAAATAAATACAACTAAATTTTTCTGCTGGTATACAATAAAAGCACACACATATATATATATATATATATATATATATATATATATATATATATATATATATAAAATTACATAACATATAACTTGTCTAGAGGATACCAACATGTATAAGCATATATGAGTTATAGAATTTTATCAATTATGAGCAAGAATTTATCCTTATTTTCTTGAAAGCCAAAATCTTCTGCATGACTCGTAGTCTTCTCTCATCCCTGTACTCTATCCTTGAGGGGATCCAACTCCAAGTCAACTTTCATATCATGATATAACTGTGGGGAATTTGCACAAGCATACACATCTTTATAAGATCAAGGTGAGAATTGTCTACGGGTAGAGGGCAAAAGAGATCTATCTACTAGACCTATATACTACAAGAATCTTTTTTGAGAAAATAAGTTCAGTTATTAGTTCTCTCCTCTATGTTGGGCAATTTTAATTCTCCTTCAATTTTGTATAGAGTAATCTCAATTAAATTTTTTCTATAATGTACTAATACTAATTTTCCATAAATTTAAATTCCTAGTTAAACATGTGCTATTTCGTCTGTGGCAAAATCTACCAACAGCTACTGCCAATTGTATCTACATAGGAAATCATTTATCTTTAATACGCTCACTCATGAAAACCATATAGTCCTCTAGGTTAAAGAACATCCACTAACACTTCAAAGGATAAAGTACCATCCTGTCAGTTATTCAAAAGCCATAGAGTGTTGTATCATGAATAGCTTCTTTAAAAGAAAATTTATTTCTAATATATCCCACCATTGCAATAAACCTTCTCTTCCTCTTCACAATTCACTCATCTTCACATCTCACTACATGATATATGAGGAATGAAGATCATATATCCTGTAGTGAAAGTTAGCTTAGTGCATTTTTGAGCTTGCAAGAGCACCCTTCCTTGCATTAGCATGCTTGCTATGTAGTTTGACTATATACATTTCTTGTCACTGATCTTCTTGAAGATGTGTGGGTAGCAACTCTTGGTGCGTCATATTGCATCATGTTGTTTGTAATCAAAACTTAAAAAGATTTACTAGGATTTACCAATTGAAAGATTCATCCAGTGCCAAAATGTCTACTAGAAATCTATAGATGTTTATGGGAGATTTTAAAAATCCAATATCTCCATCAAGTTTGATATTGAAATTCCTAATTGAGACTCTCAAGAGAAGGAAATTCCAAATGCCTAACATAAGATTGGGCTTTGGTATTGATAGTGAAGAAATACAAGGCTCTTGAGAAGCTTCCAAGAAAGCTTCCTTCTCAAAGATGCCTTCTTGGAGTGCAAGCTAAGCTACACAAGAAGCTTCCTTCTCAGAGCCACCTACTTAGCATATGAACTAAGCCAGTTGTTAACTTGGTGTACAAGTTACCCAATCCTTGGAAGTATCTAGAAACTTCTCACCAAGAAGCTTCATAGGAGCTTCTAGAACATTCTAACAAGAAGCTTCTACAACATTCTTTGAATTCCAAGCTATGTTTGCATTATTTTACCACCTCATAAGCCTTGGAATACTCATATGCTAACTTGATATTATTATATATTCCCTAATTGCTAGTTGGTGACATCCTCGTTGCCATGGAATCTTTGAACTTCTATACGGACATTTGTGCATTTTGGAGATGCAAAAGAGACTCTCATGTGGCATTGTGAAGAGGATACACTTTCAAGAGAACCTTATATTCAATGTGTCATTGGGGGCCACGTTAGATGTCAAGGTATGTGAATACACTATTGACTTTGTATTCCTTATGATCATTGATAGGGATGGGAAGAAGGAGGGTAGGACATAAGTGGAAGAGTAAGATGTGTTAGAACAAATGGTTTTAACTTTGAAATATGGAAGACATGATGGATCCACATATGATTAGGAAGAGCAAGTTGGTAGCAAATAGAAAAAATGACCTCAGTAATCTCAAATGAACCTATCCAATTAGAAGTAAGTCTATGAACTTGGGTAGAAAATGGGAGAGAAAGGTTATTGGAAGAAAGCATGACCTTTTCACCTAGTTGAAAGGTGAGATTGCATCAATGCTTATAAATATATTAATTTTGTTGATTTTGAACAACAAGAATATGAGACTTGTTTGTTGATAACTCAGCAAGTAGATTCATTTGGTGCCTACTATGGATACAATCAATGCTCTAATGTTGGCCAAGACTTACTTTAATACCATCTTCAAGCACCATGGGATGCCCAGGGTTCTTCAACTATGATTTTGATCCTTAATTTACTATTAAATTTTAGCAAGCGCTTTTTTAAACTGCTTGGTACTAAGCTTACATTTTCTATAGCCTATCATCTTTCAACTAATGGACAAATAGAATGAGCAACTTGCATTTTGGAAGATATGCTATGTGATTTTGTCAATGTTCACCACATTGATTGGGATACATGTCTCATAGCTGCAAACTTCGTCTATAATAATTCCAAGTAAGGCAAGTATTAGCTTTTCTCTTCCTTTTTAATTACAGGCAAGATTTTTTTGTTCCAAATTCTCTTTTTGATCCTACACCATCTCAAGTCCTACATACTTCTACCTTCTTGTCCATGTTATCTACACCCCTACACCAAATATTAACATGGACAAGAAGGTAGAAGTATGCAGACTTGAGATGGTGTAGGATCAAAAAGAGAATTTGGAACAAATAAATCTTGCTTATAATTAAAAAGGAAGAGAAAAGCTAATACTTGCCTTACTTGGAATTATTGTAGGTGAAGTTGGCAGCTATGAGACAAGTATCCCAATCAATGTGGTGAACATTGACAGATGCACATAGCATATCTTCCAAAGTGCAAGTTACTCATTATATTTTTTCATTAGTTTGAAGATGATAGGCTATAGAAAATGTAAGCTTAGTACCAAGCAGTTTAAAAAAGCGCTTGCTAAAATTTAATAGTAAATTAAGGATCAAAATCATAGTTGAAGAACCCCTCGACACCATGGTGCTTGAAGATGGTATTAAAGTAAGTCTTGGTCAATATTAGAGCATTGATTGTATCCATGGTAGGCACCAAATGAATATACTTGCTGAGTTATCAACAAACACTATGATGGTTGTATGGCTTTGGTCTATCTTTTAGAAAAGATGTGATGCGGTCTAAGCCAAAATGCTTCCAATGAGTAGATGGAGTTGGTAGTGGCTGAGGGAGTCCACTTGGCTTCTAGTTATTGGCTTTGTTGCATTGGAAACTCTCACAAGATTGAACAAACTCTCAAAGTTCTTGTGCCATGTTGGGCCACCACCATTGGCATTGTAGGGTACTCAAGGTCTTGTTCCCACCTATGTGACCAGTAACTGGTAAGTCATGTGCCTCTTGAAAGTGCACAAGTTGTAGATCACCCTTAGTTGGAATATAGATCCAGTTCTCATAGAATATAAGGCACTCTTTGAGGGAGAAGGTGTTGTATTTTATATTTTGCATTGCAAGATGACTTTGTACCAATTGAAAGAAAAGGTCTTGTTTTAAAGCGGTCATACCTTGATTTGGACTTTTGAGTCAATTGACATTATTATAATTTTTGCTATTGTGAGAGATGCAAGAGGAGTCTTCAAACCAAATCATCATGAAAAGACATTGTGAATGACACAAAATTTTCTTGGTTTGTATTCAAGGTTGATGTCAAACAATTATAGTTGCTCTTCCATCAATGATATCTACTCTTCATGTGCTCCAAATGTAAGGTTTGCAACAAGAGTTTGTGATTGGTCTGCAAAACCACTTGGTTACCCAACAAATAATGGCATTACACTTTTGTTGCATACACTATTGCCAATTGTTCTTTATCTCAAGTGAAATAATTCCTTTCTATTACATTTAGTAATCCAGATACAAAGGCTTTGGATGCAATCCATTTGGGAATGCATATTGCAAAACAACGTCAATTGCAAAGTTAGAAGTATCAAAATCAACAAACACGGTTGAGGATCATATGCTTGAAGGATGGAGCATCAAGAAAGCATATCATTAAGCATCTTCTCTTCTTGCTTCGTATTCCATTTGAAGTTTGTTGTCTTCCCCAAGAGGTTGGTTAATGGCACAATTACATGAGCAAAATAACGGATGAAATATTGGTAAAAACTCACCAATCCTTTGAATCCTCAAACTTTTGTGGCATCCTTAGGAACAGGCCAGATGATAATGGCCTTCATTTTCTCCTATTCCATCTTTATCCTCTCCGCTTAAACGTTATGGCCTAAGAAGGTAACTTCTTTTTGCCAAAAGACACACTTGGACTTCTTGCAATAGAACTTCCATTGATGTAATCTTCTCAAGACTTCTCAAACATGGTTCTTGTGTTTTACCTCCATGTCATTGTCAACTAAAATCTCCTCCAAGAATACTACCATATATTGATTCAATAGCACAACTAATACCCAATGTATTTGATCCATGAAGATTATTAGAGCATAAGTAAGCCCAAAAGGTAAACCCCTCCATTCAAAATGCACATACCTTGTACAAAATTTAGTCTTTTTACATTGTCTACAATAATTGGAATTTGCAAGTAGTCACTTTGAAGGTCTAAGTCTGAGAAGTAATGAGCTCCACTCAATTGATCTAACATATCATCATTTCAATGCAAAGGGATATGGATTTTTTAGAATTTGTTTACTAAGACCGCAATAGTCAATAAAAAAGCAAAGTCCTCCATCCACCTTTGGTACAAATAATATTGGTACTCTCTAAGGGAATGTAATATGTTATATGAAATCCTTCTCCAATAACTCAATGACCGTAGTTCAAAGTTCTTTTAACTCCATTGGTGAAAGCCGATAGATTGGCCTACTCAATGGAATGTTACTTGGTAAAAGCTTGATCTTGAAGTGCATACCATGATCATAGGGTAATTCCTTTGGAAGCACTTCAAGATCATAGTGTAATTCCTTTGGAAGGTTATCCAAATCCACATCTACAAACTCTATCTGATCAACCATTGCTTTATGAGGATTCTCATCCTCACCAAGTCCTTCTTGTGCAACAAGTTTTATTCACACTATAAGATAGAAATATCTTTCTCCAAAGCTTGCTCTACAATTACTATATTGACAAAATTCTCATCTTGGGATTGAATATTCTTTGATGGCTTACTCAAAGGTGCTAAACAACCTAGTTGGTAATTCTTACCTGGGTAGTGTATTTGAATTTATCTTGGGATCCAATCAAATTGAACCTTATGATGTTCAAGCCAAGGAAGACCTAGAATGATATCATAGTGTGGAGGAGCTACTATTAATCTTATGCACTCTGAATACTCTCTCCTAATCTTGAATATAATAGGATGTGAAATACAAATAAAAAACTCTTATTACCATCCGCCATCATCAATGTGCTACCCCACATTGGTATGATATCTAATTGTGGTTATACAATTTGGTTGATTCAACTAAAATCCTATAACCAAAATTAGATATAATACCTTGCAAGTGAATTACACTTGCAGAAGTTGAGGTTTCAATCCCATTGGAACTTATCTGGTTCTCGGTTTTTTAAAATAGTGGTTCAATTTTCTAGTAAATATCAAGTCACTTATCATTTTCACAACTTGATATTGACTATTTCATTGATCTTCATGTTCCAAAATTTCCATTTGTGCCACTAGTTAGGGTTATCCATTCCTAGTTAGACATTTTGCAATGCTATGTCCAATTTGGCAACAATAGAAGCAACCACTATTTTGTTGTAATTTTTCTTTGTGTATGAGACCAAGTGTTCTCCATTGGATTACATCTATCTCCACTGATGCCAGTTCCTCCACCCATGTGTGGTGTGTTTGTAGGTTCTATGAAGGTCTTAGTCAATATCAAGGTGTAGCAACCATAGAATCAAAGTGCTCAGCCAATTGCATGGTTTCTTCCAAGTGTTAAGATTCACATATGGTTAGTTCCAATTTGGTGCATGATTTCAAGCCTTTCATAAATCAATCAAGAGCTTCAATTTCTAATATTTCTAAAATTTTCATTACATTGTTTTGGAATTGTTTGATGTGGCTCCTCATAAAACCAGTCTACTTCAATTTAGCCAATCTATCGTGAACAACTTGGCCAATATTCATCACCTTGAATCTTTTAATTATTGCTCTTTTGAATTCTTCACATGTTGAGATTGGACCAACAAACTGCACCATTGAGCTTGCTCTATTAAGAATAGTCACCATAGCTTGGCAACTCCATGTAATTGGCTCAAATCCAAAAGAATCTATCTCCGTTCATCTATAACATTTGTGGTTTCAAAATAATATTTGTAATCAAACACAAGATTCTTTATTGCATTTATTAGATTCTTTCCATCAAACACCTTTGTCTTTGGAAATTGGACCCACTCTTCTCTTTCTCAAAATGCTACTCTCTCTACATGCTGTTGTCATTGGCTCTCACAATCTCTCTTTTCTAACAATCAAGTAAGGTGCTCAATCTATTATTACATAGCAATGATAACCTTGGGCATTGCTACCATGACTAATCCTCTGCCAACTATCTACTTGCAATTATCTAAATTAACTTATAGATGCAACATGTCAACCACTCCCTATAAATTACTATTGGAAAGATTAATGATCATTGTGCAAGGTGATCACATTCATGCAAATTTACCCAAAGTGTGAAATGATGCTTTAGTAGTACCTAGACATAAAAATCTCAATAGTCTGAATGAAATAGATTTGGTGGTCCATAGATTCTATCCATCCCTTTCTTGCTATGATACCAATGTAAAAGATCAAGGAAAGAAATAAGAAAATGAAAGATCACACTAGAACTCTCAAGTGGGAGGAACTCAAAATGCCTAACATGAGCTTGGGCTTTGGTTTAGAGTGAAGCAAGATAATGCTCTTGAGAAGCTTCCAAGAAAGAACAAGATATAAACTGCATGTATACTTAACTCGGGTAATCATGGAAGATCACATGTGAACATTCACACAAAGTGAATGTTTCTTAATGACTATCATTCACCCTTTCAAACAATATCAACCTAGTGTAGATTTCATAGGTATCAACTAAGCTCTCATTTGTCTCTATGACCGACACTCATGGCTCAATGTTCTCGATATCATATACTATGTGCAATTGCAGACTCTTATCCCAAGATATTTTACATGACGATTTTGATTTTGTGATGCACAAGTCGTCACGTGTCATAGTGCATGTTTTCAAGAAATTTAGAGAAAATGTTGTTAGATACCTTTGATAAAGGAAAAAACCAGGTTCCATGATTGCAGTATATAGAACTAGAGAATGTCCTTCTAGACAGGGCAGATTATGTCTTATTTTTGTATATGTGGTCCATACTAGACAGCATGAAAACATTGTTGGAGAAAATCCGACCTCAATTTTCGAACCCAGCCACGTCGATCAAATCAATAGTATCTACAGTTACTTATCGTCAAACCTGTGGATACACCCTGTATGAAACCCTTTTTAGAACCCTTTCTGCAAGTCCACGCTTCAATAGGCTATATGAGACGTCAAATTCAACCAAGTTGTTGATTTAGTGACGAAAGGCTAACGGATTACTTTTCACTGTGCTTTTAGTTTACACGCCTCGTTCACCATCCCGTCTCATCTTCTGTTCTAGATAAAGAGATCGAGCTAGAGTACACTTTAACTATTGTATTTTCTGTTGCGGACGTCAAGTTTAGAAGCAGTAAAGTGTAATATACGTTGTCTGTTACCTGTATCAAGATTCGTCTATTTTCACTTACGGGATCTGTATCCTGGCAGGTGAATCTACACTACTGCAAATTTCAGGCTTAGTTAAAGTAAATGCGCATGGAACATAGATCAGTGCGGAACATAAT
This sequence comes from Lunularia cruciata, assembly GCA_948567375.1. NCBI lineage: Eukaryota > Viridiplantae > Streptophyta > Marchantiopsida > Lunulariales > Lunulariaceae > Lunularia > Lunularia cruciata. The sequence goes on along the minus strand of OX419762.1, from coordinate 32,464,004 downwards.
GTCATAAGGTCCGGAATCTTCCAACTTTGTACTTTAACTTCTATAGATACTCTGCAGATGAGCAGATAACTTCGAGAATAGTTCAACTTTACTCCACAAGACATGGCATGAACGATTCTCCATGCAACTTTCCCGTTATTGGACATGAGGCGTCTTTCAAATATTCCATTCAGTGATGAGACCTCTAAAGGGTTTGCGAACGGTTTGGGATCTAGAACATCACGAAAAGAATGATGTCAACCACGCAACCGTTTTCATACGATTTGTCTATGACAGCATACTTCTAGATGCAAGTTCGTGCTACTCTACTGAAACTTCTCCCACATCACTGTTCGACATTCTTGATTCCCGATAAGCTGCTCACGGGAACTGTAAATTCGAAGAACAGGTTGTCGATTTACCCTTTTACTGCGACAATCAAAACTAAAGCAGGTCAAACAAAGAACAATCTTGCTTGCAAGACGTTATTCGCGTCAAATCAAAACAGGTCTTCTCGACAATCAAAATAGGTCAAACTAAAGAAGAATCTTGCTTGCAAGACGTTATTCGCGTCAAGCTTAGCACGAATAATTTATTGCGATCTGGTTTTGCTTAGAGGGTAAATAATCCTGCTTTGCGCGACTATTTTTGAAAGGCATTTGGCCACTGTAAATAGAACAAACTAAAGACGACCTTTTTGAGAATATACCATACCCAGGGAACACACATAAATAATACTGCAAACTTGACTAGAATATCGTTTTAAGGAATCAAGATATCAAGAACTAATATTTCCTTTGTTTCTCCACTTTGTAGGTGAAATCGATCAGAGTGCAGAAAATAAGTACAAACGTGAGGCGCTGCGTATATTAGTCGTGTACACTGTCTTGACTAGGCAGTAAAAGGCAGTAACGTATATACACCTAACAAGATTTGGGATTTGGAAAAAATATATATTTGAGTAGAAACGGGAATGCCTAGACGACCGCATTCTTTAGGAAGGTAAATGTGTACAATTTTCAATTAAATAATGAATCCAAATAAACGGATACAATGGTAGGAGGGTGGGGTTTTAGCACCAAGGTACTAATTGTGCCCAATGGAGGTGTACTTTTCTAAACCGATCTATTCAATGTCGTCTAATGTTTTATTTCTCTCATCAAGGCTAAATATAATAAAGTAATAAGAGTATTAGTTATACGAGAGCTAATATTTTCTATGTATAATTCTTATTACCTTCCAAGCTTCAAGCTTCCTTAAATCTTTATTTTCGTTACTTCTGAAAGATGAATATGTTATAAGAGTAATTATATGTATATCATTTATTGTTTAAAATAATTTCCAACCGACATTGTATCAATACTCCGTTATCATTCTACTTTGGAAAAGCTTGATGTTTACAGCAACATTAATTTCTATTTCAAAATATGAAAATTTCATAAGAATTTGGCGCTGGATTTCAGTTGAATGTAAAAGTTACACCATATTAACGTTATCTAGATAATCCTAATGAATTAAGTAACACTCATTATTCTACAACTAAAATAATGCTGTGAGAATTTATTTTCAAATCTCAAGACAAAAATTATAAGATATGTTCAAAATTAGTCCTGTTGTAAATTGAAAATGAAAATTTCAGTATAATAAGCAGGATTTCGGATCATTTTATTTTAATAGTTACAAGCACTTCTAGTACGAGCATGAGTTAGAAACTATTTAATCACATAGGGTTCGGGTCGAGCATTACGTGCCTTCAATCTACAAGCCCTGACCCATGGGGTCTTTGTCCCCCTCAGAGCCTTCTCCCGCCACCCGCGCTCCACTCCCTGCCTATGGGTACGAAGGAGACCTTTTTAATTGTAAATACGGTAAGGAACTGAATCACTAAAATGAAAATTTGGTAAAATTTAGAAATTGATATAATGTGTGGAGTTTCCAAAATTAATCATTAAATTGAGATGATTCACTTTTTAATAGAATACACACGATCACTTTTTTACATTTTAATGAAAATAAAATAAAATAATTATTTATCTAATGATCAAAATGAAGTAAATAATAATGATAATATATAATAATTTAACATTACTATAGCTTAAATATATAGATAAATATAATAAAACACTTTCTTACAGACCTCGTACATATAGTGTCTTACGAGCAAAGTTTCTAAAAGAGATGTTGCATCTGATATTGTTTACAGTATGCGTAAATCATAATTCACATGTCCATAAGGCTTCGGATCGTACAGAATAAAGCATTCTCTTTATTATTCAGGTAGTAAAGTGAACTTGTCAATGGTCTGTGTAGTGAGGGTAACATGGGTCCTGAGGCCAGATTGGAAAGGTAAAGGGTTGATTGCTTTGTGAAGTCCGTGATCCTTAAATTACGCAGTATCGATACTTGTGACCTCCAGGGCTCTAGCCATGCGAGTGCCTTGATTTTGGAGTCGAACATGTACAACATGCCGTTCGTAACAAGGTTGTGATGTGATATGATGACAAGAGAAACTGTATGCATCGTTTCAGCCGATGAAATTGCTCGGAAGTCGGGTGTGAACTTTTTCTTGACTTGCCACTGTAAAGTCTTTCGGTTGATTGTCTTCTTTCAGGTACGGAATTGTAGAATACAGAGGAAGCGGACGACAAGAAGAAATTGAACTAAATTCAATGTCTCGGCCAGGGGCCGGGGTAGAGATCTTTAAAGTCGTCGAGGAAGCCGACGGAGAGAGTAGTATTAAAGGACGGTGAAGTCGTTGCTGGCTGATGACAACTCGATCATCATGAAATGTTAGCACTGTAGATAGAATGCTTTTGGAATGCTCGAGGCGAAAGAACATCGATCGTTTGTTTTATAGTACACGTGATGCGAAAAATGGCAAGGCAGTGTTCCCATAATGGCACCCCAAAGTCATCCAATCGTAAGTTCTCGGTGTTTGCAGTTGACGAGGAAAATATCAGATCTACTGTGGGCAGGCATATATTTAGATATAAGCTTTGTGAGACGGAAACGACAATCTTCTGCTGGTAGTATAACTGGCACCTCAAATCCAACCAATCGATCAACTCCTGCAAAGTGCATAATGAGATGACGAGAAAAGCCACATAGATTATTCTGAGAATTAAACATGATGTGGAAAGGAAACGACAAGCGTTTGTTAGCAGGTTATTTTTGGCACCTCAAATGTGGCCAATAGGCAGCATAGGTGCAAAAGGAAAGGAGTCCGTGAAGGAGTCTGTAGCTGATTTGAGTGACCACATTCGCAAGAAGTGAACTTTATGCCGGAAAGACAAACGACTAGAAATGCTAGTATGTGCGATTAATGCACCTCTTCTCCACCCAATCGACATTCTCAAAAGACTATCGCATTGTGAGTTCATAAAGGTGCTCAATGGTGTCAGCTTAAACCACTGCAATGAATTATACATGATTGTGGCAAACAGGTTGTCCTTGTTGAGAGATCTGTGCACTTTGCGCAAGGTCTTTATTCGAGGACATATAAGGTCTTGATTCGAGAACATAAGCGTTGGAAGAACTGGAGAGCTGAGCTGTTCGTAATTAATCACTCTGGAGGAATCTGTATCATGGTCAAAAGTGATCAAACATAAGTTCGGAGGTTTCATTGAATTTCGTAGGCGGTGAAAGGGGAGTCAAACACGTTAACAACCTAGATTCAGGAGTCAAGGTTTCGTGGAAGAACGATTTGTTCGAATGTTCTAATGTGTACATTGCAAAAGGTGCAACAAAAGGAAGAGTCCGCCCAATGTGACACAAGGATGCGCTAGAAACAAGAAAGATTGCTGTAGCAGAAATTGAGCAAGCAGGTACAGCCGCTAAAGATATTATTTAGCACCAAATCTGACAAGGAACCTTCGCTTGCACTGTCTTTGGTAAGAGCTACACAAGTTTCCTAAGTATGATACGACATTGCATCAGTCGAATAACTACCCCACAATTATCGACCGTGTTGGATGGAGTATTGCGATCTGAGACACCTCTAGAAGGCAATGAACAAAAAGCACTCCAAGTTATCCTTCACGTTTTAGCACGAGACCTGCTTGAAAGATCATCATTGCCTGTTTAAGAAACCTGATGAGGCACTGAAATCAATAATTGTTGAGGTCGGATACAAAATAAGAGCGAGACTATGATGTTCACGTGTTATAAATGCAACTTAAAATCCATGTTTCCCTAGTTGGCCGTAAAAGGTCAGTCAAGCCGAATTGAACCATCAATATTCTCATAGAGCTGTACCAATAAACTATTTGATGCAAGCCTGCAAATTTTTAAGTCTAGATGGGAACTAGGTACATCTCAAGAGAATCCATATCCAAAAAGCTTTTCCGTGGTTGCGAGGAGAATTGCCATCAGGAGTCAACCAACAGGTGGGAAGACGATATATGTTAACAACAGATCTAGAAAGAAAACACCAGCCCACCTTCAGCGAAAAGTTGGTTGAGTACAATGAAGAGTATGTCATGTAAGCTATCCGACAAGACAGCTGAATATGGCTATGTCATATGGCAGATAAGGAACGCATGATCGCGAAGCAGGCGCATGAAACACTCACTTTGGATTTGTCTGTGACGGCAGACTGACGTCGTAGAATATTTGGTGAATTGTATTTATAGGGTGATGAAAATTTGCACCGATGTCGGAAGAAAAGAGCGAGCATTCGGAACTGGAAATACAGATGGTAAGCTTATACAATTACACTTACAGAGTGTACAAGTTGAAAGCTTGATACCTAAAGGAACGTTACTTTTTAGCATTTTTGAGTCGGATTAAACCGAACGGAGATTCTGAAACCAGGAGATTACCGTCGAGCCGGGTAGGTAGTGTGAACGTATATAGGAGGATCTGCTACTGTTAACCTAAGAAGACGCATTGAGTACGTAGCATCCAGTGACCTTCAGGAAATTATATTATACTCACCTACACTGTTTTCATCACTCAAATTTGCCCTGGAGATTCGTCGGACAAGAGTTGTTCACGAGCTCCACTTTACCACACTCTATAAGGAATTTGAAGTCCGGCCTGACTTGTGACTCCAGTGGGTGCTAACCAATCCACCAGACCTCGAACTGCCGTTGAGTGCGGGTTCCAGGTGTTGCAAGCTCGGCATGCTTGAAGGCTGCAGATTTAGTGCGGCGCAGTATCTATTGTTCCACTAGAAGATCTAGAAGTTTGGGTAATGGCATCTCTGGCTTCAGGAAACCTATGATTAGTTTGGGATGAAAAGCTAGTTGACGGCTGTTCGCGTAATTTGCAAGCATTTACCGCAATCATTACACTGACGATTTGACAACCTGGAGATAGTCAGGGAGATCACTTGAAATTTGTCCACAATTGTATTTTGTGAACTATGTCAATGGTGCGCAGACAGGATGCGGGATGGGACACGGTAGAATCCTTGTTCTAGTTAAAGTTACATATTTGGATTCAGTATCTCAGGTGGGGGATAATTTTGATACTTACTAGCAATTCCCCACTAGAAGCCCAACACAGATCTCGAGCTCGGCGTCGAAACACCCTTGATCTAGGCGTGGTCTTGAGAGCAACAAGCGTTGTTGGAGTTCCTTCTCATTTCAAGTTACAGGGTATCTAAGGCCTTCAGTATTCAATTCGAATCGAACCGCTTGCTCGACTCCACTCATTCTCGGATTGGGCCGCACAACATTTCGTTGTTTTGAGCATAGAATTGGTCCCTTTGTGAAGGAATCCCTCAATTCTAAACTCGTTACAGAGATTCTCGTACATTTTCCTGTCATTGGAACCGACACAATCATCGTTTCAGTTCATGGTGCTTGACCATCCACCTTTAAAAAGTAGACCAATCAAGTTCTCACCACTTTGTTCTCCCAAACGAAATCCAAAACAAATCATCAATCTCGGATGCAGATAGTTACTTTGAAAGTACAGGCAATTACGCACACGGTCTACACCAGCAGAGCAGTTGAGAGCAGGAGCAGAGAGGTAGTCTCATCTGCAGGCAGCTGAGCGAGAGGTCCAAGTCCAGTCCAAAGTTACTTCAGTAGGATTGATGGCAAGTGAGGGCATTACCAATGATCACACGGGTTGGAAGTTCCATGATCATGATGTAAGAGCAACTGGTCCTGCCTCAAAGACCGACTTGACGGAGTCCTATCATGGCATCAAAAACTTCGTCGTGCATCCAGATTCTACGGTTACGAGGCCTGTTTTCGAATTGGTTCCGGCAAAAGGAGAATTTGTGCAGGGTGTGGCATCCAAGGATATAACAGTCGACGAGGAAATGAATTTGTGGGCGCGCATATATATCCCAGACATTATTCTTACGTCCGACAAAAAGTTGCCCGTGGTTCTTTACTTTCATGGAGGAGGTTTCGTCTGTTTGAGTGTCCACGCACGCATGATTCATGATTACTGCGAACTCGTGTGCAGGTCTACGAGTGCCATGATAGTGTCGGTAGAGTACCGAAAAGCTCCGGAGCATCGAATTCCCGCTCAGTACGAAGACGCCTACAAAGCTTTGAAGTGGCTGCAATCCCAAGCACTTCTGCAGAGAGGGGATGAAGGAAACAGGGATTCTACTCACGCAAAAGCGGGACTAGAGCCATGGTTGAACTCACACGCTGAATTTAAGCGTTGTTTTACGATGGGAGACAGTGCGGGCGGCAACATAGTACACCATCTTTGTGTGAGAACTGCTTTCGAGGATATACATCCACTGCAACTGTGTGGGCAAATTTTGCTTCAGCCTGGCGTCGGAGGGATGGACCGAACCCCAGCTGAATTGTACTGGGGTCGCGAGAAATCTCTTTCGCTGAGAGCAGTTGATACGTTCTGGAACTTGGCTCTCCCAAAAGATGCGGATCTTAATCATCCAGCTTGTCATGTGTTCCCTCAACTTGCAGAATTGACTGAGAAGAAAATTTCTCTTCCTGATACACTTTTGGTTGTGGGTGGCCAAGATCTTTTACAGGATTGGCAGAGACTGTTTTACGAAGCACAGGAGAGATCGACCACAAAAATTCGTTACATTTGGTACGATGATGCAATTCATGGGTTTAACCTGACACCCTCAAACAAGTGGACCAATCCATTTTTGACAGAAATAAAGCACTTCATCAACAGCTCCAGTACAACGACTACGGTAGACCACAAGGGATTAGAGGGAGATAGATTTTAGGATTATGTGAAGATCATTTGATTCCCCAATTTACGAAATTTGCTGATCAGAATAAACAAAGAAAGTGCATCCTTTTTAACTGTCGGTGATCGAGTTCATCATTTGCTTGGAATTTTGATGGCGACCCGGCTTCTGGGGTAGTCACGAAGGCAGCTGCAAATTTCAGAACACTTGAATTGTCCGAAGAGTGGAATTTCGTGCTTTTGAGCTCAGATTGAGACAAATTCTACTTTTCGCTTTAGATTGTAAAAGTCTCTCCGTGGCTGGCGGTGACTCTGATTTTGAATCTTCACAAGATTGAGCCGTTGAATGTTTCTATCTTGTTGCCAGAAATAAATGCCGCTTACTAATTGCACATAAAGACATCTGCCATATGTGCGAGTCTTGTCCCATATGAAGACAAGAGGCCGAAACCATATCTCGTAACAATCGCTCGAACTCAAACTAAATATAGATCTCCCTCGAAGAGTGCGCAGCAGTCCAACAAAATTATGCCAGACTTCTTATCAGGAACACGTTTTACCTAGTGCTATCAGTTGCATGCGACCATTCTATCAGACTTCTGTCATACATCGCTGGGAATACATTCTTATTCTTCATACATCGAGCTTGGGTTTGCCACGTTAGATCTGGCAAGGCAGGAGATTGGACCTGGACTGTAAATTCCACATGCATCTCTATAAACTATAGTTTTCAATCTGCAGACACGTTCTTTGTTACGACGTTAGCTGTAGTTCGAATATCGTTGACACTGAGATTGTCAAATAGAGAGGATTAGGGAAACCGGTAAATATTATACATGGAGGGATTTGAACATGTCAATTCCTGGACGGATACATTCATGGGCTCCATGTAAAAAATTCAATGGTACAGCTTAGTCGGAGTGGTCCCCGGCGAATAATAAGACTAACGAGTTTGCTCGATTTCACATTAGAGACTCCGAGCCATGACATATTCCGGATAACTTTGGACCTAACAACTCGGATACAGATGATCAAAAGCGTAACTTGCAAGTTAAACAAAGATTTATAGTTACAGATGGGAGAAGGGGTGGAGACCATGATGTTCAGGGTCGCGAGTTTTCCCTGCATCGTGATGGGTCACATTGTCTCACTCCCATGGGTGGTGTCTGATTTAGGATGTTCATTTGTTGTATCAAACGGTGACCGGCTCTGTACTGGGCCCGCCCTCCTGACTCCGCGCCTAGATCTAGGGTAGATACATACCCAAAGAAGAAATAGTCCAGTTTTTGTTCTACGGCCTAAGCTGAAGATAGATATACACGTTAGTTGTGTGTAAAGGAACTATTCTGTTCAAAACAGTGCTCCATAGCAACTGCATCCAGATGCAATTTGAGATCTAGACCTTCTAAAATCGATGATGGTCCATATGAGACGATCTTGTTTGACTTCGAAGAAACAAGAGGACAATGACATCTGAGCACAGTGTACCGGTGTTTAACAATCTCTGCACACTGTCCTCAACGAACTGTTGGAAAGCGCGTGTGAGCAATTTCTTTTGTTCTCTCAAGCCTATGCGACAGGGGTGACATGGTGCCACTTCCAGACAAAGCTGGCCTTCAAAAATATTGTCGTGCAATATTCGTTGCAATATTGTTATGGTGTCTGACAATACATGTTGCCGAGTTCGTTAGCCCCTCACTACTGTGGTGAGGAGTTTGCATACTGACTGATAATCTGATACTGCCTGGAAGATTTGTCGGATTCGTGAGAAAATCAACTGATCCTGAGGCTTGAGAGCTCAAAACGAAAGTGTCTGACAGTTTATGATTTCATTTTGTGACATAACGAAAACTCTAATCGAAGGGAGGAAATAAGACCAAGTGTAGATTCGTTTCAGTACTCCTGGTATCCATCATCTGATCAGCCTAATAACCTTTGAATATGTTCCTCTGTACGTGACATACACACCACTCTACCGTCATACATGTGAATGAAGGCCAGTCATCCTTAGGAACGTGAATCAGTGCTGTAAGCTTAGCTAAACCACAGATTTGACTCAATCCAGACCATTCAAACCAAAATTTCAGAAAATTTCGTTTCAACATCGATACCACTCGTCTGTCACAAGGGAAGCTCAATAAAAGTCACGATATCACAGTTAGGACCATATCACATTTGATAACAGTACGATCCTTCATATACTGTCTGAAAGTCGACTATAAACAGCGTTAGCAGCTCATTTGCACAACCTAAAGTTCTGGCTAGCAGCGGAGGTCCAATTGTTGCTTTGAGTAGGACGGCTCAAAGGTAGAATCCGCCTGTCTCCATTAAATCGAAGCATTAGCGAAAGGAAGTTACGGTGGTCTTTCGAAGATGACATGGAGACTATTATCTTACTTCTCCCTCGAAGCTCACGGTTTTTGTGATTGTTTCTGTCCAAAGTTTAGTGTAAAACAGCAATAAATGGGTAGATCGAAGTACGATCTACAACTGAATATACGGTATTCTCCAACTCCAAACACATTTGCAGTTTGAAGGCTGGAAGGTAGGAAGAATCAGTTGTCAAGTCGGAGAATATCAAGTAGCATAAAATACTGAAAGTCGTGAAGAAGCTAGTTGATCCGCAGCGGGTAGTCATGAAAGTACGATTTCTCGTTTGTCTTTAACTTGTCATTCTTGCAGAATGAGGAACATTCTCATCAAGAATCTGAAGAACTATTTCGGATTTCCCAAGTTTGAAGTGTCCATGTCGAGGAATGTTCGTTCCACGTAGACACGCATGATATTCCTCTCCGACTGCTAACTTGAATTTGTCTCTAGGAATTCAACACCTAGCAGTACTTGCAGCAAAATCAAAAGGAAAATAACTCTGATGATAATCTCAAGTCAACAGAGCCGTAGGCTAGCATTACTCTCTCGACACAATCAACATTTAAACGAACAACAAAGCGTACAGATTCTCCTCATACGGGTATAAAGTTCAGAGATGAGTTAAATTTCCTGAAGAATATCATTGTGTATAAGCAAACTTCGCACAAGTAGCTCGTAATTTGATCACTCATTGCGAGATGTGCCTAATTTTGTACTCTTCTTCGAAAGTACGAAAACCAGTTCTGCTTGCCGTTTATGTACGTACATGCTCAAACTGAGCAGCAGTTTGTACTCAGATGGCACTGGTTGTGACAAGTCTTTGATATGATACGATCAGTCCGGACAAAAATCAGTTGGCCAATTACGGGGAAATTTTATGATCTTCGGATCCCGGTCCCAGATTGCTTGCACGTTGCATCACGGCCCACTCTGCAGATTGAGCTCCTTCTTTGCCCTCAACTCCCACTCTCTCTCTGTTCTTTACTAGTGCAGTATTTAGTTAGGAGTACTCGTACAGAGTACTTGCATCGGTGGTGACGAATCCAGGAGCGATACAGTACTTACTCGAATCTCCGCAAAGGTTGCCCATGACCAACTTGTACAATGTACTCTGTGACTGCTGGAATAAACTGGAACTTACAGCTAGTGTGTATTATCCGAAATTTGCTATGAGTCGGGAGGAAAATAACGGTCCAGATTTTGTTCACACACAGCAAATAATGGCCTCATATTAAATAAGCATAATTCGGCTGGTGAAGCTACAAGCTCCTCACCAGAAATGTAGCTTGGCAATCTGAGTGGATCTCCAGAAGTAAGAAAGTACAGTAGATCTAGAACACGAAATTCCCCGACTGTTATATAATATCTTCGCCTAAAGCTACAGGAAACAAGGACCACTTTACTGCTGTCCGTCTAGCTATTAGGCACTATGCATCTTACCCAAAAAGATCTAAGAAGTCCTCTGGAACCTGGACAGTAGAAAATCAGCAAATCAAAATTCGTATCTGAGCTTTGTTGGTTTCTACCTGCAACAGAGTTAGCACTTTATAGCTTTACACAAGTGTGGTCAGATGCGTGTGAAGATCACAGTTCATGTGACCACGAGATTCTTCATGGTGTTGGTATGCGGGGCACATACGTACACCCTGGGTGTGGATCTGTAGAGCAATTTGACAAGAAAGTAGCGGAAAGGGAAGCAGCACTGATTATTACTCATGCGTATCTGGTGATCCCTATCAGAAGAAAGGGAATAAGAAAGCGTGGTATTTATATGCTTGAAACTCACGTACAGTATTGCATTTTTAAGCTCGTCCAGCATACGACGCAATGCTTCCGCAGTCGAATAAGTCTGACTAATTAACGGACAAGCACTACGTGAATCATTTAACGTCAACGATCCGAACTTCATGGAACGACATTTGTACTTGATTCGTCAAATCACGTGGTTAGCCTGTCGACTATATGGCTCCATGTATACAGTATTCCACAGTTGAAAGCAATTGCAATAAATGGCGAAACCTGTCGTGACCGCATTGGCACATGGAAAGTGGTCCGAGGTCCTTAACCTTGTCATCTCAACGTTAGCAAGCTTTCATCAGGATCTTACGTAGGTCTACTTCAAACATGCATTGTAGTCTTGTCGCAAAGCAGATGTAATGCCGCAAGGTAGGACATTCCAGCTGCCTAATAAAATGCACCAACAGTTCTCATATACCCTCTGATGACCATGCTTTGCCTCAGGGACGCCTCTTGTCGTACTACTTGTTTCCCATCATGTTGTTCATTCCATAAGTTTGTTGAGCTGGAAGATCTACAACTAGATTATGATGAGTGTTTGGTACTCTAACTCACCGCTCCAACTCACTGATGCTGGTCTGCGACCGTAGTGCTTGTCATGAACGAAGTACAAGACCACTTGCAAGCTGCAGCCGGTATGGTAGTGACTGCGACATACATTCATTCCAGGACCTCATCTCCCTGTGAAGGAGAAACAAGAACTGTAAACTACTTTTATTATCTAGACAACCTGGGGATCAACTGACCCAGCAAATTTCCGTGAATATTAGTAGAAAACTTACTGAAGTAATAGAGGTCAAAGAAACGAGTTTAGAGAGAATGTGGGGAGAGTTGTGGTGAAGAAGTTGATCATCTCATAATAGAATATGACAGTGCCAGTTATCAACATCATAATAGGAGGCATAGCTCTTTCGAGATTAAAATTAATGGCTTTATAATATCTAATTATAATCCCGAATTTTGAATGAATCTAGATCTGGAGCATGCTTGCGCATATGGAAGGACTAAATATTGCTGCAGAACAACGTATAGCAACTTGATGGCTTCCGTTGAGTGAATTACTACTCAAACTTTGATCAGCCATGCTGCAAGCAGAAGCAGTGGCAATAGCAGATGGATCGAGGTCTTTATACCTACAATGTCATGTACTGATAGAGAAGTTGTTTGAAGCGGCTAATCTCGGGTCTGATCATGGTGTAGAGTCGCAGAGCATTTCTGATCAAGAACTGCGGCAAGAGTAAAGTCGATTCTAGATCTTCAAAAGTGTTGTTCACTCAAGTCTGATTGCCTTCTCTGATTCCAAAATAGCTCTTTTACCATGTTTCAATACTCTAAGGATTTGAAAACAGATCCTGTATCTTTGGCTTCCTGGTGAAGGAAATGAGCTCGAGTAAGTTACTGGCCGACCACGGTTGTTCTTATGAAACGTGGAGGTACAGAAGTCCGAATGCTGGCTCTTAGCTCTCCATTTGCTTAAAATTATAATTCCCCCCCAGATTTAAAGCTACACCTTGTACTCAGAAATGCCTCAGTTACTGTACAAAATTGCGTGCCATGGATATATTACGCATACACTTAATAAAAGCAGTGACCAGCGGTACCGAGGGAGCTAGTTTCAGCTCCTTATAATGGTGACCAATGGTAGTTCTAGATTGTATGGAGAAAATTTCCACAGAAAGACGTTTAGATAGAGGAGATCGAGAGTTACATCGGTCGATCGATAATCACAATCTCTAGCGATACTCAAGGACAGGTACACATATATTGCCAGTACCTCCAGTGAGACAAATAGCACTGCAGGTCCTTTGTACCTGGCTAACGGAATTACATGTTTAGAGTTACTCAAGATATGGACCATAACTACAGGGATTGATGATACTGATGATGCAATTGATTCCTGTTCACAATTTTACCAACCAGAGATCTGGTGACTGTCCGGTTCGATTTGCCTCCGATGCAGGAAAATCTCGAAGGTTTTATAGGTACAACAGTAGTTGAAGCACGCATGGACCAAGGTATATATGAACGTGTACTTTGTGTTGCACCTCTGAAGCGCATGCACCAAACGCCATGAAATGCTAAGTAGTAGGTCAAGAACTTTAACTTCACAGGATCTGTGGTTCACGTGTGAAAATTTGCTAAGGGGTTCAATCCGATCACTAGATGTACCTGTTTCCACATGAATGCTGAGTGCATCACTTTTAGATTCTAGCTAAAAGAACCTTGAATCTATCCTGCAATCTATAATTCTGGGGTTCTCTAGGCCTCGCGTAGAATTCTCTGGATCCAAGGTGTTCAACTACAAAATCTAGCCATCTGGTTGCAATTGAAGGCATGTACAGTAAATTCTTTCATGTTCAGTAAACCTATGTTTCAGCCCATGAAATACAAACTGGTATAACCAGTTAAGTAGTTTCTCGTATAGACCGTCAATATTTAGCGCCTTACCACCTATTGGACTCGTACTTATAATTCATTTTATTGGAGTGCCACCGATATAGTTTAGAATTAAAGTTCACTCTCCTTCTCAAGAACCCAGAATTTTAAACTTTTCAGCACAGTAACTATCTCCATCCACACCTGGTTGTGCCTCACTTGAAATCTTGCATTGTGACGACTGACTCTGTAAACCCGTTCAATCGTGATCAAGAAAAATCCTCTCGTTTTAACATGAACATATTGATGTGAATTTCTTCAGACCAATTGAGAAACAGAGGACTCCAATTATTGTATTGAATCCATCGGCCAAAGATCAAGGAACGCTGCGGGCACATTAATTAGAGTAGCCGCAGAGTTTCGCAATGTGCAGTGGAGGAATATCTCGGCCAGGATCGATATTTGTCTCTGGGTGGAGACTGCGTAAAGACAGATCCGCTAGCTCTTCCAACTGTGAGTTTAAACTACAGAGCTTCTGCACACGTACTAAGTGAACATCCAGAAACAAGAACGTCTACAGTAGTTCTACCTGTAGGTCACATTCTCAGCTTAGAAGTAAATTTCCACCTCAATTGCTTTGAAATTTAGACTGGGTAAGGGAGCTCCATGTGATTATGGAGCTGTCGCCTAGACAGCAACGAGCTAGCGTACGTACTTCCCAGCAGCGATGTTTCTGTCAAATTTTGGGCAAGATGTATGTAGATTTTGTTGCAAATTACGGTCCCTCAGGGGGTCCTTCAGTTGACATAGTTTACAACTGTATACGTGGTAACCATCGTTACCTGCGTACACAAAAGCATATCCAGCATATCTAGGAGGACATGCTAGATGTGCTATAGTGTCAATGTCTATGGGATTCCCAATTCAGATACTATTTAAAAGTATCTTCCCATGATTACATTGAGTCTGATTGCACGCAAATATGACCAAGCTTTTCACCAACAGTTGCTGCCTCCATGCTCTTCATCTACATGAAACCCGAAGGCAAAACTTTGTTGTAATTCCATTTGTAATGCACTCCATCATTAACTGCTCTCAGTGGGTGAAGTAAAAGCCGTTGCTCATATACATCAACGGCCTCCAAGATCGACATCGATTACAGTCATAATATATGAGTTTTTACTGATCAGGTGGGACATCACGGCCAGCAAGTACCTCTCGCTTGCAGATATTAGTAGATGTAGGCTAAGAACATACATTGGAATCTTGTTCGCAGTAGGTTGCAACTTCCCTTTCCGCACACAAAGCATATGGACTTGAGTGCTTCGAGCGGTCGTGTCGGGAAGTGTGTCCAGCTAGCTAGTTTTTTTTCAGCACTATGCTGGAGGACATACCCAGCAAATCCACATACAATTGCATTGAAGCCAGTTGATCTTTGAAATGTAGCACAACTATCGCTTTTGAGCACTGTGTGTCAACAGTGTTCAGCTTCGATATCTACAGCGCGTGAACAAGCAGATTTTGAAATTCTTGTATCTCTAGTATCGAATCACAAACGTAACACATGCACCAGGTGACCACATTTCATGAGAGTAGAATTTTTCTTTACTCCATCCTCTCGAGTCTAATCTGACAGGGGTGACTGGTTCTCGAGTGTATGATAACTTAGAACAAAACAACACCTTGAGTCTTTTAAAATCATCTTGCTTTCTCTAAACTAGCAAATTTTGAACTGATCAAAGTTTAGTTCAACCGATATCTCGGGCCTAGCTACAATTGTTTACTGCGCTAATTGTTGAGCACAGTCTAATAGTATTACTTCTCTTTTTAAGATGTGATGAATAACACTGAAATTTTTCTCTTGAAAACTAATAGTAAAAGATTGTTGATTCTGATTCATGATAAATTGTTTCATGATTTTACTTATTACATGTTGTTCTAAAATAAAAGCCTGTGTAAAACTCCAGAGGGATGGGCGATTTTGTATCGAGCGTAAATGTGACATCATTTCTGACTGTAGTGAGAATTATGGCATGGTCTAGCGCTTGGAAGACCAGACACAGTTTGCCAAGTACCTCTCGTAATATCCACGAAAGGAATCACGAAGATGTCAACAGAATGAGCTAATAGGCAGTTGAAACAGTTATGTGCATGGTCCGATAGAAAATATTCAGTCTAGAATTCGAAGTATTTAGTAGAATCTCTGGTTACTGGCATTCTGATTTCGTCTATAGGACTCAACTGGCCTCCTTACGAATCGTTGTAGTCAGAGCAGATTCACAAGACGTTCGCGAACCTTTTTCTTGAGAAATGAATTATTCTAGTGAATTTCTATCTGAAGTGGTCGAGGAGGAGCACAGCATGACTCTGCCAATAATCAATTTAAAACTGCTGTAACCTTAAAAGTAATCAGTCTTAGGAATCTAAAAGACAAGATCTAACCTCGAAAATAATCAGTTCTAAGAGTTGAAAAGACATATAACCCTGTCAATATTCAGTTCTAAGGTACTATTGTGCGTAAAGGTAGCTGTATGTAAGGTCTAAGTCGCTTTAGACTCAGGCTCACTAAGGTAAATTTGTGTTTTCCATCTACAAGTTGACTGAAAAAAAACCGGGAGGAGCGCTCAGGAGAGTTGAGGAAAATACTCTGTGGGTTAGCTCTTTGTGTTGGATTTATGTGATGATTATTCTGATTTAGACATGAACAATCCTATCTTTTTAATGCTTTTACAAAGATTAATCCCGATAGTGAGGATTCGTTCGGAACGAATCAAATCCTGAATCTAGACAGCTCTTCTAATCCATCCAGACAAGCATACGTATATTCCACTCTCCATAAGTGAGTGGAGACCTTAAATTCACCTGACACTCTCATTTTTGGAAGAGAACATGACAAATAAACTTCGCTATATCCACGTTTCAGGCTTCAATTTCAGTTGCAGATAGACGATTGTCCATGAAGTCGTTGACCTGAAATATCAAGTCTCTGAATGAAAACCATGTGTCAGCATAGTTCCACGGATCTCCGGGAACAGAATGGTTTGACCTGCTGAATCGTTGTCCATTTACCCTCTGGACTTTGGATACCTCAAAGTCCTGAGATCCTATACGGCATATCCCTATTTATGCCGATTTATGGGTGGTCTTTATTTTCGAGTTATCCTTCAAGTTATTTACATCATATGCTTATCTCCTGAATGCACAGAGCATTGTACATGATCCGTAGGTCTGTTCAAATTTAATAGCTCGTGCCCTTGAGCTGCTATGCATAAGAGGCTGTCCCATCATCTGGTTGATCATCTGGTTGATTGGCTTGGTTTCTACACCTACAAGTAAGTAAGGGCAATTCCTGGAAGGACAAGTACGATTTCATGCACGCTGAACGCAGTGTTTGAACACCCAACACCCGGCAGGATAGTTTATACGAAGACGTGCGTAGATTAGCGGAGCTGACTTCTGGGAACCATCTGCTACAGCTGCCCTATTGATTGCACATGAAGTTCATCGGAAAGAAGACTGCCTCTACGAACTTACCCTTCAGCATAAGAAAGAGCTTGTATAGTAGTTGAGCTGCTTATTATAACTACTCAGTGGTCTCAGCCTGAGTGTCGCACTGTTCCCTATTATTCTTGCGCGCTCAGTCTGGTGCTTCGCGTGTTTCTGAGGACCTCGTCAGAGTATGCCATGTGAAAGAACTGCCGCACGGATATGGAATTGACCTCCGTGGTAAATTTCCCGATGTATGCTCGTAGTAAATTGAGTTTTAATTAAATAAGATTTATACTGGCGCTAACCACTGGAGAATTACAATGGTTCACTACAATCGATAAAGGTGTTTTGGAACGGAACAAGTCTTCAGTATCACACGAATAATCTGTCAAATTCGAGGGGTAAAATATGCAAAGGTTGGTACACGTGCATCTCGAAATCGAAGACCGATTCGAGAAAGTAACAAGTGCTAAGATAGTAATTAACAAGTCATAAGAAGTGCCGTAAGCACTCTTGGTCATGATTACTTCAATAACTTCGGAGTCCTCGTCACATACGAGAGCTACACAATTGGACTTTAGAAAGGCGTGACAATTTTGTACAGCCATCAGATGGATATAAAATTGATCAGATAGATAGTCGATTGTCTCTAGTGTCAGTTGCAAGATTCGGGAGGTTGAGTCTGACCAAAATCCCTCGTTGTATCTCTAGAGTCTACATGAGAATGATTCATTGATACAACACTGCAGTTGGTGTTTCTATTCTGGACCTCCCACCTACATATTGGCCTAAGAGCGAATGATGTTTACCTTCATATATAGTGATCACTTGAAGGTCCTAGCAAGTATGCATGCCGACTCAACAACCGGGCCACAAAGTACAAGGCTAACTGAGACTCCTAGCTCCCTTTTAAAGTGGGACGCTGCAAGTGGCTCGCAATCGAGTGCATCAGAACCTGCCAAAAAACTGCCTTATTAAACTCTTTTCGAATATGAGGTAGTTTTAGTGGAGGAATTTACTCAATCGTTTCTGGATTAGCTGTCACTTGCAGCCACTACCGATGGTGTAAGTGACTTCTACAAGAAAAGTCTGTCTGTAGAGTTCTGCGAGACCATTGGGACTATACCTCTGAGTCAATTACTATTTAATTGTGCGCCTACGCACTGTAGCCATTTTGGAGATTTAATCGTAAATAAGCGCATTTACAAAACTTGTGATATCCGTGTATTGTATCTGTATCGCATCAGGGGACGAAGTGACACTGTTTGAGAAGTGATGACTGGTATTTATTCGCCATGATTGTCCCACCTTATCTACAGTTTATGGTTTGATGATTGTCAATCATATACGGGACTTGGCAGGATAATTGATCCGATTCTTTACTTCATGCGCTCAGCCTTTTTGCATTTTCTCTTCTTTTCCACTATTGAGCAACGGGAAACTCAACGTATCTGCCAGACGACTTATATTTATTCTTATCTTCTAATCCAACAGTACTACCAAGAAATTTAAGGTCTACATCTGTAGATCTTGTGTTGGTCATATTATAAACACCATGTACAGCCTTCGCAAAACTATACGTATAAGCCATACGAAGAGCTGCAACTGGCCATGGATGTCAACTGTATGGTGAGACGGTGAACTTTGAGCAAGACGTAATACGGTCTCAATCTTCGGTCAAACTTCTAGGATGACAAATAAGAATTTCGCGAGTGCATTTCCTTCATGTTGAGTCGCAGTGTGATTCTTCCAACCCTCAAGAGGTGATTCAAGCAGGCTGTTACAGTAATAAATATGTGAACTTCAAATGGAATCAATAAAACAATCTGCTTTGAGATAGACGGTCATGAGCATGACCGGATCACAGTTTCTGGTACACGCTTCATGGCAGCAAGGTTAAGGATTTACGTTACTCTAAAGCTTGTTACACCTGGTATCCGCCTTTTAGCTTTAAAATCTGATTACGATTTTAGGAAGGAAGCCTTCCGTCATCTTCTGAAGATTCATGCAAGGAGCATTTCCATCTGCATGGTGTTCTTAGAAATACTAAGCTTGCGTTCGACAGATGCAGGCTGCATTTCATGGTCAAGTAGTACCTTTAGTAACAACGAGACCAGGTTCAGCCGCATGGTCATGAGTTCCCTTGTCTGCTACCTGTAGCTCCTTACGTCCATTGTTCATCAGAGTCTCTGCTTTTGTGTCCCTGCTTTCTGGACTCCATACCTTCATACATATATGTATATACATATAATGTTGGTGCGGTCTATTACGGATCGTCTCTTGTTTCGAGTTCAAGATCCACTTATATTTATGTCCTCCTTCGAATTTGGCAAGGATACAAAGTCCTGCTACAATTAGGGGTGAAACCAGGGAGCACAATCTTCATACACCTCACAGCGAAGTACGGTGTCGGAAGATCGAGATTGTCGGCTACAATCTTGATCTTTACAGTCACTACAATAGGCGTGTGTGTCGATATGTCACTATTACTAGATACCTTGACATACTGTAAAACATTTATCATGAT
The DNA here is from genome assembly GCA_948567375.1 of Lunularia cruciata. Taxonomy (NCBI): domain Eukaryota; kingdom Viridiplantae; phylum Streptophyta; class Marchantiopsida; order Lunulariales; family Lunulariaceae; genus Lunularia; species Lunularia cruciata. The sequence goes on along the minus strand of OX419762.1, from coordinate 32,444,332 downwards.
CACAACTTTATGAACGGAACTTCGCCAATTTAACTAAAGAAGGAGATGAAAGCCAGAAACCTCTTCACCGGATAACGATACAGTGCGACCAGAGGTAGTCGAAAAAACGAAGGGGTAGCTTCTAGGAGATCGACAATTAATTTACCCTATTTCAAGTTTAAGGTGGATAGACAGGTGGCCAGGCTAGGCACAGGAAAGCCTTCCTCTCGAAAACTCGAATTCCCTCACTCACACTCACTATATCGAATATACCCGGCTAATTTCACTCGCTTGCTCCCATTCAATATCTCGAATTCTGTTACATAGAAGACATTGTAAACTGCTAAAATGAGACATGCTAACCGAACTTGGAGAAATATAACATGGCTATGAGAGTTGTTTACGCTGGCCAACTACCATTTGCATCACATCGTAGCTTTGAGTGCATTCACTTGCGGATGCTGTCAGAGGTCATCGGACCTCTGTCATCATCATCGGCATTGCCTTCTTTTCCGCGAGCATCCTAATCTACAATAATGTTGGAGATACACATCATCCATGCACGTACTTCAGGGAGACCATGTTCCTCGACGAATGGATCCGACGAAATCTTCAGTGAAAGACCAATTAAGGACAAAAATATACAAGAATACTATGCCATCAACACATCAACTACTATTCATTTCTGATAAAAAACCCGATCGGGAAATGCGTGGATATTCTGAATCGCAGAGTGAATACTTCATCGAACAAGAAATGAGGACAAGATGATTTCTTGTGATGCCATCCATGACGGAGATGGATTGCATGACTGGAACTCAGTCCGAAAGAAGTGGAATCTATTCTAGCAGACGTGACGGAAATCTTCAACCCTGGATGCGTAAATCATGTACAGCGTAAATCGAGAACAGCAATGCAACTGAAACGCCACATACATCAAATCATGGGCTTCGGACGGAACTTATCTAGAAGCAGCCTCACTGCTGCAATGTTATGGAACCCTCTTTAGTATGATAAGTATCCATCCTCAATTTCAGTGCAGCCGTGTTTTTCCAACTACTCCAGACTTTTCATGCACAAAATGGTTCCAGAGTATATGAATTCCTGGCAGTTCGAACGTCTAAGGTTCCTAGGCATAAAGCTTCGCTTCTTGATAGATTGGCAATACGTGTTTTTTCGGCCTGAAGCGAAAGTTTTAGTTTTGTTTGGAGGAAGGTGGAGACCTCTTCTTTGATTTGTACGGCCAGGGCTTTTGGACCCGTGACCCCGATCACCCAATCGTCCGCGTATCTAACATAACGCACCCTAGAACCTGTTTGAATCGCGTAAGCCATTTTCAACATATCAACCTCAATTTACCATTTTATGATGATATTTAAACACGACGTTTTTTAGGGGTCGGCATCCATTATGTGGCGTTGGGGTTACGTCGCGAATTTTGGTAATAATAAGACCTCCTAGTTTTAAACCACGTAGCGAAGATTCCTTTCCATAACCTGAAGCGCAAACATGGTCGAGAGAAAACAGGGCCAGGGAGAGATTTGTAAGAAGGCATGTGCAACAGATAGTACGCCGTTAGAAACTCGACGCAGTAAGGAAAGGCACAGTTCGCTATCAACAAGTACTGTATACAGTAACACACTGAAGGCAGGTAAACGCAATGTGCGGTCACAAGAACGCTAAAATGCCCCACAAACTTACCTTACTCTTTATCCACTACATTACGCGTACACACACGTATACTAAAACAACCCCAAAATTCATGTTATGACGGGTACAAATCAAAAGCCAGTTTTACTGTCAGTTATCTTGTTGTATATCCAGATTAACAATTAATGTATACGTAAGAAATTACAACTTTTTACCTTCAGACCTGAAAATTATATATTTTATCTAGATGTGTATTGGCATGAAAATGTTCCTGTTTAGACTTTATTTTACTACACAGTGAATAGATATGATATAGATCTAGATGATTCGGAAACAACCTAACTTGCGATGTAAATAGAACTAATTAGAAATTTTCATATTATTTTTAGACAATTACTTTTTAGAACGTCAATAACTATTTTTACTATTACATTCCCAGCTCCCTATTAACAAGAATTATTGGTATGAGAAACTATGCCAATTACAATATCGGTTAACGTAAGATAGGTAAGTTGGAGATTTTCAGAAATCTTTGAGTTATAGAAGTCGTTTCACTTCAATTGAATTCTCCCCTAAAATCAAAATATCATTAAATATGATATTTTAACACATTATCCAAAAAATCATTAAATATGCTATAATAGTTCAATCATCCTTTTATGTTGAAGTTTGAATATGAATATAAAGATTGAATTAATATTGGAAGAACTCATCAGCTGGATGGATGATACAAGCTTGTAGCCCACATTTTCTAAATGGAGAGATAGCTCTAAACAGACTACATAAATTAGTGATGATATAGATATTGAATATTGAACTGTAATATTAAATATTACAGTCAAATTATATTGTTAGGGAGCTGGTTGGGAAACATGCCTCTTTGGTTGGGAGACATCCTTGACATATGTGATATAATGTGGCACATGGGACCTAACTTCATCCTAGACTCTTTGGAATTATCTCCTATGTGACTTTTTCCCAAGTCTTCTGAATGGTCTGCACCTCTAGCTAGCTAATTGTTACTTGTATTTCTATAAGTCTTCTTGATATATCCAAATTGTTTGTAAATTCTGCAACATTTGTGTGTAGGTTGAGCTTCCATGATCTCCAACAGCAGATGGACCCCTAGTGGTACTACTGGCTGTAACACTATTATTACTGCACTGGGTGCACCCATGAGAATGCATGGGTAGGGAATCATGGACAAGTTGATTTGAAGAAGCTTGTGAAAGCATTTCCACTTGCTACTTCAATAGATGTTGTTGATGCAGCAACAATTCTTTGATGTTGTTTGATTTGACTCAACATATTGCCAAGAAACAATTCTTGATGATGTTGTTTGATTTGATTCAACATATTGCCAAGCAACAATTCTTGATGATGTTGTTTGATTTGATTCAACATATTGCCAAACATCATAGTGCTAGTGTCTTCAGCCTCAATAATAGATTTCTTCAACCACCAATGGTGATCAAAGTGCTTAAGTGAAAGATAAAAATTTTGATCTAACATATGCTTCAACATATAGGAACATGGCAACCCTATGGTTTTCTTGAATATATTTGTAAATGAAAAGAATTATTTTCTAGATTGTTTGCCTTGTTGAGTTGTTCTACAGTTTTGCACAAAGTATAGTGGGATACCTTCATGTGAACCTCTATCCATGTGTAGTGACAAAGAAGAGAAATTTATTTTCATTATCATAAGCTAGAGATTGAAGAATGCTTCTTTCTTGGTGAGCTACAAACAAAAAGAGCTTCTCTTAGACACCCTTCAAGTCACCAATACAAACTTTGGTCCACCCTTTTAGGGAAGAATGTCTTCCCTTGGCACTAGATGTAACCAAATGCCCAAAGTGCATGATCTCTTTTTGTCCAAGGAAGTGCAAAGCAAGTCTTGTGAGGCATTCAAGTATTAGTGATGTAGGAATTATCTGGCTAGTAAAGGATAACGCTCACACAATTGGATCCATTGGTGATTAACAATGTCTTCATTAAGTACCAATACAAGAGATTGCCATTGGAGTTGGAAGGCTTCAAATTCTTTGTTGGTGGAGAAGTATTTCTTTAAATTGGTAAGGATGTTCTTCACAATATGCCCTTGATAGAGTAGTATCTTTGCAAGGGAGAACACTCCTTCAATTATGTTCATTAAGGAAAGCTCACAATCCATAACTAGAACCTAAGGAAGATGGATTCCAAGAAAAATTCCACAAATATGAGCAATTGCACACAGATTGTCTCCCTCTATTTCCACATCCACGAAACAAAATGTAATGGAGAATGATATATTTGTAACACCAACCACATGTAGTGAGACATTTTTAACCTAAAACTCAATTGGGATGGAGAAAACTCCATCAAAGATTAGCAACAAGTCATGATCCTTTCTAAGCATGTTGAGCCATCCATTAGTAAACACATATAATTTATTGTAAGTAAAGTCAGGTCAAGAGTATTGAAACTCTTTGAGTTCAACATCCTCTTTGAGTTTGATTAGTCACATCCTAACACAAGTTTATCCCCTGGACTAAATAGGACCAAATCCATGAGAATTGCAAGATTAAGGTGGAATGCCTCCACAAGAATGGCGGGTTTGAGCAAGTAGGCATTAGGTAGAATAAAAGGTTTGAGTCACACCAAATCCATTGGAATTGCAAGGTTGAGCCAACAAGCATCAACTAGGATAAGTGGCAATACCTTTGGACAAAATTCCTTGGCTTGGCACCATGTGCTTGACTCCAAATTATTCAAAGCCGGAAGCATTCTCAGAGAGTGTAGTTGCTCAAAACATAGAGACATATCGAAATGAAAATACCAATATCAAAGTCCTTGTTGTAAAATCAGCTGATCTTGTACCATCATTACTTGGTTCTTCTACCACCAACATAAGTAAGGTTTCTCTTCAAGGCAAGGTAGACTTCATATCTGAACCACAAAAAAGAATAGTCTACATACAACAGTGCAATTATAGTTTTATTTTTCTAGTGTAAATTACTGAGCACAGAACCTTGACAAGCTAGTGTAAATGATCCAATTCTTTGAGTTAGTTCTTCATTGGTCTTGTATATATGTCCAATTTCTAGTGTAAATGATCCAATTCTTTGAGTTAGTTCTTCATTGTTCTCGTATGTATGTCCAATTTCTAGTGTAAATGATCCAATTCTTTGAGTTAGTTCTTCATTGTTCTTCTATGTAATCATAGTTGTATCTCCTACATTTACCTACACCATGGGAGGAAAGATCTATCATCAAAATATTTTACTATTGAAAACATTGGTTATAGAAATATGAAGAATCACGTGAGCATTTGGTCTAACTTTGCTCTTCAAGCACATGTTGGAATCTTGGGAGTTCCAAACTTGAGTGAATTTTGGCAAGAATGGATATTCCATTTTGCATCAATGGTAGTTAGTGTGATTTTGCTAGTTTTTTTCTCAATGTCTTAGCCCTGATGAGTAAGTTCCAACTTTGTTAGCTCCAAGTCAGCAAAGGGACTTGATTATTGTTTGATTTTTACTCTTTGTTTCAATCCGGTGAAGAATTAGAACTAATGCATCTGCAAAAAAGTGAATTAGTTTAATTTTCACAAAAAGATTACTCTTGATTAGTATCTATACCAATCAGGTTAGGAATTGGGAAGAAATCAATAACCACACTAATGTATAAGATGTAGTTTCAAAGTGGATTTTAGTAATTTTCATGAAAAGATTGGTCTTGATTAATACCTATACCATTTGGGTCAAGAATAGGGCAAAAATCAGTAACCATTCCAATTCTAAGCTGCAATTGTACACTGAAACCTATCAATCAGATATGAAAAGTTTAACTTGTAAATTTTCAAGAATACATTTGATTATAAGGTTTGTTAGCCCTTTGCGGGAGCACAACACCCAAGGATTAAGATATCAACACATTTCTTATAGCTGAAAACAGGTAGAACTTAGTGAGCTAATTAGGGAAGTTGTGTCACTTGAGTATAGTTATGTGTAGACTATCACTTTTGCAGTAATCAGGTAAGTAAAGTTGTTCCTACAGAGATATGATTCAAAAATGGTCAAATACAAAGTCAAATAGTAACAAACAGTTCTTCTTGGTTGCATCTTTAATCTCTCAAGTAGAAACTATACCCAAAAGAGAGTAACAAGCACTAGATTGCAGTCTTGTCATAAATCACAACATCCATAATCACAAATCTTTTAAATCTTTCCAAATAATCTTGATTGTGATGATTCAATCCCTCTCAAAAATGGCTACTTTGCTGTAAAATGACTTTGTCATAGAATACATTCCACCCCTCCATCGAAGGCACAACTTCCTTGATCAAAATTGCTTCACATCAACTCACGTTTGCACTCATAAATGTGGAATACTACCAACACTACAATTCCTCTTAGATCTATCAAGGCATTGCTTTGATTGCTACCCCCTCAAGATCAAACACATAGAATAGAACAAAGATGTAGAATCCAACATCTAACACTCATAATTGCACTTCACATTTCTCCCAATACTCACAAACATACACACAAAATTGATACTCGGAATTAAGCTCAAGCAACGAGCATTGAGATCAGGACTTTGCTTTATCTATTCTCAAGAATATGAAAATTGAACAACAACACATTTCAAATGCCACCTTTAAATAGGAAAAGCCCTTCAATAGTTATCTAATTTCCTAAACTGATTCCTAACAACTTTACTAACCCATAGATCCAAAATGATAATGCACTTCTTCATAACTGCCTCTTCCTATCTCAAAATTATTTCTACTCCAATCCGATGTCTACTTCTACTTTGGCTTCCAAACCCAAGGAAATTCCCTTCACCTCATGTACTTTGGGTTCTACAACTTCCAATTCTTCTACCAATTCTAACATGTCTTCACTTTGATCTGCAATCAAAGGTATGGGTAACTTATCTACATCCTTATCTTGCAACCCACTCTTCTCTAAAGTTTCAAATGACAAATCCAAAGTTACTTGAAGTTCTACCTCTCTTACTTTGGGTTTGACATATACAATACTCTGAAGATTATCTAATTCCAATCTAACCAAACCCAGCCTGATAGAAATATTATTCTCTACATCTAACATCTTTCTATCTATCCAAGTTCTAAGATTGACTAACAGAGCATTCAAGTCCTTTTCCTTTGCATTCTTATGCCTCGTCTCTTGCACAAGCAATAACTTGTGTAACCTCAACTCTTCCATTCTTCCTTCGGCTTCAATGGTTAACCACACCTTCATCTCTATGATTGCTTCTTCAATAGATTCTGGTGATTGCTTCCTTTGTCTTTCCTCCTCCATCACAACTCCACTCATTTTCAATTACTCTTCATACTACGCTGTGTGATCCTCCAACTCCTTCACATACTGGTCAATCTTTGCCTCTAATGTCTCACACAAGATCTCTCAACCTCCCTTCCTCTTGATGGCACTTGGTTAATTCCCATTTCCATGCCGTTGTCTTCTCTTCTACTTTTTGTCGGAATGCGTCAAGCTCCTCCTCCTTAGCTTCAACCAATTCACTTCTATTGTCTTGCTCTAAATTTACTTTGGCTTGTAACTTTTCTACCCAAAGTCTCTCCTACGTGACTTCCTTCACTTTCATTGCTAACTCTCTTCCTTGCTTTTCAAACTTCTCTTGCAGATTTTCATTTATCTTCTTTTGCAATGCTGCATCTACTCATAGCACTTCTCTTTCTTCCTCTCCTCTGATCATACTCTCTTTCAACTTCAGATTTTCAGATTCTAATCTCTCCAACACCTGCAATACATTCATTACCTCAGAATGCTTACTCTGCATCTCCTTCTTTCTCTTCTCCATCTGCAGCAGCAGGGAACAAACAACATCTCAAAGGTACTCTACTCCTTCACACCCTTCTTCCTCTTCTACCTTTTCTTTAGGGATTTCATCAATCTTGCTCTTCCCTTTTGAATCCAATGCTTTACTACAAAGTTGGGATCTTTGTACTTTCAACAATACATCATCCTCCAAACTTTCATTGTCATCCAAATTGATGATGTGATATGCCTCCTTTGAACTCCTTCTTGCATGACTTGCCTTGGCTTGGCCACCAATCCTTCTTCTTCTTCTATAGCCAACTCGGCCACAGCCCTCTCTCCTTCCTCCTGCTGCTCAATTTCTTCTTTTAGGGAAGTCACCTTCACTTGATCTTTTTGCACCTCGGCTTTTCCCTTGCTATCCTCACTGGATTCTTCACTTTGCAAGGTTAACTCCACTTCTCCTTCCTCCGACCCCTCCGTTCCAGACTCTGCTTCTCCTTCCAATTTGACCTCCTCTTTTGATGCAATATTCTGGATTTGCTTTCCTTCCCTTTGCCCAATCTTTCTTAACTTATGAGGCTATCTTGGAGGGCTCTCCACCTCAGGTCTGTTCCTTTTCTTCTTTCTTGGCATGAGTACAAAAATCTTCCTATTCTGCCCCGTTCTTTCATAGTAGTCATCATTGCTTCTCAACTGCCAAATATATTGTTGCTCCTCATCATCAACTTCTTGACGCAGATTGGGATGGAAGTGAGACACGATCTTCTTCTTCTCATTGCTACTCAGCAAGTTCAACCCAAGGTAAAATTGCATTGCAAAAGGAATGAAGTAATGTAGTGGTGTCAAACTCCTCCAATTCAGCACCATCTGTCGCGTCCTCTGATGAAAACACTTTGCCAAATTAATCGGCTCTCTTGGAAACATTTTATGAAAGAACTGTAATACCTATTTGTGCATGTGTGTGGTATTATGATATTTAGCTTGGTATTACAAATTCTTGAGAGATATTATGAATATAGAGATAAATTATGGTTCCAAATTAGTCATGATAAGCTAAAGTTAGTCATAGCTAAGATAGTAGGAACCTTACTTTAGAGGAAGTGGAAAAGATGAGCACCACTATTTTGGATTCTAGTGTGTTGACTTGGTATTATTCCTAGGTGTTTGGCTTTGAGGAAAGAGTTGAGAACTCTTGGGCTCTCAAGCCTTTTTGTTTTGGATTCTTTTATAGTCCAAGGATAGCCCATGTGAAGGAATCCTTGACTTAGTGGTTGGGTCAAGATAATATCACATGCTTAATGGAATATGCCCTTGTGGATGGATATTCCTTTATACTTTTTGACTTTACTTGACTTTTAACCTAGTAACTTGAGTTACTATGGTAAATAGTAACTTTAGTGTGTAACTATTTCACAAGTATATAAACAAGGAGTGAGGAGATACTCATCATCCTTTCATTTGCAACTATCTCTCTCTCATTGAGTTCTCTAGTGAGCAATGTCTTGAGACTTGGAGTGTTAGCCTTGGAGGAGTATGATGAAGTGGGGGTTCCTAGTCTCCTTAGGCCATCATGCTTTACCTTAATAACCATCAGAGGTTCATCATGAGTGAGAGACAGGCCGGCTCACATTTTTGGTTCTATTGCCGGGACCTCTCTAGAAGGTACGGTAATGCTCTACATATAATTCTATATAAGACAGAAGGAGGCTATGAGAGCTTACTTGGAGAGAAATTTAGGAGATGAGAGTGCTAAACTTATGTTAAAATCTGGACCCATTTTTATACCTTGTAGTTCATAATGATTTCTTTGGGGTGATTTTGTACATCTTGTACACATGAGAGGATTTGGTGAGATTGAGTGAGGTGGATGGCAAATTTTGGGGATTAAGGTGATTTTGGACAAAATCTCTAGTTTGAGATCTGGACTTGAAAGTTCTACACATGATAGTTTGGGTTATCTTTCAATAAGCACATTTGAAATTATTATGAGAGCTTTTATGCACACTAGGCTAGAATTTTTGAAAGTTGATAGGGTAAACGGCTCCCGTAACAACATGCTCTTTGGAAAATTATACAGAGTCTGCCACTTCTTCAAATTTTTAGTGGATTATCCTAAAAATTTCAAATAAAATTCAGTGCATTTTATACTACCTGTTGACTCAAAAATTAGAGATAGATCATTCTTGTGCAAGGAGTTATTAGTTCTTAAAGTGAGGGGGTGGTTTTTAGACCAAATCTGAAATATTTGTAATGAATAGAAAGGTGCTTAGGCCATGTGGCTCAATGAAAATATCTGAAATTTTTCAGAGAGGGACATCCTGAAGTTTTAATCAAGTATGCAAAATTTCAAGGGACTATGACATACCAATTGAAAGATTTAAGTGACATTGTGAGGAAGTGTTAATTCTGCAAAGTTTAGATCTCATGCATGAGGAGTGTGAGAGCAACAAAAAAGCATATTTGAGTGTTTAGACTCATCTTAGGAACATGGAGAGTCACCAAGAGTGAAAATTAAGGCTATGTAAGGTTCCCTAAGGGTTTGAGGTGATTGTAGGGGTGGATTTGAGGAAAAGAGAGTTTAGAATAGAATTTGAAGAGAGTGTTAACAGGATCCAAAAACCTAAACCACTTGGAGAAAAGAGTGAGTCTAAGTGCTTTCTATGTGGACAGAAGGGACATAAGGCAAGTTCATGTCCATTGACTTTTGAGAGCAAGAGATTGAGGGAAAGGAGAGACTTAAGTGACTTGGGTTTGCATGTTGGACATTATTCACCAAGATTGGGAGGGAGAAGATCTAAGACCAAGGAGTTATGTGAGGTTTGTGGAGTGGAAGGATTTCCAAAAAGACATGAGTGTAGTGGAGTAAAAGCACTTTTGGAGACTTTGGTGAAGGATCTTAGAGAGAGTCTTAGTATAGCTATAGAAAGACTACCACCTTCATCAGCTAGTTCTCAAGATTAGTGATAAAGATAATCTTTCACCTATGGATAAACTATCCATGACAATTTGATTTATATGCACTCTAGGATTTGATGTTGCTATAGAAATCTTGGAGCAACCTAAACCTTTTGTGTTCTACAAGGTGGATTACTCTCAAATGGTGTTAGTCATGCATATACTCTATTAGTTAAAGAGTGAGAGAAAAGAAAAGAAAAGAAAAACATAAAAAATTGAGAGAAAAGACAGATAGCGAAGGGTTAAGATGGGGAAATTTACGGTTTCCTTTGGCAAGGATGAAGAAGATGTAGAAGCCTTTGTGAGAGAATTCAAGAGAGCTTGCATAGAAAAAAAATGAGAGGAGGAAGAATGAGTGGGCCTCATTATTACCGGAGATTTCTTTGAGGATGCAACACTTACATGGTATGAGTCAAAATACCAAAAGAAAGAGAGGAGAGATAGCAAAAAGAGTCTTGGGAGAGTTTGACTCCAGCACTCATTGAGAATTTTCATCCAGATGAGAGTTATGAGAGATTGATGAGTGAGGTAACATTTCTCAAGCAAGGAGATGGAGAGAAAGCGAGAGTCTATGTGGAAAGAGTGGAAAAGTTAGAGTCCAGATTTTGCATAGTGTTGAGGAAGGGAGGAGATGATGTGGAGACTACTATAATTGGCATAGGAGCCATGAGCACCACAAACTTTGTGGAAGGGTGGAGACTACAAATTAGAAGCAAGGTGAGATATGAGAAACCTTCTTCCAAGGTTGAAGCTATCAAGATCACAATTTGTATGGAGGAGAGTTTGGAAAGGGATGAGAGTGATTTGGTAGTGAAGGAGGTTGTGCATCCTCTTCAAGGTTACATCTATGGAGGAACTTCTTATACTTTGGTGGCAAGGGTTGCACCACATGTAGTAGTTCTTCCAATTCTTGCACCTCCACCAAAGGATCTACTTCAAACCATCACAAAACAACTTGTAGATCTCAAGATCAATGTGGTGCAACTATGGGAGAAGAGAGAGGTAGATCAGAATGTGGGAAGAGGGCCTAGGAGTTAAGGAAGTTATCCATATAGAGGAGATTGATAAGCTCAAGGAGACTAGATTTATCTTTGAGGCAGAGAATTCAGAATGGGTGTCTCCTATTGTGATTGTGAAGAAAAAGAATGGCAAGCTTCGGTATGTGTGGATTACAAGAAACTCAATGTTGTTACCAAGAAAGACTACCATCCATTACCATTCATTGATCAGATCTTGGAGAAGGTTGTAGGTCATGAGAGGTATAGTTTTGGAGATGGTTATAGTGGATATAACCAAATCAAGATTGCACTAGAGCATAAACAACTCACCACATTCACCGCACCTTGGGGAACTTACGCTTTCAAGGTCATGCCTTTTGGGCTTTGCAATGCTTCAGCCACATTCCAATGGTTCATGAACAAGGTATTTGAACCTTTCATTGGGAAATTTATGAGAGACTTCATTGATGACTTTGTGTTTATGAAAGTAAGGAGGAGCACTTTGAGCACCTAATCAAGGTCTTGCAATGCTTGGATGAGGTAAATGCATCACTCAACCCAGAGAATTGCATTTTCGGAAGTGAAGAAGCTTTACTTTAGGGGCACATCATCTCTAAGGATGGAATAGCAGTTGATCTTAAAAATGTAAGGAAAATCCAGACCTTTCATTCCCTTCAAGCTTGACAAAGTTATGCCAATTCTTGGGGATGGTTGAGTACTATAGGAGGTTCATCTTCTCATTTTCCAATGAGGCTTATGCATTGACCATCTACATGAAGAAGAGTGTAGATTAAATGGTATTTTGGAAGACAAGGAGGCTCCTAAAGCTTTTGAGGAGCTCAAGTAATCCCTTGTTGTAGCTCCAATTCTTGCTAAACCTAATTGGAGTAAGCCTTTCATCCTCTTCATTGATGCTTCCAATGTTGCTTCCAATGTTGCTATAGGATGCAATCTTAGTCAGTTAGACCAAGATGGGAATGATCATCCAATAGCTTATGCTAGTTGGCAAATGGTTTCAATAGAAAAGAATTACTTTGTCACGGAGAGAGAAGGGTTGGCAGTGATCTTTGGTCTCAAGAACTTTAGACACTACTTGATTGGAGAGAAAGCCACCATTGTCACAGATCACAAGGCTTTGAAGTACATCTTCACCAAGCCAAATGTGGAAGAGAGACTAGCAAGATGGATGATACTCTTGTCTGAGTATGACTACACCATTGAGGATAGGCCAAGGAAGAAGCATGCAAATGCAGATTTGTTATCTAGGACCTATGATCATGATGGAGAAGAGCTAGTGGATGATTCCTTCCCAGATGAGGAGCTCATGGTAATCTCAGTCACTCAAGAGGTTCCAATGGAGTACAAGGAGATTGTGGATTTTGTGACAAGAGGAAAGTATCTAGAAAGGATGCATGGTAGGGAGAGGAAGGCCCTTGTAGCAAGATTTAGACCTTACACAACGGTGGAGGATATTCTTTTTCACCAAGGAGTAGATTATCTACTTCAAAGAGCAATGGGTAAGGAAGAGTCTATCCTACTCATAAAGGAGTTTCATGAAGGTTTAGTAAGTGGAGAACACTTTGTAGGAAAGGTAACTGCTTTCAAGATTCTAGATGTAGGTTACCATTGGAGAGAGATTTTCAAGGATTCTTCTGTTAGTGTTTGTGTTGTCTTTTCCTGCACAAATTTATTGATAAATTTGACTTCCTTTATAGCTTTAGGGTAAGTTGGTGTACTAGGTCATAATGAATATATCTGCCCGCTTGAGTCTTTCTTCTTCTTGACAGAGAGAGACAAGAAATTGCCTTGGCAACCGCCTTTGCATTTCTTTTGATCAAGTTCTCACAAGGCTTCTTGTACTTCATGAAGAAGTTGAAAGTCAAACACCTCCTATTTGGTTTTGTCAAAAGTGGATTGGATCTTCAGGCATTCTTCTTCTTCACGATGCAACATTCGTCTTTGAACTCTGTCTTCTTGTTGTTCTCTTAATGCAAACATTCATATTGCTTTGACACCAAGTTTTGAAATTGGCTTTGTATTCTCCCACTTCTGAGATTTTTATCCCTAGCAGCGGCACCAAAAATCATGTGATAACCCAGCAAATATCACTTTTGTGGTAATCACGTAAGTAAAGTTTGTTCCCATAGAGATACAATTTAGAATTGGTCAAATGCAAAGTCAAACAGTAACAAGTAGTTCTTCCTGGTTGCATCTTTAATCTTTCAGGTAGAAACCACACCCATAAGAGAGTAACAAACACTGACTCACAGTCTCATCACAATAAGTTGTCACACTTAATCACAACTCCATCAAATCTTTCCAAACAATCTTGATTGTGATGATTCAATCTCTCCTAAAAATGGCACTTCATTGCAAAACAACTTTGCCTCAAAATTGTGTTCTACCTCTCCACTCTACGCACAACTTCCTTGCTTGAAATTGCTTCACATCAACATTGCATTGTACTCACAATTGCAAAATACTACCAGCACTACAATTCCTCTCAGATCTATTGAGGCATTGCTCCGATTGCACTTCACTCAAGATCAAACACACAAAATGAAGATCAAAGCTATGGAATCCAACATCCAACAAGCACACTGATTTTTCACTTTGAAATTCTTCACACACTCACAAACACACAATGTTGATACTCAGAATCATCCTCAAGCGACAAGCACTAAAATCAGCACTTTGCTTTATCTATTCTTAAAAATCATGAGCACTAAACAACAACATACTACAAATCCCACCTTTAAATAGGTAGCGCACTAAACAATTATCTAACAACTATACCAATTCCTAACAACTCTTCCTACCTACAGATCCAAAATGACAATGCACCTCTTCATATATGCCTCTTCAAATCTCAAATCTGTTTCTAATCCAACCCAATGTCTACCTCAACTTTGGCTTCTAAACCCAATCCCAAAGTAACCTCATATACTACTCTATTTTTGGGTTTCACAACTATTAACTCTTCTACTAATTCTAACACTTCTTCTTCCTGATCTACAATTCCCGCCATGGGTAACCTTCCTAACTCTTGATCTCCCAACCCACTCTTCTCTAATATCTCCAATGGTAACTCCAAAGATATCTGTACTCCTATCTCATTGACTTCGGGCTTCGCTCTTACATCCTTCCAAAGTTTATCTATCTCTAACTTACCTAAATCCACTCTATTCATGATATTGTCTTCCACTTCCAATATCTTCCTACCTACACCGTTTTGAGACTAATCAACAAAGTGTTCAAATCTTTATCCTTTGCATTTCTCCTCCTTGTCTCTTGCACCAACAACCTTAACTTGTGTAATCTTGTTTCTTCAATCTGCACATTGGTTTTTGTACTCAACATCACGTTCATCTTGATTATGATCTCCTTAGTGGCTCAAGCCTCATCCTTCTCTCTTGTTCTCGATCCGCCTGCCAATCTTCTCTATACATTGCTAGTTCTACCTTGAATTTGGCTTTCACCGTCTCCTTCTCCTTCTGAACAATCTTCTCTTCCAGATTACAAAGTAACTCCCTTAACCTCTCTTCCTCTCTATATCTCATTGTTAGCTCTCTTTTCCAAAGTTGCTTCTTCTCTTCTACACTCTCTATCACTTTATTGAGCTTTTGCTCTTTCTTTGCTACTCTTGCCATAACAAGAATGATTTCTAATTATGAATCACAAACTATTGTTTCAAGATTTCATACTCAGCTACATGTCTTTCCCTTGCTATGACATTTTGCTCTATTACTTGCTCTTTATTTCCCATTTCCTCTTTTAGATTCTCAATAACTTGGTTTTGTACTACTGCATCTACTTGTAGTACTTCCTTCTGCTCCTCTACTCGGGTTATGATCTTCTTCAACTTCAAGTTCTCTTCTTCTAACCCTTCTTCACTTGACACTTTTCTTCTCAGCCACAGTCGCTTGATTGGGATGGATTCTTCACTTCCTGAACTTCCACTCTCCACTTCTCTTCTTCTACTTGGCCCCGCCTCATACATCACCTTCTGTCTAGAATGGACACCTCTCTGAATGGTCACCCTCTTCTCCTTCTTCTCTGGAACTTTGTTGTCTTGACTTGGGTTACCTTCTTCTGCCATTTCTATCTTTCTTTCTTCATCCTCTAGTACAGGCTGCATCTCCACTCCATCTTCACTCTTGCTACTTGCTTCACCACTTTGCAACGTGAGTTCAGGTTCTTCCTCCTTCTCCCAGTCTTCTAACTTGTACTCGGCTTCCTCCTCTAATTCTTCTCTCGATGATGCGATCACCACCAGGTCCTTCCTCGGGTTTACTTTTTTGATCTTCCGAGGTCTTGTTACAGCTACTTCTTCTTCTCCTCCTCTTTGATTCCTCTTCTTTGACTTTGGAGTATTCAGCCCCAAATGCACGCTCTGCCCCGTCTGTGCATAGGACTCATCATTGCGTTTTTTTTGTAGAATGTACAATTGCTCCTTTGCATTAGCATCTCTTCTCAAGTCAGGATGGAAGTGCGACACCATCTTGTGTCTTTTTGCCACGTTTAGCAAATTTAGTCCGACATAGAAATGGGCTGCAAATGGCACAATATAGTGCGGAGGCAACTTGTCCCACAAGTTCTAGACCATTTGTCTTGTGCGTTGATGGAAGAACTTCACCTAATTAATTGGTTTCCCTGCAAACATCTTATGAAGAACACCGCTTGATGTTTCATCACATAAGTAGTTCACTCCGGCTTGAAGATAACCATCATTTCTCCTACAATGCTTCTCCTCATAGGGTCTTTGTAACTCTCAGCTTTAGAACCATTCTTTGTGCGCTTTGAAGAAAAGGCATCTTGCAATTCTTGGGTTTCCTTAGCTACTTCTCCTTTCTCCAAGAATGTGGCTCCTTGCTCCTCACCCACCTTTCTTCTGAGTACTAACCTCCAATCTGACTCTATCCATTGAGCCAGATTTCCTCTCTTACCCTCTGCCTCAGGTCCATCAAGACATTTACTCTCGATGATCTCGATCATGAAACCTAGAAAACTAAGGTTCCAATTCCATGCCAAAAAAGTGATCCAAAGTCTACTCAAGACTTTGATTCTTGCAATCACATCTAATTGCCGGATTGCATGATTTCTCACTACAAATTTAGAGTTCTTCTTTCCACCTCCCATCTTACTCTCCTCCACTACGGGTGGGTGACCACTCTTCCGATTGACTCCCGGACTAACTCTCCTAACTTCCTCTCGAGGCACCAATGCGTCTTTTACATTCCCTTTTCCATGATCTCCCTGAGGACAACTTTATAATGGTAATGGAAGATTACTTGTCATCTCTTTGTCTCTATCCCAAATCTTATAGTGGCATTGTCGTACTTTCCTTTTTTCTCTATGGGAACACAAAAGGTGGCTAGCTGTGGAGACTACAAATCAGAGGCTAGAGGTAAACCCGTAATGACTCGACAAAACACGCGTGTGACCCTTATTGCCGGAACCCTCCTTTCTCATGACTAATATTCTTACTTTTGGGAAGGATAGTACCGTGCAACCTGGCCTATCATCACAACATGCACTGCTGGTCTGCTGGTCATCACTTCCAACATAACCAAGTAGAAATACACAGCACTCCTAGAAGGAAATAATCTGAGCGCAACGCCCGCACACCAATCCAAGCCAACTGGGCGTACAAACAGGCATACAAGTACAGAGAGGATACAATCACAAGAAAAAGGCAACAACTCTCTATACTTTTTGTTAAGAAAGAGCTTTAGAGCCTTTGTGCTCTGTCATCAAGTTCATTTCAATCTGTACTCCAAGCCTCCTCCCATCTGTACTTCCAATCTCAACAGATTCCTACTTCATGTGGGGATTTCCTATGTCTTTTTTGATAGGGAAAACTATGCGCAGCTCATATGCAAGTAACTATTTCTACATATCTTGGATTCAAATCATCTAGAATTCAATGGAAAGCCTATAAGATAAGCTTTCCAATGATATAAAAATATATTTCAGTCAGATCACTACAACTCTCCTGAAAATCTCTCAAAGTTGGCCAGGGTTTTTTTTGACTTCACCCTAATTTTGAAATCTTCTTTTTAGGGTTTGCTCCTGGTTCTTAGCAAATTTTCCCCAGATTTCTGATTCAGAAATACACTTGATCCTCACAAACTCTCTGGCAACCTGGAAATTTCAATCATAGTCACAAGACATGAGACTTGATAATTAATCAAGATGAAAGGAAAATTTGCTCTACCGAGCTTATGACAGTATTTTCAGCAGGATGTTTTGCATCAGATCTCACTCTTCATAGATCTAGAACCAACGAAATTTTCCACAATAGTTGGTTGTGTTTTTGTCTAAACTCCTGCAAATTTTTGTAGCCTTATCAAACTCCAGTCTTTAGATGTGGATCAATTCTGAGCTGGGCTAACTTGTGAGCTCTACAGGTCTACTTGATCCAAGACCCTGATTTCTCTATTTGAATAATTTACATGAAACTTTCACACAAAGGAGCTAAACCCATCCACCAACAACTCTGGAAATTTTCATGAGAAAATTCAAACTGCAACTTGGGAAGTGACCAAAACTCCAAACTTGATCATTAGCTCTTCTCCAACACCTTACATCCCATAAGCTTCAACTTCAATCAAGTGGATCTGATTTGAGATTGACTCAAAACTGGAATTTATTAAGCTCAGTACTGTAATAACATTTTCTACTCTCTAATTGCACTGACAGACAGTGAAAAAGTCTCAAGAAGCTCCCTCAATTGACTACTTTGTGCTCATGGGTATGAATTCAACCCCCCTTCACTCAATTGATCATATCCCTCTCATACTTAGCTCAAATTGCATGATTTCTGTCTGCAAATTGTAGCCTG
Organism: Lunularia cruciata; assembly: GCA_948567375.1. NCBI lineage: Eukaryota > Viridiplantae > Streptophyta > Marchantiopsida > Lunulariales > Lunulariaceae > Lunularia > Lunularia cruciata. The sequence continues at coordinate 32,426,118 of OX419762.1, read as the reverse complement.
TCATCTCTTCTTTCTAACCATATCCTCTATTCCCCAAATGGTTTCACCAAACTCCCCCGATGGTCAAGTTCTTGCACATTTGTCCTTTACTCTTTTTACTTTTTGACAAATGGACCCCATAACTCCACCTTGAAGCTTATGAGCGAAATTTTAGACATTCCCCAACTATAGAAGGACATAAATTTTCAAGTCCCATAAGTAAGCACCAGAAGGATGATAGGATCTGGGTTTCCCATCACCGACTCCACAAACACCACCCCGAAATGTGCTACCAACCAATCCCATAAGTCGTCACGGTGTAAAATTTGAAGCTTGATGAGAAAAGGATTTGGAGTGGCAGATCGGGAGCATGGGACTTCTCATGCTTGAATGCTTCCTTCGATGCTCTAACAATTGCTCTTTGCTACAACTCTCTCCCAACTTCCTTCTCTCCTCGAGACTCTCCAAACTAAAACTCACCCGTCTCTCTACTCGCCCTCATCTTTATTCATTAGAGCCCTCAAACATGATAAGATTGTAACCCATGTGGCCAATCACATAGATGTACATAGATGGCTCACATGGCAACATCTCATCCGTTGGATCTAGCATGCAACCTACCCCACTAACATGGAGATAAACTATGATAAGTCACTTTTTACGGGCCGCACAAACCACAACATGACAGCGTGCCTCCTCCGTCTTTCTTCACTTAAAGTTTTCTACCAAGAAATCACACCTCCTGCATGCTCCTATCACTGTCAATTTTCCCCCGCCCGTGGGCCAGCTGTTTTTTTTTGTGTGGTACCTTCTTGAATGTTCAACCCCCAAGGAAAGTTGTTATGCTATCTTTGCCTCGGGTTGAGCACCTCCAAGCCAAAGTCTCCTTACTTCAGGTTGAATATTGATAGGACCAATCTGAGTACTTTGTCCTTTGACACAAAGTCACTTTACCTTGGGTTACAACCCAAAGACACCATTCTTTGCCTTATGATGCCATATGGGCACAATATGACTTCATTTGTACACTTCTTCCAAAAATAAGAAAAAACAAAAATGTGGGTACCACAAGACCATTGAGGAACAAGAATGAAGATGAAGTGGGTAGATTCTTTATGAAAGCATTATAACTAGGTTTGGATGCCCTTTGGAGTTGGCTTCTGATAGAGGAGGATATTTGATAGGAAACATCACTATAGCCATGCTACAACATTTCTCTATCACACATAGAGTAACTACATCCTATAAGCCAAAATCCAATGGCTTGGCAAAGAGAACCAATCAGACCTTGTGCATGATGTTGGCCAAAGATGCAGAAATGGAGGGAGGGGGGGGGCTAAAAATCATTGGGACAAGAGGATTCATGCAATTTTGTGGGATTATAGGACAACCATGAAGACTTACACCGGATATTCTTCATTTCAATTGGTATATGGTATTGAGCCTACCTTACCTATTCACTTTGATCTTCCTACCTTCCAAAGCATTCATAGGAGATTGAAGAAAGCACAAGGAGGTGATGCACAGAAGTCAAAGTAGGATCAACTCATGGAGTTGGAAGAGGCAAGAGCAGTTGCTATGGTTCGAGTGGAGCAAGCCCAAAGGAAACAAAAGGAGAGCTATGACAAGAGGCAAGGCAAGAAGAAGGTAGAGCCTTTCAAAGAAAGGTGATTGAGTAATGTTGTTTGATTCTATTTGATTCAGGAGAGTGCAAAAGAAGTTTTTGCCTAAATACTTTGGACCTTTCATAGTGGAGAAGGTGTGGGGCAATTACACCTTTGATCTCAAGGAGTTGGGAGGAAGACACTTTGATAGGATTAACCATGATAAGTTGAAAATGTATCATAAAAGGTAGAGAGACCTTCACTTTGAGGACAAGTGAAAACTTAGTCCAGGGGTAAATGTAACACCCATTTGTGCATGTGTGTGGCATTATGATATTTAGCTTGGTATTACAAATACTTGAGAGATATTATTTATATAGAGACAAATGATGGTTCTACATTAGTCATGATTAGCTAAAGTTAGTCATAGCTAAGAAAGTGGGGACCTTACTTTAGAGGAAGTGGAAAAGATGAGCAACACTATTTTGGATTCTAGTGTGTTGACTTGGTATTATTCCTAGATGTTTGGCTTTGAGGAAAGAGTTGAGATCTCTTGGGCCAGCAAGCCTTTTTGTTTTGGATTCTTCTATGATCCAAGGATAGCCCATGTGAAGGAATCCTTGATTTAGTGGTTAGGTCAAGATAAGATCACATGCTTAGTGGAATATGCCTATGTGGATAGATATTCCTTTATACTTTTTGACTTTACTTGACTTTTAACCTAGTAACTTGAGTTACTATGGTCAATAATAACTTTAGTTCATAACTATTTCACAAGTATATAAACAAGGGGTGAGGAGGTACTCATCATCCTTTCATTTATAACTATCTCTCTCTCATTGAGTTCTTTAGATCAATGTCTTGAGTCTTGGAGTGTTAGCCTTGGAGGAGTGTGATGGAGTTGGGGTTCCTTGTTTCCTTAGTCCATTGTGCGCTACCATAATAGCCATCTGAGGTTCATCTTGAGTGAGAGACAGGCCGGCTCACAAAACACCGCCTTCTACTTTGTAATGTAGATGGTGCACTTGGATTTAAACAATTCCATCATTGCGCTTATGACACTTCTCTGCACTAGGTCCCAATAGGTTTCCACCTTGTACCCATTCTTTGTACAATTTGAGGTGAAAAATTTTCTTGGGTTTCTTTTGCAACTTCTCCTTTCCCAAGAATATAGCTCCATGCTCTTCCCCACTCTCTCTTCCTTACACCAATCTGCAATCCGACTCTGTCCATCAAGTCAGATTGCCTCTTTTCCCTACCGTTGCCGGCCCATTTACACACTTTACTGGCCGTGATCTCTACCATGAAATTGGGAAAGCTCAAGTTCCAATTCCATGCAAGGAAAGTAATACAAATTTTACTAAGAACTTCAATGTGGGCCATAAAGTCTAACCTCCCAATCAATGGGTTCCTCACTATCAGTGTAGTGCACTTCTTGATTCCTTTCATTCTACTCTCCTTTGTGCTACGCTTTTGAAAGACAGTTCTCTTGTCTCTTGGGCATGCAATTCTACATCCCTTTCGATTCACAAAAAGTTCACTCACTACCACTCTTCTCCCTTGGTCTCCCTCTAGATGACTTTGCAAAGGCAAAGGAAATTCACTTGTCATTTGTCTCTCTCTTAATTTGAAACCTGACTTTATAGTCTGACATTTCTCAATCATTCTTCAAATGCTCATCTATTAGGAAATCACATCCATGCACCTCTCTTGTCACTGTCAATTTCTCCCACTCATGCCTTAGCCGTTTTGTGTGCAGTACAATCTTGAATTTCCAATCCCAAAGGAAAGTTGTTATACTATCTTTGCATTGGGTTGATCAACCCAAGGCGAAGTATCCTTACTTCGGGTTGAAATTTGACAAATCTGATCCGAGTACTGACAATAACTAACCTGTGGTAACTTTCTTTGGGTTGACATAAAAACCTGAATCTTCCTCTTTCTTCCATCCTTCACGCTCAATTCCCCTTCAAATGTATATTTCTTCTTTGAAAAACCCCTTAAACCAACAGAAAATGAATAATGTGGGTACCACAATGGTTTGGTACAAGTTTTGAGCTACTTGAGCTTTGGTGACTAATGAAAACTTCCGGAGCTCAAAGCCCTTTATGCAAGCACATAAAAACTCTAGATAGGAATGTACTTTATATTTAGGAATCTTTGACTGGCTTAGTATACTCAAGAGGTTGGAAAGTGAAGAGATTAGGCTCTCTAAGGTATCTCTAAGGTAGCTCTAAGGCTTTGGCTTACCTACTTGATTTGTTTTGATAGTGTGCTTGGGCTCAAACAACACTTCACCACATTGATCTCTATAATCCATAGTTCCATTAATTGTTCTATGGCTCAAAGTCTTAAAAAATAGCTTCTAATTGCCAAATCAAGGTGAAATTGAAACTCACCATAGACAACCTATAGTGAGTTTCAATACACACTGAAATATAGATTCAAGTGCCTTGTAGTCCACTCATTGAATCCCCTTCAATCAAAGAGAAGCATATAAAGGATTCATTGTAGAAAGGCACTAAGGCTAGCACAAATGAAGCAATACAACAACCCAAAACATACAAAATTGATGCATTCTAGTAAGTAAAACGTCATTTCTACAAGGATATGGGTCAGAGATGGTTGAATACAAAGGAAAGTGTCACATTTGAGTCCTTTATTCTTATTTTTTAACCTCTTGGATAGAGACAACTCCCAAACAAGGACAACAACACCAAGAAGGCACACTATCAAAATAACAACAATAATCAACTACACTAAAGTATATAATTCCAATGAATTTAGAGAAGTGATGATTTAGTACAAGAGGTGCTCCTCTTCTCCAAAGGTCTCCTAAAGATCCTCTGAAGATAAATACCCCACTTGTCCAAAGAGGAGGGGTGTGGTCTTCTCAATGAAGACCGTTCCTTCTTTGGAAGGCCTTACCTCCCTAAAAATCCTTTCTCCTTCCAAAGATCTGGTCTACAATATTCTAAAGATAATGTACTACCCTTCCAAATGCACCATCTTCCCCAAAGTCATTGTACTTCCCCTTTGAAGGCACCATCTTCACCAAAAATAACATACTACCCTTCCAAAGGCATTGTTTTTAGCCAGCTTCAATATCTCATCCCTTGGAATGCATCATCTTCTCCTTAGACCAATGTTTTATGCCTCCAAAGGCATAGTCCTTGCCTAAAGCCCAATGACATACTCCTTGGAAGACAGTATCTTCTCAAAATGATGTTCTACCCTTCAAAAGGCATTATCTTTACCAAAACATGGTGTTTTGCCTTTTGAAGAGCAAAATACCATGTTTCATGTTTTACTCTTCAAAAGGAAAAACACCTTTTAATCTTTGTGACATGATGATCTCTAAAAAATTGATCTTTGAAAGACTTAGGATCTTTGTGACAATCTATCCGTTCATTCTTCAAACTTTGATTACTTACAACACTACAACCTAAAATCTTCTATGGTCCCAAAGAGTATGGAGAGGATACGGTTGAGGCATTGTGCTTCCACACTACCTCCTCAAATGGTTCTAGTGACTTCAATGACTCCTTGAACTTCTCATTTTGCTCTAGAGACTCTATTGCTTGATTAAAGTGTGCTTTAATGAATAATAAGATCATCCTCAAACTCTCCTTTAACTCCTTAAACTTTCCATCTATTCTAGTTTTATGTCCAATCTGCTCCAATTTTTGATCTTCAAGTGGCTCCATGAGTTTTTGCTTTATTAATCAAAGTGTGTGCAATTCTTTGAGGTAAGTATTTGTGTCCACAAAATCCTCCATCATATGAAGCATGACAGTTCATACTTGATGGTAGTTTTGATGGTATTTTGACATTTCTCTTCCTTTGACCTCTTCACAATTAATTGCCTCATCAATCCTCCCTCTTGAAGAACCTTGGTTGGTGCATGAGTAGTTGTTACCACCAAGAGCTGAATCTTCTCATACTCTTTTGAATTTAGGCAGACCTTTACGTTGATGAGTTCTTGATGCTTTGTCTTTAGCCTATCCGACAAATCCTTCACCACATCTTGGTAATTGCTAATACAAAGAATGAACTCTCTCTTATATGGAGTTGCCACTTCTTTGTAACTCACCTTTTGGATGGACACCAAGGTTTGGTTAGTCATCAATTGCCTCACTTGCACTTTGAATTGTAGAATATGCTTCTTGGATTTTGCCTCTTTCTTTTGCTGTCAGCTTCCAAAGATGTTTCATTGTCTTTTGAAGAGTCTCAAATTAACTCTACACTAAACAATTTTCTTCCTCAACTTCTTACAAAGAAAATTTCAAAGCAAACAATTCTTTCTCCAATTCTATTATCCTCTCACTCTTCTCTTAATCTTCATGCAAATTCTTCAAGACCTTGAGCTCTTCTTGTAAGGACGTTGACTCTACACCTTTTTCCTTTTGTTCTTCATGAAAATACAAGACTTCACTCCTCAAGGAATTCACCTCAAATGTTTGCCTCTCTAGTTGAGAATGCACCTTGGTTACTATATATGAATAACCGGATACCTATGGATGGTTCTTTTGGTATGTGGACTAATGAGAATCCAAGACCATCATCAATGGCAACAAGATATTGTGAGTATATCTCACCCCAAGCATCTCCCAAATAATGAAGCTCTCCTCGTCATTGGTCAACCTTCTTCCTATGTCTATGGGTAGCTTGGTGTCTTCTTGTTGTGATACCTTTTGTGAGGGTAAGCAAAGTTGTGTCACAAAGGAGATGAGAAGCACTCAAAGAGGTGTAAAATGACCCCAAGTGCCAAATGAGGGAACAACACTGAGAGTGTTATGGGATCATTGGGAATGCTTACAAGAGATGTAGCACTCAAAGTGTTGGTAGGTGAGACATATAGGCACAAGTGCCAAGTGCCACCTTGGCACCTGAATGAAAGTGCCACCACAATTTGAATTTTCCACCAATAGCACTTACCTCCAATGGCACTTGTCACCAAGGACTATTACCAACAAGGCAATAGTTAGAACTTGGTGGGCAAGTGTGGCACAAGAGAAAGTGGTTGGCAAATGAATTTCTGGTGTTGCGGGGATTGTATGGTCTTGAGAATGCACCATGCACCTAGTTGCTCATACTTAGAGTATAAAATTTGGGTCAAACACTCCATGTTGGCAAGACTTGACTTGCCACATGTAGTGCACCATACATCTGGTCTTCCAAAAAAGGGGGTTTTCTTTGGTCCTTTGCCCCAATCATTTGGATCTTGAAATTCACAAACTCCTTAATTAGAGTTTCTAGCTCAATGTTAGTCTTATTTAAAACTTTGGCTAGGGTGTAGATATTTTCTTTCCTCCTTGCCTTCTGATTCTTCTTAGCTTGGAGCCATCATCAGATTCAAAAGAAGGACTATAAAATGTGGAGGATTCTTCCAAAGAAGAGAAGGTACTACAAGAAGCTATTTGTTTAAGCTTTTTTCCTTTCTTCTCCCAATTTCTTTGGTTACCAAAAGAGTGAGAGTGTGCCACCTTATATTGGGCAACATGTTTGAGTACCTTGTCTAGAGAAGTTACATTCTTCTCCCTAGCAAAGATGTGTATCTCTGGTGACAATCCACCAAGAAGCCAGGTGATGGCTTGGGCATTGGAGTAACCCACCACACAAGATTGCTTTGGCACTTGGTTCAATAAGGCCATGAAGTGCTCACAGTTGTCCCTCAACTTATCCTTCTTTCCCTATTCCAAATCATTGGGTGCCGCAAAAAACACTCATATCATAATCAACTTCTTGGAATTTTTCTAGGAAGTGGTTTTGCAAGTCTGCCCAGTCTGCTGGTTCAAATACCTTTGGAGTCACATGGGTATACCAGCTCCTTGCCTTCTTTTACAACAGACTTGGGAAAATCCACAGCCAATCAGGAAAGGCATGTTCCTTATTGGCAAAGGAGATGACTTCAAATTCCTCAATGAATTCATCAGGATCTTCATCTTGTTCCGTCCTCTTGTACTTCAGGTATGCATGTCCAGTGATGGGTCAAAGTCATTTTACAAGGCTAATAAGTAGGCTATAGTGGTGCAAAACTTGATGGACCCAAGGTACTGGTTGGTGATTTGGCTTCAATGTTAGCCTAAGGGTTCCAATTTTTCAAGTTCAAAGTTGGGTTCTTGTTGATAGGTTTTTTTCTTAGAGTATATCAACTTCAACCCAAGTTGGAGAAAGAGGTTCAATATTGTCAGTTTGCTCTTTAGGATCCCTTCAAATTAGTTAAGGAATCATGTGTAAGATATATTGACACTCTTCTTTCATCAAAATTTGTGTTGCCTTCTCAGAAACAAATTCTTCTAAATAATTGGCTCCCTTGATAGCTTTGGAGGAGGTTGGTGTTTTCATGGTTGGTGGAAGTCTTCATGGTTGTCCTATACTCCCAAAAAACTGCATGAATCCTCTTGTTCCAATGATTTTTAACCCCCTCCATTTCTATATCTTTGGCCAACATCATGTACAAGGTCTGATTGGTAATCTCTGCCAAGCCATTGGAATTTGGCTTATAGGATATAGTTACTTTATGTGAGATAGAGGAATGTTGTAGCATGGCTATAGTAATGCTTCTAGTAATCTCTTCTCCTCTATTAGAAACCAACTCCAAAGGTACCCAAACCTAGTGATAATGCATTCATAAAGAAATATCCCAACTTCATCTTCATTCTTGTCCCTCAATGGTCTAGCCACAACCCACTTGATAATCAGTAATTACCACAATGTACCAATTGTTCCTTGGGGTTCTATTGAGAGGACCTATAAAATAAATCCCCCACTTCTCAAAAGGTCCTAGCAATAGAATTGATCTAAGTGGTGGAGTGAAAGTATACTTTCTAGCAAAAGCTCAACAAACATGATAATTTTTGCAATAATCAAGACAATCTTTGAAAATCCTCCTCCAATGGTAACCTGCATCTAGAATCTTGAAAGCAATTACCTTTCATACAAAATGTCCTCCACTTACTAAACCTTCATGAAACTCCTTTTTGAGAAAGCTAGACTCTTTGTTACCCACTGCTCTTCAAAGTAGACCATCTGCTCCTTGGTGAAAAGAATATTCTCCACCATTGTGTAAGGTCTAGATCTTGCTACAATGGCCTTCCTCTCCATAGCATGCATCCCTTTTGGATAGTTACCTCCTGTAACAAAGTCCACAATCTCCTTGTACTCCATTGGAACCTCTTGAGTGACTGAGATTGTTATTAGCTCCTCATCCAAGAAGGTATCATCCACTAGCTCATCTCCATCATCACTATAGGCCCCTAGATAACAAATCAACATTTGCATATTTCTTCTCTGGACTATCCTCAATGGTGTAGTCATACTGAGACAAGAGTATCATCCACCTTACTAGCCTCCTTCCACATTAGGCTTGGTGAAGATGTACTTCAAAAGCCATGTGATTTGTGAAAATGCTAGCTTTCCCTCCAATCAAGTTGTGTCTAAACTTCTTGAGACCAAAGATCACTACCAACCCTTCTTTCTTTGTGATAGAGTAGTTCTTCTCTTTCTCCTCCTTGGTAACATTTAGACCAAACTTAAGGGTAGATAACCTCCTCTCTATCTCCTCAAGTGTCAATGGTGATTTATTTGGGTCCTTCACAACCCTTGGTTTTGGTGCAAAAGTTATAGCACACAAAGGATATACATCTGAATCAAATTGAAATTTATCCTCTTCCATAGAAATCTCTCCCTCCATGCTTGTGTCCACACCTAAAGCTCCTTATGAATTTAATTCCCAATAATCAATAGATGGTGTATATGAATGTGAAGTCTTGATGGTTTTAGTGACAAGAACTGTGACTCTATGGTTTGATGACCCAATCTTCAAGCACCCTTTATGCCATCAATCAATTTTGCATGCTACCCTCAACCATGGCCTCCTAATAAATAAATTGTAGCTTGAAATCCTTCAAGACTTGGAACCTCATGAGATTATGAACTCCCATAACTGAAACTACCACCTTATCTATCACCCCTATTGGTCAAACTTGTTGCTTGTTTGCCATGCTCACCACAAATGCTAACGGTCTAGAGGGTATCATACCTAACTTCTTCATCAACCTTTCTAACATGGCATTCATTGCAGATCCTCCATCAACAAGTGCATCCTTGATGTTATGACCATTCACTCTCACATCAATCTTGGAGGCATATTCACAAGCCTCCCATGGTGCTAGTTTGGCATCCATTAAACCCATTATTATTGGAGTTTTTGCTTTCTTCTTCCTCTTGCTCCTAAAAGAACTCAAACCACCTCTAAGCTCCTCACTCAAGGTAGGATTCAAAGCAATCAGTTGACCCACTGTTATATAAACCTTGTGACTACCAACATCCTCCAATAAATTTTAGTTCCATTGTTGCTTTGACATCAAGAAGTCCTCCATCCCCAACTTCTTCCTTGGAGTCTTTGTTGTTGATGGTGTTGAGCTACTAGTGTAAGTGCTCCTAGTAAGCATAAGAGTATCCTTGATAGAAGTAAATCCTTGAGAAAATGGACATCCTCTACAAAACAAGCTACCTTCCTCTCTTGTGCCAAAAGCTCCAAATTAAGACCTTGAAGTTTGATCACTCTCCCTTCTCATACTTGCTCTCAACCACATCTATTAATGCTATCTTCTTAACCTTTGTTTGGATTAGGAGCCACTTGGGTCTCACTACCTTCCTCTTTCTCTCTATTGGCTCCTTCATAACCCTTCCAGTATGGTAAGTGGAATTTGGGCAATTCCTTTGGATGTGACCTCTTCCTCCACAACCAAAACAATTTCTTGAAATTGTTGGAATTGTTGATTAATTGACCTCTTCTATATGGATAGCTTTCATAACTCCTAAGCACTCTCTCCACATTCTGATCCACCTCTCTCTTCTCCCATAGTTGCACTACATTGATCTTGAGATCTAGTTGTTCTATGACGGTTTGAAGTGGATCTTTTGGTAGAGGTGCAAGAACCAGAGAAACTACTACTTGTGGTGCAACCCTTGCCACCAAAGTATTAGAGGTTCCACCATAATTTTAGTCTTGAGAAGGATAAAAACCTCTTTGATAACCAAATCACTTTCATCTCCTTCCAAACTCTCCTCCATACAAATTGCAATCTTGATAGCTTCAACCTTGGAAGAAAGTTTTTCATATCTCACCTTGCTTTTAAACTATGGTCTCAACCCTCTCACAAAATTCTTGGTGAGCATGGCTCCTATGCCAATCATAGTAGTCTCCATATCATCCCCACTCTTCCTCAACATTATGCAAAATCTAGACTCTTACTTCTCCACTCTTTCTACATAGACTCTCATTTTCTCTCCATCTCCTTGTTTGAGGAAGTTTACCTCACTCATCAATCTCCCAAAAATCTTATCTAGAGGAAAGTTCTCAATGAGTGATGAAGTCAAACTTTCCCAAGACTCTTCTTGCCCATCTCTCCTCTCTCTCTTTTGGTATTCTGACTCATACCATGTAAGTGTTGTATCCTCAATGAAATCCAGTAATAATGAAGCCAACTCATTCTTCCTCCTCTCATTGTCTCTTATGCAAGCTCTCTTAAAGTCTCTCACAAAGGGCTCCACATCTTCTCCATCCTTTCCAAAGAAAACTGGAAGTTCCTTATCTTAGCCCCTCACTATTTTTCTCTTTTCTTTCAATCTTTTTATTTTCTTCTTGTTCTTTTCTCTCACTCTATAACTAATAAAGTATGAACATGACTAGGATAATCCAACTTAGAATAAGAATAATCCACCTTGGGGAAACAAAAGGTTCAGGTTGCTCCAATATTTTGAAGGCAATATCAAATCCTAGAGTGCATATTAAACAAACCCTCATGGATAGTTTATCCATAAGTTGAATGATTATCTCCATCACTAATCTTAAAAACTAGTTGATGAAGGTGATAGTATTTCTGTAGTTTTACTAAGACTCTCTCTAAGATCAATCACCAAAGTCTCCAAAGGTGCTATTACTCTACTGCACTCATGCCTTTTTGGAAGTCCTTCCATTCCACAAACCTCACACAACTCCTTGGTCTTAGACCTCATTCCTCCCAATCTTGGTGAAGAAGGTCCAACATGCAACCCCAAGTCACGTAAACCTCTCCTTTCCCTCAATCTCTTGCTCTTAAAGGTCAACCATTATGAACATGCCTTATGTCCCATCTCTCCAAATAAAAAGCACTTTGACTTATTCTTTCCTCCAAGTGGTGTATGTTTTTGGATCCTCTCAAAACTCTCTTCAAATTCTATTCTACACTCTCTTTTCCACAAATATCCCCCTACAATCATCTCAAACCCTTGAGGAACCTTTCATAGCCTCAACTTCCACTCTTGGTGACCCTCCTTGTTCCCAAGATGAGTCTAAACACTCAAATATGCTTTTGGTTGTTCTCACACTCCTCATGCATGAGACCTGCACTCTCCAAAATTGACCCTATCACTCAATGCTCTCAATTGGTATGTCATAGTCCTCTTGAATTTTGTACACTTGATTAAGAATTTAGGGTGTCTTTCTCTACAAAATTTCACATTTTTTCATTGAGCCATTTGGCCTATATATCTTTCTATTCTATCACACATATTTCAGATTTGGTCTAAAAACCACCCCTTTACTAAAAACTCATAACTTTATGTGTATGAACAATCTCTCTCTAATTCTTTGGGCAAAAGGTAGAATAATAAACACTAAATTTTCTTGTAAGGTTTAAAATTAATACATTGAAAATTGAAGGAATTGTAGATTCTGTACAAATTTCCAAAGAGCATGCAGTTTTGGGAGTAGTTTACCCTATCAACTTTCAAAATTTTTAGCTTAGTGCGTATATTATCTCTCAAAATAATTTCAAATGTGATAATTGAAGCATAATCCAAGATATCATGTGTAGAAATTTCAAGTCCAAATGTCAAACTTGAGATTTTTCCCAAAATCATCGTACTCCCCAAAATATGCAATCCACCTCACACAATCTCTCCAAATCATCTCATGTGTACAAGATGTACATTATCATCTCAAAGACATCATGATGAACTACAGGGTAAAAAAATGGGTCTTGGTTCTCTAACATAAGTTTAGCTCTCTCCTCCCTTAATGTTCTTTCCAAGTGAACTCTTATAACCTCCTAATCTAATATAGAATTGTATGTAGGACATTATCTTGCCTTCTAGATATGTCCTTGAAACATAACCAAAAATGTGATTTGGCCTATCTCTCACTTGGAATGAACCTCTAATGGCTATTATGGTAGCACACCATAGACTAAGAAGATAAAGAATACCAACTCTATCATACTCCTCCAAGGCTAATACTCCAAGACTCAAGACATTGCTCACTAGAGAGCTCAATGAGAGAGAGATAGTTGTAAATGAAAAGATGATGAGTACCTCCTCACCCTAGTTCATATACTATGATATATTTATGCACCAAAGTTATTATTTATTGGAGTAACTCAAGTTACTAGGCTAAAAGTCAAACAAAGTCAAAAAGCTAAAAGAATATCCATACTCATGGGAATATTTTCCTAAACATGTGGTCTTATCTTGACCCAACCACTAAGTCAAGGATTCTTTCACATGTGCTATCCTTGGACTATAAAAGAATCCAAAACAAAAAGGCTTGTGGATCCAAGAGTTCTCAATTCTTTCCTCAAAGTCAAATGCATATGAATAGTACTAAGTCAACACACTAGAATCCAAAATAGTGGTGCTCATCTTTTCACCTTCCTCTAAAGTAAGGTCAACTCTATCTTAGCTATGACTAAATTTAACTAATCATGACTAATGTAGAACTATCCTTTATCTCTATATAAACAATATCTCATATGTACTTATAATACCAAACTAAATATCAAAATAACACACAAGCACAAATGGGTGCTTTAGGCACAACTTCCTCAATCAAAATTGCTTTGCATCAATCCAATGTTGCACTCCCAATTGCAAAATACTATCAACATTACAATTCCACATGGATCTATCAAGGCATTGCCTTGATTGCTATTCACTCAGGATCAAACATAAAGAATAAAAATCAGCACTGTAGAATCCAACATCCAACAAACTTACTTACTTGTACTTCCAAATTTCTCCAAACACTCACAAACATTGACACAAGATTGATACTCAAAATTAAACTAAAACAACAAGCATTGAGTTATAGCACTTTGCTTTACTCAACTTCAGAATTTTAGTATTGTTGTCTTACTTTACTGTTGGTATTTTACTGCTATATTGTCAATATTCTACTATTATCATTTGTTGTTGTTCTTTTGTAGTGTTTGTAGCCAAACCAACCTTTGCCTTTGTTCATTAGCACGTGATAGAATAGATTTCTTTTCAGAACCCATGATGAAGGCCCTTAGAGCTGCTCTCCAAAGCCTAGTAGTGAATGCTAGGGTGGTGTACTATAGAAGAGAGTTGGCTCATATCAAGCATATGAATTTCATACCTTGGGATTGGGACACTACAGATTTTGAAATTATCAATGAGATGATGAGTAGAAAGGAGAAGAATACTGGAGATATGAGAGAGAACCTCATGGGTTGGACAAATGAGAAATGGAAGAATGTCCTTGGTCTAGATGCAAGCCCATTAGCATGAATGATGACTGATATCAAGTTTTATTAGCGAGAGTTGACCCAAGAGATTAAGGACACTTTTGGGGGATGTCATGTGCAAAAAACCAGTCCCACAGTTGAGGGACAATGGGCTATGGGAAGTAAGAAAGGTAACTTACATAGTCTTATACATGGCCAGCCTTTGATTTGGCTTGGGGAGAGGTGATAGTCCAAAATCCCATACTTGGGTGTGTCTCATTGGGCATAGGAAGTTCCAGTAGACACTTATCTTGAAGATGGTTCAAGGGTCTATCACCCCCATGAACCCTTTGGCCTTTTGTAGTATGTCACCCAATCTCTGAATAACCAATTGATATAGTGATATATTGATATATATCACTTATTGTCTTCCCAATTAATCAAGACAATAGTGTGAGAAGGAGCAAAGAGTACTATGCCATGAACAAAATTGTATTGACTCAAGCATTTTTATACATTCAGCCACCCATTTCCAATAGTAAGATTGAATTTCCCTTTTATTGTCTTTCAATAGCTTGAGCCTTCTCTACTACCAATCCTAATACAACATCCAGGGTATAGTGGTTAAGTCCAAATGAAGGAGAAGGGCACGTAACGGCTTACCAGCTGTTGCATTAATCCTTCATTAAGGCCCCGGGACTGTATGACAGGGGTGTGTTTGGCTTTTTATAGTCACTCTTGTAGTCTCTTATTACTCTATTCCCATAGGTGGGAAAGGCCAACCTCTAGGACCTTCAAGACAAAAGCCAGCCCTTACTATGAAGTTCTATCTCTCTTAAATACCTAGGCTAACCCTATCATAAATTTTACTCATAATCATAAATTATAGTAGGCAGCAACCGGCTTCAATGTGACTTGTCTTCATGCTACTTATATCCCCTCTGTTACATGTTTTCCTTGGATAATCCTAAACAACCTGATAGTGTACTATTGGTTCTTAATTACAATCTTAAGTTGGGATTTCTAGCATATGAATTCTTGCCTATGGGTTCTTGCTAAAGGATTCTTGCACTTTGCTCCACAACATAGGTCTCTCTTAAGACCTTGCACTCTAAGTAAGTTGATACCTTTTCTTCTTCCCTTTGTTAGCACAAGCAAAGAAAATGGGACCTCATATGATAGAAGGCATATGATCTCCATATGATCTCTCTCTTGTTAGTCCCAAAAGCTTGAATCCCATACATCAATGAACCTATCCCTATGAGCTAACTCTAGGGTCCTTCCAAGTCCACAACCCCACATGTTAGCTTGTTGGACCAAATATACAAAGATAGTGTTCTTGACTTCCAAACCAAAAGAGTTGAAGGCACTTTCTTCCTTCACATCATTCCATCCTAGCCAATGATATATTTGGACTAAGACCTTGTAGTACACTACTGTGCATGAAACTATGTTGCCTTTGGAGGTATACCAATGATGGAAGAGGCCAAAGAAGTAGAAGATGGAGGAGAAGAGGTAGATGGAGTGTAGGAGGAGATAACCATACTCAAACTTGACCCCTCAATCCCCATCTTTGGAGGTTGAACATGAAGAAGAAGTTGACTTTAAGGCAGAGGACACTCTAGTGCAAATTGATAAAGAAGAAAAAGTCCATGTCTCACAAGAAAAGGAGGAAGGATCAAGAAAAAATACCACCAACCAAGGTTTGGAAGGAGCTCTTGTTATTTATTTGGTGGGGGCAACTCTACAATTGATGGAACTCCTACTACCACAATACCAACATGAGTGTCCAAAGGTAATAGATTATAATACCTTGGTGCAAAGGATGCACAACAAAATCTACATAAGGAAGGCCCAAGACATCAAACTCCAAGAAGAAGTTACTCTAAGCTAAGATCACTTCAAGGAGGAAGCAAAGGTGAACTCCTTGGTATAGGAGTTGTTCAAAGAATAGAAGCAAAAGACCTCTCTTGCCTCCGTGCACCAAAGTCAAGAGAAGTAATTGGGCAAAGTATAGCTGGATTTAGGAAAGTTGAGGATGGAGAAGAAGGAGATGGAGATCAATTATGAAGATCAACTCCAAGCTCAAGATGAGGATGTGCATAGCTTTCACCAAGAGTTGAATGATACCAAGGTCAAGAATGAAACTTTAGATCTCTATATGCTTGAGTATTTGAAGGAGGTCACAGCTCAATTGGAAACCTAAGTAAAGGAATTAGCAATGGCAATGGAGAAGGAAGCTATACAAGAGCACCTACACAAGACCTTGGATGACAAATTTTTGCATGATGTTTGCAGATTGAAATGAAGGAGGGGGAACAACAACATTTGGAAGAAGTCCTTGCTTAATCCATGGAGATGCTCTAGGAAGAAGATGAACAGAAAGCCACAAATTCCAAGATCCATCAACTGAGGTTTCAAGTATAGAAGAAAGGAGGACATACAAGGAATAGAAGATGGACCAGCTTGCTCTTTGGCTTTGGGGTTAGCCTGATGGGAAGTTCAATGAGGTGCAAAACTCTTACCTTTGTTGACTATTGAGAGTGCACCAGAGAAGTCCTTTGACAATTGAAAGGCAAAGGATGTTCTTCCCAACACAACATGAAGCCAAAGATAGCCAGAGTACCAAGAGAAATTATATTTTTAGATTAGCTTACATTCTTCATCTTTTCTAGCAAGTGTATATAAGCTCTATTTATTACTTGCAAGAACTTCCAACCTATCTTTTTAGAAGTGGATATTCTTTGTAAGTTTGGAATTTTGGAACAAGACCAAAGGCTTTGGGCTGGTATAATTTTGGGGGCAAATGTCATTCAGCCAAGTTTCCAACCAAAGAACCCTTTGGTGCCATAGCATACATAAACATTCATAACTTGGAATGCATGCATTGAGTAAGGATTCAAACTTTCTTTCATACATTTTTCAAAAACTTAATTAGGTAGTTAGAGTATGATAAGAGAGAAATTAAGACCATAATTGGTGGAGTAGTTACGTTTGGCATGGAACCTGCTTAGCCATCTTAAACCCTTTGGGATGAAGTGGAGTAGAAGTAGTATTTACATAAGGCCATACATAAGGCTTTGGCTTGATAATGAACAATCCACTTTTCCATACAATTTTGGATCACACCAAAGTCCAATCGGATCCATTTATATTCACCTAATGTCTGGCTTCAAATGCCCTTGCTAGTGTAGAGGTGTGAATCTTGCTAAAGGATTGTAATTTTTGAATCCACGAGGAAGGGTTAGCAATTGGAGTTTGAATGTGGAGGGTGGCTTGATGATCAATTTGATAAGTCCTAAGTGCCATCAATAACACAAAATTGAAACTTAGGGAAATTTTCTTGCTTGTTAAGCTCCTTTTATGGCATGCCTTGAGGGAAAGGTAGAATATGCTATCAAGGTTGGTGGCTTTGGGGTGAAATGCACCATCACCTTCAAAATAACTTTGGTTACAAGTAGATTTGAGAGTGATTTAGGATCCTTTTAGTTTTCCATAAAGTGTTGTAGTAGGTACCTTTACCTCTACATTGGAAGTGGTTCCTACCAAAGAGACTAAACAACAAATAATAAAAAAATTGCAACTTGTGACACTTTCCCTCTTTTTTATCCATTTCCAAGCAGTATCCTTGTAGGATCAACTTGTTCTTCCCACTTTCCTATCAATATGTTGACACTAGGTTGTTACATGTACTTTTTAGTGCCATTGCCGGAAATAAATTCCTCAGAGGGGCCCAAAGTGAAATTAGGAAAAATGATGAATGTGGTTGGGGAATTCAGGACCAGGGGATGCTCAGATGCCTTGTGACCAGTGACCTTACTAGAGAAATCAGAAGAGCTTAGTCAAATGAGGAAAAGCTCAAGAATACTTTTGTCATCTTGGGAGAAAAATAGCAGTAGACATAGAACTGAACCTTCAGCAACTAATCTTGTAGGAAGGTGACATTGGAATCAAGAATGTGTCTATACAATCAATAAAAATTCAAATTTTTTGTGTCAAAGAATTCAAAGGCACTAAGGAAGATTGTGCCTTGGACAAGAGGAGGAACTTTGGAGAAGATCCTAGGGCAAGCTTGCAAAATATTCCCAATGTGAAGTTCAACCTGGTGTGCATACCGTGGGAGGACCTTTGTTGTGGATGCCCCAAGGACTACCACCAAATATTTAAAATTTGGTATTCTATTAGAGGTTTAGCTTACAATTCATAGTTTAGACAAAGCCAAAGAAATCCACTCCAGCATAATACATTCCTTGTCAAACATGGAGAAGGAATTCTTGGTATATTCCTAGATTGTTCTATTACTTGCCTAAGAGAGTAAACATTCATCTTAGTTTGGCTTCATTTCTACCAGAATGGCAAACCATACCCCCTTCACTCAACAAAGTTAGCAAAAATTCAAGGGGAAGGATGAGGACAAAGACCAAAATACCTCATCAAGAAATTCAAGACCATCATGGTAGTGAATAAAGAAGATGCCAATGGGGACCAACTTTGGATTTTCCCAAGTTTGCTAAGAAAAAGAGCCATGGACAGGTACACATATGCCAGTCAAAACCCTACCAACATCAAAGGTTGGTTGACTATAAGAAGTAAGTTCTTGGAATGCTTTTGAGAACTAGACTATGAGTCAAATGTCTTTGCTACCCTCAATAGTCTGGCAAGGAAGAAAGAAATTCAAATGTGAGATTACACCAAATGGTTATAAAGTTTGTTGGAATGAATACACACTTGTGGTGCCACCTTAGGATACCTGGATGCTCAATTAGTAGCGGGGTTCCCAAGAGGAATCCTTGCTAAATTTTGCATTTTGGCTAATGAGTTTGACCATGAAAAATTGAACTAGGTGATCAAATCAATGTACAAATCTTCCTAGATAAATCCCACAAGAAAAGTGAAACCAGGCCAAATCAAGCAAGAGGGTAACTCAATGGCCACCTTCTTCTTTGTTAGAGTCATATGCTACAATTCCTTTAGAGTGATCTTTGTCAAAAGATGAGAAAAATTACCATAAGGAGAAGAAGAAAGTTTGTCGACCTCAAACCAAGCCAACTCCAAAGAGCACTTGAGAGCTAGGAACTAAGTTAGAAGAGCTCATCAAGGACTTGCTGAATTTAAGGTTCATCTGGTCAGAGCTAAAGAGAGGAGAAGATCCCATTGTAAGTATGACCCAACATTCGGTGCACCACTTGTGGGATGCTGGAACATTTTATATTGGAATGTTTTTCTAACCGTCCCTCTTCCTTGGTACATCAAATGGAATAGGCACCTGAAGGGAAAAAGCCTGAATATCATGTGGAGGAGGAAGATCAAGTCATTGCAATGCAAGAAGTAACTACCAGCCCAATCTCTTGTCCTTCTTTCACTATTCCCCAATATGTGCCACTTGGAGAGGTAATTGTGGAGCCATTTAACACTAAGTTTCAAGTTGTTTGGAATCTAGAATACCATACCCCTATGCATTGTGGTGTGGTAATTTTAAAGCCCCATAACATATGCAATCAAATTGCCCCCAACCTTTGGCACTCTAACCATTGGTCAGGTTTGTCTCTATTCCACCCCAAGTAAGGTGGATGCAAATGTTCACTATGTAAACTTAGAAGAGACAATTTCTAACAAAGCTCCAATGTAAGACAAAGGAGGATAGCCAGATTTGGAAATTAACCAAATGGTTACTCACTCAAATCACACAAAGGCAAATGGCTCTTCTTCCTTGGATTCCTTTGATTCCGGCAAGACCCAACAAAGGATGGTTTGTCCTCATGAGGAGTTTTACAAACCCAAACTGAAGTTTTTGGAGAAGGTAAAGTACAAAGATAGTGAGTTTAATACTCAAAGAGAGGCACCTAACCGACCACAAATGCTGACCCACTTGCACTAAGGACCATTATTCAAAGTACTCCACTTCAAGGCTCTACTTCCAACTTTCAAGTTGACATCCATAACAAGCTACAAAAACTCTTGGAGGAGGAGATCAGTGGAAATCAAGACCATTCTACACCCCATACATATATTGAGAAGAAGGCCCCAAGTTCACCCCACTTTAATGGGAAACAAATGCAGACAAGAAGCCAAATGACAAACCCATCCAAACTTTTACAGCCTTTTGCCTAGAAGCAAAATAGCAAAGAAGGCCTAAAAAGAAAAGAAGAATAAGAAGGCCAGTACCATCTTGGGAGTTATTGAGTATGATATGATGGCTTACCTAGCTTTCTCCAAAGTAGACCTAACTTTTAAACAATTCTGGGAGGATAACAAGCTATACAAACAATAGTTACTCATAGCACTCCATAGAACTTAGACCACAAAATGCCAAACCTACTTGCGGTGTGTTGAATTGATCTTGAAAACTTGTGATCTCCTCAGGTGGAAATAGAGATCAATGGTTCTATGACCTAGTCTATCCCACTAGATTTAGGATTAGGTGTCAATGTAATGATTGAGGAGACCATGCTAAAGTTGGAGTATATGCCATTGAAGCCTACTTTGCAAATCCTATTTTCACCAACCAAACTTGCAAGAGGCTCCTAGTAATGTTATCCAAGGTTTGGACCACCATAAGAGGCATGGAATTTATCCTAGACTACATCATTCTCTAGCTTGTAACCAAGACTGGGTGTTCTACACTTATTAGAAGACCTTGGTTTTATCGTGCTCAAGTCAATCTAGATTGGCATGAGCATATGCTTAGATCCCTAGATCCTAAGGTCATGGATATATCTAAGCATATGATTGTCACCAACCATATGATTGTCACGGTTTGCTAGAAGAAGGTTCTCCACCTAGAAGAGACAATGTCATCATACAAAGGATAAATTAACAACACAATGGATGATCCTAATATCCTTTCAAAAGAAGAGGATGAAGTCAACTACTTGGAATGTTACAAAATTGAGGATGAAGCCAAAGATAGCACCTACTCAGACAAAGGATTAGAAAACCCAACATTGCTTGAGACAAGCCATGTGAGTCATGTAGAAGGGATTGTTAACCTTGATGATTGCCAAGAAGTAAGCATGGCTACAGGAAGAATATTAGAGGTATCTAAAAGGAACTTGACTAGTATAGACTTCTATTGTGAGAATACCAAGACATCTTTGCTTGGAAAATTGAGTATATGCTTGGTATTTAGCATCAATTAGGAGAGCACTACATTGATCTAGAAGAAGGCATTGACAAAACAGGCTAAACCTAAAGTGCTTAGTGCTAATGAAGGAGGAAATTGATAAGTATCTTTGGGTTGGTATCATTTTTTTGGTACTCAGTAGCAAATGAGTCTCTCCAATTGTAATTGTACCAAAGAAGAAGATAAGGATCTGAGTTTGCCAAGGTTCTTGCAATCTAAATGTTGCTATAAGGAAGGATTATCATCCATTGATATTCAGTGATACTATCCTGGACCAAGTTGTAGGATATGAGCTCCTAGATGGCTTTTTGAGATATAACCAAGTCTCTATTCAAGAAGAAGATATGGACAAGAAAACCTTTACCACCAACTTAGGTATCTTTGCTCATAACCAAATGCATTTGGCCTATGAAATGCATTCTTGCTACATTCTAGCAAATGACAACCACCATCATCAAGGACTACTTGTAAAAGTCCATGGAAATCTTCATTAATGACTTCTATTTATTTGGACAAAGAATTGATCATTTTTTTTTGAAGATGAAATTTGAAAGGTGTAGAGCAATAGGATTATTGCTATACCCAAAGAAATGTTTCATTGCAATGATCAAAGGAATTCTCCTTGGTCACCAAGATTCAAGACAAGGAGTGGAAGTGGATGCTAAGAAGATGAAGGTGATCCAAGCTATAGAGTCACAAATAACCCAAGAGAGCTTTGAGCCCTTTTGGGCCATGTGAGTTATTACAAACAATTCATATCTAACTATGCAATCCTTATCACACTCCTCACCAAATTATTGAAGAAAGCCAAAGGATACAATTAACAAAGACACAAGAACAAGCACTCCAAAGAAATCTTAGTAGAGACTCTAATGATGCACTCCCTCATTGGGACAAGACTTTCCATGTGTATATAGACACCTCATCCATAGCCATAAGAGTAGTACTTAGTTAGAAAGATGATAGGACAAAGGACTACCCAATATACTTTGCAAGTAGGAAGCTCTAGAGGCAAAGAGGAAGTTTACCACTCCAAAGAGGGAAGCATTAGGAATGGTTTATGCTTGCAACAAGTTTCACCAAATTTGCTAGGTTAGGAATGGTTTATACTTGCAAGAAGTTTCACCACTACTTGCTAGGTTATGAATTTTTTTGTCATATAGATCACTATGCAATGCAATACCCTGTGAACAAGGTAGGTTTATCACAAAGAATTGCATAATGGATTTAACTTTTGCAGGAATTCATGTACATTGTGCAAGTTTGGAAGGAAATACATTGTGAGAACATACAACTCAGACTCAAAACCAAAGACAACAAGGATTTGGTGGATGACTTTCCAAACAAAGTCACGTTCTACATTACAATTGCAAAGAGGACCCATTATTTGGTGGAGTACCAGTACCTTCAAACAATGTCCATCTTTGAAGTAATGAACCCTAAACAAAGAGTGGTGTTTCCTCATAAAATGAGTCCCTACCAACTCAAGGGGAAAAATATGTTCAAACTAGGAGGAAATGAAAATTTGGAATGTTGTTTGGAAAGTCAAAAAATAGGAGGAGTGATACATTGATATAGTCCTTGCATGGAGATGCCATAGGAGGACACTTTAACTTATAAAATAAAAATAAAAATTTGATGATGGGTTCTTGGTGGCCAACCATCTACAAGGATGTATATGACTAGATCAAGAAGTGTGATGCTTGTCAATGCACAAGGAGACCTATGCCCAACATGCATTGGCCCTTGAAACCTATCCTATGTTTGGCACTATTCAAGAAATAGGGCATAGATATTGTTGGTCTGATACAACCTGCTACAAAAGAAACACACCAAAGATACATCTTGGTTTGCACCAACTATGCAGCAAAGATGGTAGAAGCAAAAGCCACCCATGAAGATGACATTGATACCATAGCCA
This sequence comes from Lunularia cruciata, assembly GCA_948567375.1. Lineage (NCBI taxonomy): Eukaryota > Viridiplantae > Streptophyta > Marchantiopsida > Lunulariales > Lunulariaceae > Lunularia > Lunularia cruciata. Next base: position 32,402,979 of record OX419762.1, on the reverse strand, counting down.
AATTTTTCTTTTAAAATATCATCTCAAGGTATGGGTGTCCACTTGAACTAGTGAGTGACAAGGGAGTGCATTTCCTAAATGGCCTGGTGGCATCCCTCACTGAATACTTTTAGATCAAACATTGAAAAACCATTCCTTACAACCCAAAGGCAAATGACTTGACTAAGAAGCTGGATGTACTTCTATGCAAAATTCTAAACAAGGTAACCATCAACTATACCTATGATTGGGACAAAAAATTACTGATAGCTTTATGGGCTTACCATACCATGGAAAAGATCCCTACCAAAAAAATGCCCTACTTTTTTTTATCTTTGGTCTACACCTGATCCTTCTAGTGGAATTCAAAGTGCCAACTTACAAAATCTCACTGGAGCTGAGGATGTTGTTAGAAGAAAGCCAAAGTACTCAACTGCAACAATTGATGTTTTTGGAAGAGGAGCAGAATGACTCCAACAAATGTAACAAGGCTGCTCAATTACAAAGGAAGGAGCATCACAACAAGAAGGTCAAGCAAGTGCAAATAGTCAAAAGTAGAACTTGTGTTGTTGTCTGGCCATCTACACAAGCAGTTTCCTAGGAAGCTACATCTTAGGTGGATGGGACCATACCAAATAAAGAGAGTTAATGATAACAATTTCATACAACTAGCCAAACTCAAAGGTAACATATTTGCTATCCAAGTCAATGAATGGTGAGTAAGGAAATATCACACTTAACTCCAAGTAACCAACAAAAGCTAATTGAACAAAAGCTTAATCCACATGAACACAAGGTCTTATGTTCATGTGGATGTACACATTTGAGGAGGAATGTGTTGTGCCCACCTTTTTGTGTTAATTGGTTTTTTTATTTCAACTTTGTTTGTAAGGAAGTACTAGCCTATTGTACAATTTTGATAGGAAAAATTATAGATATAACATTCTTTGGAGTGGTGCCTCCTAACCTATTAACCCAAATGATAGTTCTAGGGTTGGAGGAAAATCTGAGGGAAGAATAAAGGAAAAAAACTTGGGACCATAGGGTGCTCAAAGATGAATGGTTTGGGGGAGGACTTTGGCCCAAAGATCTCCATATAGAATGGCATTTGGCCTAGAAGAACTTTGGTTGACAATCAAAACTCAGCCAAATGATTTTGCTCCAACTACATTTCTTTTCAGACCCAACACATGGCAACCACCATACATCAATTTGAATCCACCGTCAACCAATTCAATATAGCTATTTCTATTCAAGAAGGTTGGTTTGAATTCTAAGAAGGATGTTTGGTATTTGGCCCAATGCATAGATTGGAACCTAGACTATTGGCGCAAGGGATGGTTTGCATGTGCAAGCAATACTTAGCATTAAATGAGTGACAAGGAAAAGGACAACCCAACCACTTTTTGGTTAAAGATTGACTGAACATTTTACCTATAAAATAAAGTAGGGAATGGCCATTTCCACTTTTTGCTTTACAAGTGATTGTTTAAGCACAACCTGATCTTGAATTTGATCATTTGCTATTGTACTTCTAGCTTTTGAAGTTGTACCAACCTTTGCTTTTGTTCCTTAGCATAGAATAGAAAAGTCACCTTTGACAGCGAACATTGAATGCTTGGGTGGTGTATTATAGGAGAAAGGTGATTCAATGCAAGGATATGAGTTTTATGCTCAAGGATTGGGATGCAATAGATTTTGAAATCGTCCATAAGATGATGAATAGAAAGGAGACAAATAGAAGGGATATGAAAGGGAACCCCATGGGCTAAACAGTGGAGCACTGGAAGAATTTCCTTGGTCTAGGTGCAGGCCCATCAAGAGGAATGATGATTGATACCAAGTTTTATGATTGGAAATTGATCCAAGAGATTAAGGACACCTTTGGAGAACCTTTTAACCACAGCAATGATTGACAAGTTCTTAGCTATAAAAACCCAACCCAATTGTAGAAGCAGTTTTCAAAATATTATGTCACAAATGGAAAACTTACTCAACAAATACCCATGACATCTTTTGCCACAAGAGCATGAGAAAAAACCTATAAATTGGGCTTGCATGTTCACCAAGACTTCTTAGAGGAAAGAAGAGCCACCAACGTAGCCCATTTGCTATTCATTTCTACATAGGTCTTAATTTGCTAAATGAGGAGGAGCACATGAGCTTTCCAATTCACTACCATGCTATAGATTATTTTGCTTCCTAGCTCAAGGGGAAGTTGGTGATCAAGAAATATTAGGAAGCAAATGAGGAATTTGCCAAGAAAGGCAAACTTGTGCTTGTTGGCAAAGATGTGGTGATTACCAAGACAAAGTAGGAACAAGCACTGCCAAGCCGAGCCGCTACACCAACCAAGAAGCAAGCAAAGAAGAACCCTTTGGTCATCAAAGTGACCTTTGATACCAAATAAGAAGAAGAAGTTTTTTTGGAGGAAGAGACTGAGGAAGGGGAAGGAGGTACTTTCACTCTACAAACTAAGGAGGAGGACCATGAAGAAGAAGAACAATATAAGGATGCAAAGTCTGCCCACAAACCACCAATGATGAAAGAGGCCAAAGAAGTGGAAGATGAAAGAGAGAAGGTAGATGAAGTGCAAGAGGAGATAACCAGACCAAAACCCAAACCCCTCAACCCCGCTCTCTAATCCCTATCTTTGGAGATGAAGGTTAGGCACTCAAAGGAAGTAATGGAAATTTGGCCCAAAGTTCAAGATAACATTTGGCCCAAAGACAAGGACAAGGCCAAACATGAAGAAGAGGGAGATGTTTAGGTAGAGAATACTAAAATGCAAATTGAAAAAAACTGAAAGTCCTTATTTTTCAATAGGAGGATGGATCAAGTTGAACCACCAATCAAGTTTTGGAAGAGGCCCACTTTGTTATTGATTTGGTGGGGGCAGTTTTGCTATTGATGGAAATCCTCCAGCCACAATACCAATAGGAGTGTTGGGAGATTGTAGATTATACTACCTTGGTGTAGAGGATGCACAAGGAAATCTACACAAGGAAGGCCCAAGAAACAAGATCCAAGGAGGAAATACCCAAAGCTTAGATCACTTCAAGGAGGAAGTAAAGAAGGTGAACTCCTTGGTATAGGAGTTGTTCAAAGAGAAGAAGCAGAAGGCCTCTCTTGCTTCTGCTCACTAAAGTCAGGAGAAGAAACTTGGCAAAGTATAGCTGGAGTTGGGAAAGGATTGGATGGAGAAGGAGGAGAAGGAACTCAACTATGAGGATCAGCTTCAAGACAATGAGGTGTATAGCCTGCACCAAGAGCTGAACAACACCAAGGTCAACAATGCATCTTTGAATCTCCAGATGCTCAAGTATTGGAAGGAGGTAGCAGCCCAATTGGAAGCCTGAGCAAAGGAACTAGTAGTGGCAATGGAGAAGGAAGCCAAACAAGAGCACCTACACAAGACCTTGGACTTTTAAGCAAGATGCTTATACATGAGACAAAGAAGGAGGAATCACAACCATTCAAAGAAGTCTACGCTCAGTTTGTGGAGATGCTTTAGGAAGAAGCCAAAGGGAGAGCTAACAATTACCAGATCTATGAACTGAGGTTTCAAGTTGAGAAGCTGAAAGGGAGGAAAAATGAGGATGAGAAGATGGACCAATTTTCTCCTTGACTTTGAGGTCATGCCAATCAAAATTTCAATGAATTTCACAACTCTTACCTATTGAAGATTGTTGACTACCAATAGTGCACCAAAGAAGTCCTTTGACAATTTGAAGGCAAAGGATGTTCTTCCCACCAAAGCATGAAGCCAAAGATAGCCAAAGTACCAAAAGGAACCATAATGTTAGATAAGCTTACATTCTCTCATCTTTTCCAACAATTGTACAAATGATTTGATAGTTACTTGCAAGAACTCCCAACCCAGCCTCTTAGTAGTGGAAGTTCTTTGTATTTAATTTAAGAACAAGATTAAAGGCTTTGGCTTGGTAAAATTTTTGGGTTGAATGCCATTTGGCCAAGTTTTTTGCTGAATAATCCTTTGATGTGGTAGCTTAGGTAGACATGCATTACTTGTAGTGCATGCATAGAGAAGGATTGACACCTTCCCTCATATATTTTTCAGAAGCTTAATTAGGTAGGTAGAGGATGATAAGAGAGAAATGAAGACCATAATTGGTGCCAATGGAGTAATTAGGTTTGGCAAGGAATTGGCTTAGCCATCCAACACCCTTTGGAGCAAAGTGGAGTAGTAGTAGGAAACTATACATAAGGCTTTGGCCTATTATTGAACAAGTCTACTTTTCCATACAACTTTGTATCACACCAAAGTCCAATCTGATTATAGAGGTGGGCATCTTGCTGAAGAATTGCAATTGTTGAATCCTAGAGGAAGGGATGGCAATTGGAGCTAAATGTGGAAGGTGGCTAGATGATGGATTTGATCAGTCCTTAGTGCCATCAATAACATGGGATAAAAATTCAAGGACATTTGGTTGCTAGTTAAGCCCCTTTGGTGGTGGGCCTTTGGAGAAGGGTATAACATGCTATTGAGGTTGGAGGCTTGAGGAAAATGCACCATCACCTTTAGGGTAACTTTGATTACAAGTAGATTAGAGAGTGATTTAGGATCTTTTGGGTTTTGTACTATAAGCACTATAAGCACTATAGTGGGTGCTTTTACTCTTGTACTAGGAGTGGTTCTTGACCAAGAGGTTAAACAGCAAAAAATAAATGAACTACAACTTGTCACACTTTCCCTTTGCTTCTACCCATTTCCCCCATATCCTTTGTGGGATTGACTTGTTCTTACCATTTTACTATTAATATGTTGAAATTGGGTTGTTATAGTAGGCATATGTCCCCTATTTAGTAGTGAAGGTAGTCTTGTCTTTGTTTTGTTCACAAATAGATACTAGATTATACCTTCAAAAATATATCTAAAAAGTTGTAGTGCCCATGTCCCGACACTTGGTCTAAAATGGTGTCTATAAAAATAGCATTGGGTGATGATCCTTCTTTGTGATTGCAGTGAGCCTTTGGAAGTCTTGACATACATAGATTTTCTTATTCTTCTTCTTTGGCACAATCACAAATAAGAGAAACCCTCACACTATTCAATACATAATAAATGATCTCTACCTAAAGGTACTTGGCAATTTGATCTTTAATTGTAACAATATGGAGTTTAGAGACAAAGTTAATCGGGCTTACGAAGTAGAGAATAAGACAAAATAGCCTATAATATTCTAGAAGCATCTAAGAAGCTTCTTGGGAAGCTTCCCAACTAGTTAACTTGCGCCCTAAGCAGGTAGCTTCTAGAAGGAAGCTTCTAGAAGCTTCTAACTAGCTTAGCTTGCACGCCAAGTAGGCGACTTCTAGAAGGAAGCTTCTTGAGAAGCTTCCTAGTTAACTTGGCTTGCACTCCAAGAAAGCGGCTCAAGGAAGCTTCTTGAGAAGCTTCAAGAGTCTTGTATGCTACCTATAAATACCAAGGCCAAAGCTCATGCTAGGCATTTGGAGTTTTCCCTCATTCAAGTGTCCTAATGTGAGTTTCAATTCTCCTATTTCTCTCCTCGGTTTTGGTCTTTTACATTGGTATCAAAGCAGGAATGGGATGGATGGAATTTATGGATCCCCAAATCCACTTCCGCCAAACCATTGGGACTTTCATGTCCAGATATTACCAAAGCATCATTTCACACAATTCATCACCTCACGCTTTGGGCAGGATTTTCTACATATGATCATCGTGTCAGAGGAACCCTTGATACTTCCAGTTGTAACTTATGGAGAACGGTGGACGTGTTGTATCTATGTGTTAATCAACTAGATAAATTGAGGGTAGTGGAATAGAGTAGTAGCGATGGAGGCAATACCGGATGTTATCCTTGCAATGCAACAACAAATCGAGCATCTTACTCAATTGTTGGATGAACGAGACCAGCAACGACTAGAACAGATAGACAGAGCGCCAGTTCAAGATGGAGAAGATTGCATTTGATTTCCAAAACCCAAGGTGTTTGAAGGCAAGAATCTTCCAAGCACAGTGGAGAATTTTGTGTTTGACTGTGAACGTTACTTTGAAGCCACCAATCTTCAAGATGAGTGGAAACAAATTCTCTTGGCTTCTAGCCAATTGGATGGCATGGCAAAACTTTGGTGGCGATTCCGAGTAAAAAGAGCTAAACGACAAATTGTTACACCAATTTTGACATGGGCAGAATTCAAGGATGCAATACTTGGTCAATTTTAGACTATAAATGCCACCCAAGCTGCACAAGATAAATTGGCGGAGTTGAGGCAGATTGGCTCAGTGAGAAGCTACATCACACAATTTCAGAATATCATCTTGCAAATTCTAGATATCCAAGAAGGTGAAGTTCTGGATCGATTTGTGCGAGGATTGAAGTCACGAACCAGATTGGAGGTGACCATGCAAGAGCCACAAAATGTAGAAGAAGCCATGCAATTGGCTGATCGTTTTGATTCCTTAGTTGCGACAACTTGGTCTTGACCTCGACCTACACAAAACCTACCATTACCACAAGTGGAAGAACCGATACCAATGGAGATTGATGCTATCCAATGAAGACCACTTGGCACAGTAGATAGAGAAAGATTACGACAAAATGGAGGTTGCTTTTATTGTCACCAAGTTGGACATCGCATTGTTGAATGTCCACTTAGGAATAGGCGACCTTGACAAGTTGCCCAGATGGAGTTTGTGGAACAGAATGATCAGGGAAATGAAGAATCCCAGTAGGAGATTTCGAGCCGTCTACTGGAAGCTTGATTAGTGCCAATGGGATTGAAGGCTCGACTTATGCAAGTTTGCTTCACTTGCAAGGTATAATATCTAATCGGGGTTGTAGGATTTTGGTTGATTCTGGAAGTTCAGAGAATTGCATATCTATGCAAGTAGCAAAGGAATTGGGTATTCCTATCAAGCTAGTGATTGGAAGTAGTTTGATGATGGCGGATGGTAGAAAAGGTTCTGCATTCCGCACCTTGCATCCTATTACCTCCAAGATTGGGAAGGAGTATTTGGAGTGTATGAGGTTTGTAGTGGCACCTCTACACTATGATATCATTCTGGGTCTACCTTGGCTTGAACATCATAAGGTTCAATTCGATTGGACCCGACGTCAAATTCAAGTACAACACCAAGGTAGGAATTTCTGATTAGGTTGTCTTGCACCTCTAAGTAAGACACCTAAGAATAGTCAGTCCCAAGATGGGAAGTTTGTTGAGAAGGTAGCCATAGAGCAAATCTGGAAGGGAGATGAGTCCCAAGATGGGAAGTTTTCCAAGAAGGCAACCATGGAGCAAGCTTGGAAGAGAGATGAGTTCCTAGAAGGGAAGTTTGTTAATGAAGCAGCCATAGAGCAAGCTTTGGAGGAACATAAGTCTGTATTCGCGGTATGGATCAAGCCAATTGCACAAGAACAATCTGAGGAGGGCTAGGTGCCGCATCAAGCAACGATTGATCAGATAGTTTAGGAGTTTGCAGATGTGTTTCCGGATGATCTGCCAAAGGGATTACCCTCTGATCAAGGTATGCCCTTCAAGATTGAGTTATTGCCAGGGAGTACTCCAGTGAGTAGACCAATCTATCGGCTCTCACCAAAGGAGTTGGAGGAGTTGCGAACAACACTTACAGAGTTGTTGGAGAAGGATTTTATACAACATAGTACCTCTCCGTGGGGAGCACCGGTACTATTTGTTCCGAAGAAGGATGGAGTACTTCGTTTCTGTATTGATTACCGTGGGCTTAATAAGCAAACCATGAAGAATGCATATCCCTTGCCTCGGATCGATGACCTGCTTGACCAATTAAGTGGAGCATGCTACTTTTCCAAGCTGGATCTTCATAGCGGCTATTGGCAAATTCCTATTGAAGGAGAGGACGTGCAAAAGACTGCCTTTCGCACAAGGTATAGACATTTTGAGTGGAGAGTTCTACCATTCGGAATCACTAATGCTCCAGCAGTCTTCATGGATCAGATGCATTGGGTGTTGGAGGGACTATTGGATCAGTCTGTGATAATGTTCTTAGATGATATCTTAATCTATAGTAGAACAGAGGCAAAACATAGGAATCATGTGCGAGAAGTCCTAAGACGACTACGATAGTGGAAATTTTATTGCAAGAAGTCAAAGTGTGCTTTTTGGCAGAAGGAGGTTACCTTCTTGGGTCATAAGATCTCATCAGAGGGGATCAAGATGGGAGAAGAGAAGATCAAGGCCATTACTGATTGGCCTACCCCGAAGGATGCTACAAGAGTACAAGCATTCAATGGATTGGCCAGTTTTTACCGACGGTTCATCCACTATTATGCTCACGTGGCTGCACCATTGATTGACCTCTTGGGAAAGAACTCGAGCTTCCAGTGGACCACCAAGCATGAAGAAGCATTCCAGAAGTTAAAGCATATGGTGTCTTCAAGACCTTTTCTTCAACCATATGATCCTCAACTACCTTGTGTGGTTGATTTTGATGCTTCTAACTTTGCAATTGGAGCTGTGTTGCAATAGGAATTTCTAGATGGACTACATCCTATTGCCTTTGTGTCTCACCGACTAAATACAGCTGAAAGAAATTACTCTGCTCAAGATTGGGAACGACTTGCAATGTATATGCAACCCAAGGTATGGAGGCATTATCTCTTGGGGAAACAAGTGATCATGCAAACTGATCACAAACCATTGTTGCAGACCTTACACTTGGAGCACATGAAGAGTCAACATCATCGATGGGAAGAGCAACTCCAATTGTTTGACATCAAACTTGAGTACAAACCAGGTCGGTTCTATGTTATCCCCGATGCTCTATCACGATGACCTGATTTGAAGGATCTTCCTCTCATCACGGTGGCAATTACAATGGTGTCCATTGACCCTAAGGTCCATAATGAGTTTCAATCAGCTCTACAACAAGATCCCTTCTTCCAAATGGTACACGGTCGTCTGACAGCATGCGACAAGGAGTACAACACCTTCTCTTTCAAGGAAGGCTTTTTATTCCATGCAGACCAGATCTATGTTCTAGCCAAAGGTGATCTTCGACTTGTGTGCCTTCAAGAAGCCCATGATTTACCAATAGCTGGTCACATGGGAGTGGACAAGACCTTGGGCACCCTCCAACGCCAATGGTGGTGGCCCAACATGACACAAGATGTTCGTGACTTTGTTCGATCATGTGAAAGTTGCCAACGGAACAAGGCCAGCAACCAAAAGCCGAGTGGACTCCTTCAACCACTTGCCATCCCATCCGCTCGTTGGGAGCATATGAGCTTGGATCTCATCACATCCTTGCCAAAGACAAAACAAGGACACACCGCAATTGTGGTGTTTGTGGATAAGCTTAGAAAGCAAATCCACTTGGCACCAACCTGTGATATCATGGATGCTCCAACTTTAGCGCAAATCTACTTCGACAATGTCTTCAAGCATCATGGGATGCCACGTGTACTCATCTCCAACCGAGATCCTTGATTTACCGAGAATTTTTGGCAAGCACTCTTCCAGATACTCGACACCAAGCTTGCTTTATCCATGGCCTATCATCCTCAAACTGATGGACAAACCGAACGCGCCAATCGTACATTGGAGGATATGTTGCGGGCCTTTGTCAATGTCCACCATACCAATTGGGATGAATGTCTTGCAACTGCAGAATTTGCCTACAACAATTCCAAACAGGCAAGCACCGGATTTTCTCCCTTCTTTCTCAATTTTGGCCAAGATCCACTTGTTCCCGATTCTCTTCTTGCTCCCCCTCCCTCTCAGGTTCCTCATACTTCTACATTCTTGACCACTATATTCCAATCTCTCCAACAAGCCAAATCTCACCTCCTTGTTGCTCAGAATCGCCAAAAACAATATGCGGACCATCATCGTCATGATCTCACCTTTGAAGTTGGTGATAAAGTCATGCTATGCTCTAGTAACCTCCCTCTCCCACTTGATACCCAAGTTCATAAACTTGCTCCTAATTGGATAGGACCCTTTGATATCACCCACATTATCTCTCCTGTTGCTTATTGACTTGCCTTACCTTTCACATGCGTATCCATCCTGTCTTTCATGTTTCCAAGTTAAAACCCTTTGTTCCTAACCCTTCTTCCTTTTCCTCTTGAGTCCAACCTCCCCCTCTTCCTATCCCTATCAATGATCATGAGGAGTACAAAGTTGATAGTATCCTTGCGCGTCGCCATATTCAACAAGGCCGTCGCCAACATACAGAGTACAAGGTCATTTGGAAAGGGTATCCCCTTCATGATGCCACATGGGAACCTCTTTCTCACCTCCAGAATGCACATATGGCCATCAAGGACTTCGAAGCTTTACTGGCAATGAGGACGTCACCAACTAGCGGCGGGGGAATATGTAACAATATGGAGTTTAGAGACGAAGTTAGTTGGGCTTACGAAGGAGAGAATAAGACAAAATAGCCTAGAATATTCTAGAAGCATCTAAGAAGCTTCTTGGGAAGCTTTCCAACTAGTTAACTTGCGCCCTAAGCAGGTAGCTTCTAGAAGGAAGCTTCTAGAAGCTTCTAACTAGCTTAGCTTGCATGCTAAGTAGGCGGCTTCTCGAAGGAAGCTTCTTGAGAAGCTTCAAGAGTCTTGTATGCTACCTATAAATACCAAGGCCAAAGCTCATGCTAGGCATTTGGAGTTTTCCCTCATTCAAGTGTCCCAATGTGAGTTTCCATTCTCCTATTTCTCTCCTTGGTTTCGGTCTTTTACATTAACTAAAAATGAGTATTTTGGGTTCAACCTATATTGATGTTTTCAAACTAGTACTGCTCCTCAAATAGTTGAGGTATGCTAGCCATCAGATCAATAGACCATGCAAAGATGTCATGAATTCCTTGAATTGGGCAACATAAGACTCGTACTCTTTCGAAGATTTGTGTTCAAAAATCTTCACGGCCTTCCCTTCTTCAATGACAACTTTTGGCATTCATGAAGCTTGATAATCCAATTCTCATGACTTACCTAGCTCATGCTTGGCATTGCAAAGGAGTCCCCTTGGCTCTTTCTCTTTTGAGGTGCATTTTGGATACTGAACTTTGATTTACTTCATCAATCTCATACCACTCAAGGTAATTCCCAAAGATCTCTTTAGAGGAATTTTCAAAAGAATTAGTGGTATATCCTTCATTTGAGGATAGGGTTTCCCCAAGATGTGGGATCTTCTTCCAATTGATTGTGATATGTTCTTGGCTTCCCTTGTTTGAACTTCATCATATAATAATACCAATTAATCCATACATTGGCATTGTACAACTACGGTCGTCTGATGAGTAATGGATACTCATTCTTGGCAATAGGTTCTAGGAAAATGTAGTTCAAGCAGAAGGCTAACCCACCTATCATAGTCAACACATTTATTAATTTTCCCAAAGTTCATCTCCGAGTTTGGTCTACAAATTGTAAGGCACATGGAGTTGGCTGAAAATTTTTATATTGCCACTTGTGAGCTATGTCTTCTCTCATTACATTGATGCTTGATCCTAAGTCAATGGGAACAAAATTTATGACACATCTTTCAATATCTACCTCAATCTTTGGTGAGCCAATGTCTTCTTGCTCTATTTAGTAGATGGTGGGCAACTCATGTTGCTTTATCTAGCTTACTTTCTTGAGAGCCAATGCAATGTCAATTGTTGTCTTCTCATATTTGCTTAAATAATGGCCTTAGCTAAAGTGAGGTCCACCACAATATCATATTGAGGTGCTCCCATGGTCACAATTTGTTTCTTCTCCTTTGGATGATCTTCCTCTATTAGAAGGTCTTTATTTGAAAGTCCTTCCTTTTGAAGATTGGGTGGCAAGATCACATCTTCCAAAGATGCAGTCTTTCAAGGAGACAACATGTCACTTGACAATGTGGTTATCATTGGTGCTTCTCTGGGACCACCACAAGAATCAATTCCTTTAGTATCTTTTGTATTTATCTCTAGATCAAATCTTCAAACTACTTGTAACTATCTGTTGGAAAAGTTGTGGTGAGTGGTTTATGTGTGTCTTTGTTTTAAGGTGTCTTCTTACAAAGATGTAGATTTTCCTCTATCTTTGCAAGGTGTTTTTCTCTAAGCTTTTTGAGGAGTTTTTGTTCTTTTTTTGATAGGATTTCCTTTCAGCATCATTAGTTAGACCTTGCATTTAAAGAGGATGAAGAGTCTAAACAAGATTCTTCACAAATCACCTTTGTGTGATCTTGTTTCTACCTGGTTTACTTCTTAATCTGGCCAAATCCCATCCTTAAATGATAATCCATCCTTTGGGTTGATCTTCTCCAAAGTGATGGAGTGGATGTTGGAGGTAACTTTAGTGGTAGGTACTATTGGAACAAATTGTACTCAAGGGCTCATCATGGGTGGTTGATGTAAAAGACCAAGGAGAGTATAGGAGAATAGAAAATTGTAGTGGAAAAACACATAAGGACTCTCAAGTGAGGAAAACTTTAAATGCCTAGCTTGAACTAGGTTCAATTTTTTGTAGGTAACTTAGGTCAAGACTCCCAAGGAAGCTTCTTTCTAAGAGCCGCCTTACTTGGAGTGCAAGCTAAGCTAGTTTTTTCCTTGATGTACAAGCTAAGCTAGCTATTAGCTTGGCATACAAATTATTCCTTGTCACCAATCATATCCTCATGATTGGTGACAAGGATGAGAGGAGAAGTGGGTTGGACATGAGTAGACAAGGAAGATGGGTTAGAAACAAGAGGGTTTTAACTTTGAGACATGGAAGACAAGATGGAACCACATATGACTAGGGAGAGCAAGTTGGTAAACAACAAGAGAAATGATCTACGTAGTCTCACATAGACCTATCCAATTGGGAGTAAGTTTATGGACTTGGGTATCAAGTGGGAGAGGAAGGTGTGACCCGGAAAGTATTACTTTTATGGTAATTAGTAAGTAAAAGTTTGTTCTACAAAAATATGAGTCAAAAGTGGTCAAATACAAAGTAAAACAATCACAGTGTAGTTCTTCTTTGTTGCATCTTTAATCTCTCAAGTAGAAACCACACCCAGAAGAGAGTAACAAACACTGATCATAGTCTCCTCACTGATTAACACTTTCATAATCACAACTCCATCAAATCTTTCCAAACAATCTTGATTGTGATGATTTAGATTTTCTCAAAGAAGACTACTTCACTACAAAATAGCTTTGCCTCAAAATTTTATTCCACCCTTCCACTGAAAGCACAAATTCCTTGATCAAAATTGCTTTGCATCAACCCCGCACTATGCTCACAAATGCAAAATACTGCCAACACTACAATTCCTCTCAGATCTATCAAGGCATTGCTTCTATTGCACTTCACTCAGGATAAAACAAACAAAATGAAGATTAGTGCTATAGAATCCAACATCCAACAAGTTCATTGACTTGCACTTTGAATTTCTCCAAACAAATACACATGATTGATACTTGGAATTAAGCTGAAATGATGAGCACTGAATTACAACACTTCACTTCACTATGAATATCAACTTTGAAAATATAAATACTGAATAATGGTACATTGTGGATGCTTCCTTTAAATAGGCAAAGCACTCTTATAGTTATCTAACTAAAACACCATTTCCTAACAACTTTATTAACCTATAGATCCAAAATGACAATACATCTCTTCATATCTGCCTCTTCAAATCTCAAAATTATTACTACTCCTATCCAATATCCACCTCAACTTTGGCTTCCAAACCCAATGCTCCTTCAATAATTTCCCCTTCTTTGGGTCTATCTAATACTACTATATCCTCTGTTAATTCTAATATTTCTTCACTCTGGACTACAATTGCACTCATGGGTATTCTATCTACATATGTATCTTCTAACCCACTCTTTTGTAATGTCTCAAAAAGCTCATCCCAAGTAACTTGCATCCCAACCTCTCTTACTTTGCCTCAAATATTCTTCTTTGGATTGAGATTCTCATCTAACTCCTTTCTTGCTACATCTAATCTGAGACAAACATTCTCTCTTGCCTCTAACATTTTCGTATCTATTCCATCTCTCACACTAATCAATCACTTATTCAATTGTACATCCTTTGCTTTCTTCTTCCTTGTCTATTGCGCTAGCAATTTCAGTTCATGCAATCTTGCCCCTTCCAACTGAACTTTTGATACCGTGCTCAGCAGCACCTTCACTCTCACTACTACTTCCTTGGCTGTCTCTGGCCTAGGTGTATCTTTAGCTTCTCTCTCTTTGCCTACAACTCCTCCCTATACATCTTAACCTCATCTTCCAATGCAGCCTTTAATGCTTACTTCTCCTTTGGATTTTGCCTTAGTTGCACTTACATTCCTCTGATCAACCACGCAATCTCTCCTTCTCATGACTTTGCATAGTTAACTCTCTTTTCCAAGCTTGATCTTTCTCAGCTGCACTTGTCTTCAAGCTCTCCAACTCTTGTCCCATGACTGCTGCCATATCCTTCAAATGAAGAAATTCCACTCGTGCTTCATGCTCTTCTGCCCTCAAGGTCTCAGTCTTTGCCATCTGCTCCCTTATTTCTTCTTCTTGGTTTGTCATTGCTTTGCCTCTCTTACAAAATCTTCAGTCAAGCTCTCAATCTCCTTCCTCCTAAGCTATACTTCACTCCAAAGTTCTTCTACTTCCCTCTCTCCATGGATTTACTTCTTTCTCAACTCTAAACTTCTTTCACTCATGTATTGTACTACTTTTAATTCATCTTTAAACTCTACCTGACTGCCTCTTAATTCTTCTCTCTTCTTCTTGAGCTGCAACAACAATGGACAAACAATCTTTGACAAGTATTCTACCCCATCAAAGACTCCTCAAGTCTTTGGTTCTTTGGGATTTGCACTCTTCACTTCTTCTATTGGAGCTTTACTCCAAAGTCTCAATATCCTCACTCTAGTGGCATCTCATCTGAGCTTTCTCCTTCTTCCTCTATTGGGCTTGCTTTGCTCATTTCCACATTGGCAGTAGGCATACTTCTCTTTGATTCTCCTACCTTTTTGAAACCCCAACTTTTGCTCAACTTCTTGAGTTTCTTCTATCTCCGTCCTCGGCAATTATCTCTACCTCCCATGCGGTCAATCACAGCATCAAACTCTTGATCTTCATCTTTAGCATCATTTTGTCCCTATTACTGAACTTCCATCTTGTTCTCACTTCCACTGCTTGACTCTTCACTTTGCAGCATAAGCTCTGGTTCTTCTTCTTCTTCTTCTCCCGAGTCTTTTGACTTATACTTGGCTTTGCCTTTTGACTCTTTTGCTCTTGATAACTCATTGATTACCACAACATTGTGCATTGGATTCACTTTTCTCATCTTTTGAGACTAAATATGTGATACCATCTCCACAAGGAGACTTCTCTTCTTTGTCTTGGGATACTTACTACTTCCTTCATATGTTGGCTCATTCTGGCATAGTGCTCATCACTACTTTGAATATGTTGGATGTACTATGCTCCTCCTCATTTGTTTCTTTTTGTAGATCCGGATGAAAGTGAGACCCCATCTTTCTTTGCTCTACCTCCTTCATCAGGTTCAACCTAAAGTAGAAATGTGCAGTAAATCGCACCAAATAGTGGGGAGCGATTTGATCTCTCCAACGCCACACCATTTTCCATGTTCTTTGGTGAAAACACTGAGCCCAATTCATCAACGCTCCTGGAAACATCTGATGGAAGAACACCACTTGATGCTTCATCACATATGTGGTTTGATCAGGCTTGAAAAGTGCCATCATTGCCCGGACAATACTTTGCCTTGCCGGGTCTCGATAGGTATCAACCTTATACCCGTCCTTTGTATGCAACACAATGAAGCAATTAAAGATTTCTTTAGTCTCCTCCATAGACTCTCCTTTCCCAAGGAATGTGGCCCTAGTTTCCTCACCAAGCTCTCTCCCTAGAACCAATCTCCAGTCTGACTCTGCCCATCAACCTCTCTTCTTTTCATTCTCAAGTCTCTCCTCACAATCACTCAAAGCTACTTCTGCCATGAACCCTAGAAAACTCAAATTCCAATTTTAGGCCAGAAACATGATCTGAAGTCTTTTTAGAACTTCAATCTTGGCTATCATGTCACCCTTCTTTGGCATCATGCAATCTCTAACTTGTGGTAGTTGGATGATAAATCTACTATCTCTTGGTCTCAAGATCCTAACTCCCTCAAGATTGTTAAACATCAAATTATCAAATGGCTTCTCTACAAGCACTCCTTTGAGTTGACTACTTAGTGGCTTAGGATACTTGTTTGACATTTCAAACCCCCTCCACAAAGTCTCAATTTTATAGTTCTTCATTTTGTGGTCATTCCTTTGTCACTCTTCACCAAAATCACACATTCTGCAAGAGTTCTTCCTCTAGCACTATCAAGTTTAGCTGTTTGTGCCTTAGCCATTTTCTTACTTGTACTTTCTTGATTGACAAAGTTGAAGGAAATTTGTTAGACCATCTTTGCATTGGGTTGATCACCCTGAGGCAAAGTTTCCTTACTTTGGATTTCTCTATGACAGGTCCAATCTATGTACTTCTGTCTTGACATGTCTGTCAATTTACTTTGGGTTTCAATCCAAAGACACATTTCTTCTTCTTTTTACACCATTTGGGTTCAATACGACTTCATGTGTACACTTCTTCTTCAAAATAGAACCCAAAAAAAATGTGGGTACCATAAGAAGGTTATTAGAAAAAAGCATGACCTTATCACTTAGTTTAAAGTTGAGATCACAATGAGATTTATTACCATATTGTTTTTGCCAATTTTGAGCAACAAGAAGATGAGACTTGGCTTGGTGTAGGGATTTAGATAATATGAACAAGAAGGTGGAGGTATGTGGGACCTAAGATGGAAAAGGAGCAAGAAGAGAATTTGGAACAAGTGGATCTTGCCCATAATTAAGGAAAAGAAGAGAAAAGCCAGGACTTGCTTGCTTTGAATTATCATTGGTAAACTTGGCAGCTACAAGACAAGTATCTTATGTAATGTGATGAACATTGATAAAGGTCCATAATATCTCCTCCAAAGTGTGGTTTGCCCATTCTTTTGTCTATCAATTTGAGGACGATGAGCTATAGACAACACAAGCTTGGTACCAAGTAGTTTAGAAAGCACTTGCCAAAATGTATCAATAAAGCAAGGATCTTGATAAACAATGAGAACCCTTGGCATCCCATGGTGTTTGAAGATGTTGTTAAACTAGATCTAGGCTAATGTTGGAGCATCATTTGTATCCATGGTAGGTGCCAAATCTACTTGTTGAGCTTATCAACAAACATTACAATCATTTTATTGCCCCAATTTGACTTTGGTAAGGATGTGATGAGGTCTAAGCTTACATGTTCCCAATGGGTTGATGGAATTGGTAGTGGTTGAAGGAGTCCACTCAGCTTTTGGTTCTTGGTTTGATGCATTAGTAGCTCTTACAAGATCAAACAGACTCTTGAACCTCTGGTACTACATTGGGCCACCACCACTAACATTGCAGGGTACCCAAAGTATTTTCCACACCCATGTGACCAATGATTGGTAAGTCATGGGCCTCTTGAAGCCATACAAGTTGTAGATTACCTTGGTTGGACCATAAATTTGGTACGCATAGAATTTAAAACCATCCTTGACGAAGAATGTTTTGTGTTCTCAATTGTTCTTGATCTCAAGCAAAATAATTCCTTTTTGTGGTGTTTAGTTGGCAAGACATAGAGGCAATAAGAATGTTATCCATCTAAAAATGCTTACTACAACATAACTCAAATGGTAAACTTTGAAGCATCAAAATCAACCACACAAGGTAGTTGAGGATCATATGGTTGGAAGATGCTTTAGTTTCTTGAATGTTTCTTTGTGCCTGGTGGTCCACTAAAAGATTAATGTCTTTTCCAAGAGATTGGTCAATGGTGCAACCACATGAACATAGTAGTAGATCAACCATCAGTAAAAACTTGCCAAGCCATTAAATGCCCGCACTTCCATGAAATACTTAGGAGTAGGCCAATTGACAATGGCCTTGATTTTCTCTTCTATCTTGATTCCCTTTGATGAGATATTATGACCCAAGAAGGTAACTTCCTATTGCCAAAAGTTACACTTCAACTTCTTGCGATTAAAAATTCAATTAGTGTAATCATCTTAGGACTTCTCATATGTGATTCTTGTGTTCTACCTCCATCTTATTGTAGATTAAAATATCATCCAAGAGGACTATCACATATTGATCTAATATTTTGTCCAACCCCTTATGTATTTGATCCATAAAAATTTCTAGAGCATTAGTGAACCAAATGGTAAAAGTCTACACTCAAAATACCCATACCTTGTTGTGGTACACACATTTTTCATTTTTGACAAGTTTTAAAGAAGAGGTGAATTTTTGAAGCTATATTAAGGCATAAGGAAGAAGAAAAGAGAAAAATCATGTGTTTAGCATAGTCCCAAAGAAGTCAACATTGGGTCAGAGTCTGAAGGACTTGGGTTGGACTTATGGAAGTATGGATTTAAAGTAAGGAGAATTTGCATCAGAATACACAACCCCATCCAAAGGACCTATAACAACTTTTCCTCGGGTCTAGCCAATCAAGAAAGTATGTGTGAAGTAAAAAAATACCTTGGGATCAAGATGACATTGAGAATGACAAAAAGTAGATGCAAAATTTGCATGTCAATTGAACATCAATTGAAGAATGGCCCTGTAGCAAAAAACTATAAGATTGAGACTTTGTCAAGGGAGTTCTAAAATGTCATGACAATATCCTATGCCTCTCAATAGTAGTCCCAAAGGAGTTAGAATCTTGGGCTTTGGAGAGAGTTTGATCTTTCAAAGACCAAGAGTGAGGAAGCACATGATGTCACCAAAGAGTAATAAGTAGAGTGTAGTGATATTGCTTCTCTTGCAATTTTCCGATTAAAATATTAGACATATATTTCCAATTAGACATAATAGCAAGGATTGCAGTCTTGAGCAGACTTTGCATCACTTTTTTGGCATGGAATTGGAATTTGAGCTTTCCATGGTTAATGGTAGAAATTATTGCTAGCAATTGCAAAGATAGTCCCAAGATAGACGGAAAGAGAGAGGAAATCTGGCTCGGTGGACCAAGTTGGATTGGAGACTAGTCTTGGGAAGAGAAGTGGGAGGAGTCACATTTTATCGGAAGTATGATTTTTCAGAAGAAACAGCCAAGGTGAGGAATTCATTCCTTACACCTGAAACCAATAACGAGTACAAGGTGAATAGCTATAGGGACCCAATACAAAGAGGTATAGTCAGCATGATGATAGCCATGTTTAAGTCAAAGTTAAATGCAACACCTATTTTTGCATGTGTGTGGTATTATGATATTTAGCTTAGTATTACAAATACTTGAGAGATATGATTTATATAGAGGTAAAAGATGGTTCTACATTAGTCATGATTAGCTAAAGTTAGTCATAGCTAAGATAGTTGGGACGTTACTTTAGAGGAAGTGGAAAAGATGAGCACCACTATTTTGGATTCTAGTGTGTTGATGGAGTTTAGGGTTCCTTGCCTTCTTGGGGTTCCGTACCTTCTTAGTCCATAGTGCACTACCATCATAGCCATCAGAGGTTCATCCTAAGTGAGAGACAGGCCCGCTCATAGAACTACCTATGTGATGATGCAAAAAACTCTATTCTTTCACTAGATGTTTTGTAGGCAAAGCGGTGAATTGGACAAAGTGCTTGCTCCAACAAGTAGGACAGATGATCAATAGTTGGAGAATGGACCTACCACCCCATTACTTTGTACCTTTTGGAGCCCATTTCTACTTTGGACAAAACCTACTTAGCTTGAAGGAGAGAGGAAGGATGGTGTCCCACTTTCACCCTGATTTACAACAAGTAGTGGATGCGGACAAGCAATACTACATCAGGCAAGTCTATGTAGGCAATGACCACTACATCAAGAGCGGGAAGGAGAAGATAGTGTCCGTAGAAATCCCAAGGCCAAGGAAGAGAAGTAAACCCAAAGGAAAAATATCACCAATGCCACCACAATAGACAAGAAGGCTGAATTCAAAGCCAGAGATGGAGGTGGTGAAGATCCAGTCTTTAGAGGAAGAGTCCAAAGGAGAAGTTGATTTGAAGTGTGAAGAGGAAGAAGAGTTCACCTTATAGAGTAGGCAGTCCAACATCAAGAGTGAAGGAGAACCCATAGTCCAACAATTGGTGGACAAAATCGTAGGAGCAAAAGATGAGGAGTTCCATGCTGCGATTGACTATATGGAAGGAAGAGACAGGCCTTGTCTAGAGTTACCTACAGTAGAGTTGGAGGAAGAACAAGTAGGAAAGCCTACCTTGGTGTTTCCAAGGGCAGCAAGATCAAAGCGGAATATGCATGTTATAACTGCAGGGCCGACCAAAGCCAAAGAGGAGGGAGAAAGCTTGGACAGAGTGACATTGAAAGTATGAAGATCATGACTTTGGGATAAGACACCAATCAAAGAAGCACCGACCAAAGCAAAAAAATGTGAAGATGAAGGAGTATTCAATGGGTTCACCTATCTCTCAAAGTTTGTCTATCCTTTGTTATCATAGCTGTAGAAGAGGAAAGAAGAGTTGAAGAGGGACCATCCGGAAGTGAAGGATGAGTTTGATGTTTTCAAGTTCTTGAATAAAGGCAACTTGGAGTTGAGGAGTAAGTTAACTCAAGGAGAGAAGGAAGCTAAAGAACTTTGAGT
This sequence comes from Lunularia cruciata, assembly GCA_948567375.1. Taxonomy (NCBI): domain Eukaryota; kingdom Viridiplantae; phylum Streptophyta; class Marchantiopsida; order Lunulariales; family Lunulariaceae; genus Lunularia; species Lunularia cruciata. The sequence goes on along the minus strand of OX419762.1, from coordinate 32,382,347 downwards.
TAAAGCTGATTTCATAGGAAGAGTTTGATAAGCTCAAGGAGTGTTGTGTAAAGCAGAGTGAAGAACTCAAACAACAAACAAAAGAATTGAAGGAGCAGAAGGCAGTGTTTGAGAAATTGAAGGGTGAATTTGTTGATGCATGGTAGGAGGTGCTACAATCAAAGGTGATGGTACTGGTGATGGAACAAGAACTAGAGAGCCTTAGAAAGAGCATAGAGAAGAAGGATCAATCCTTCCAATGGGAGTTGGTAGAGAGATATCAGGAGGGAGACAAAGTGTGAGGGCTACTCAAAAGCATGGAGACTCAATTGGTCCAGTATGTGGAAGAGAAGGAAGCATTAAAGTGGACTTTAAGGACAAGTTGAAGATGTTCCAGAATGAGTTGGATGCATAGAGGAGTTGAGAGAAGACAGTTTCAAGGAGGGAGACAAATTTAATATGAGAAGTCATTGTGGAGTTGAAGGTGATGTTGAGCATTGAAGCCAAAGTTAAATGGAGGAGTCAAGACTGCATAAATTGAAGTTGCTAGTGCAAGAGACAAGGAAGAGAGGCAAATGATGTTGACATGAACAAGTTGTTTTGAGAGACCATGTAGATAAGAAGATGTTGGAGATAGGAGACAATATGAGTCCTAGATTAGAATTAGTAAAATCAAAATGAGATAAAATTTGGAGTAGTGTGAAGGAAGGAGCTAGATATGAAGTAGCAAACATAGGAGTGCAAGTGTCTTTGGGTGAGTTACATGAGACCTTGGAAGTCGTCAGTGTAGAGAATGAAGAATTAATTACCATCTCCATGACTTTGATTTTAGTTCATGCTCAAGATAGGATAGAAGTGGAAGAAGAAATGCTAATAATAGATAAACCCAAAGAATTGGAAGTGATTGTAGGAACATCAGGATTAGAAGTTTAAGTCAAAGTAGATATCAGATTGGACTAGTAACAATTTTGAGATATGAAGAGGTAGATATGAAGAGATGGTTTGCCATTTTGGATCTACAGGTTGGTAAAGTTGTTATAGAATAGTATTTTCTTAGGTAATTGTCTAGTGCTCTACCTATTTAAAGGAGGTATTTGCATTATTTTGTTGTTTAGTATTCATATCTGAAGTTGAGTAAAGCAAAGTGTTGTAACTCAATGCTTATCATTTTAGTTTAATTCCAAGTATCAATCTTGTGTGGAGAAATTTGAAGTGAAAGTTAGTGAGCTTGTTGGATGTTGGATTCTGTAGTGCTAATTCTATTTTGTGTGCTTGATCTTGAGTGGATAGCAATCAAAGCAATGCTTTGACAGATCTCAAAGGAATTGTAGTGTTGGTTGTGTTGGTAGTATTCTACATTTGTGAGCATAGTGTTGGATTGATGCAAAGCAATTTTGATTGAGGAAGTTGTGCCTTCAATGGAGGGGTGGAATGCAATTCCAAGGCAAAGTTGTTTTGTAGTGAAGTAGCCTTCTTCAAGAAGAATTGAATCATCACAATCAAGATTGATTTGGAAGATATTGATGAATTGTGATTATAAGTGTTGTGATTTGTACCAAGATTGAAAATTGAGGGCTTGCTACTCTTTTTTGGGTGTGGTTTCTACTTGAGATATTAAAGACACAACCAAGAAGAATTTTTTGTGACATTTTACTTTGTATTTGACCATTTTTTACTCGTATCTCTATGGAAACAAACTGTTACTTACTTATTACCGCAAAAGTGATACTTGTTGGGTTGTCACTCTTGTGCAAAAGGTAATCTTTTTCACATCCTCCTTATCAATAGGAATCTTCCAATACTATTTTGAAGATCCAACTTGGAGAAATGTTTTGCTCCATGCAATTGATCCAACAAGTCATAAATTCCAAGGCAAGGGATATGTATTCTTCACGGTTTGTTTATTATGGCCACGATAGTCAACACATAATCAAAGTCCTCTATCCTTCTTTGGTACAACAAGTATTGGTGCTCCCCAAGGAGATATACTATGTTGTATGAAATCCTTCTTCAACAACTTGGTCAGTGTTGTTCAAAGCTCTTCTAACTCCTTTTATGAGAGCCTATAGATTGGTCTACTCATAGGATTACTACCTACCAATAGTTTGATCTTGAAGAGCATACCTCAATCAAAAGGTAATCCTTTTGGAAGATCATCCAAAAGCATATCAAAAAACTCTTATACGATCTGATATACCATTGCTTGTTGAGGTTGGTTACACTTGTCAGATTCTCATTGTGCAATTGGCTTGATCCAAATAGCAATAATAAGAATATATCTTTCCAAAACTTACTTTATAGTTACTTTTCTAACAAAATTCTCATCTTGGGATTGACTATTCTTAAGTGTCTTACTTAGAGGTGCCAACAAAATCTAATTAGTAATTATAACATTGGTGTATTTTAATTTCTTGTCAAGTCCAATCAACTGAACCTTATTCTGTTCAAGCCAAAATAGACCTAGAATGACATCATAGTGTAACAGAACTACTACAAACTTCACACACACTCAAAATACTCCTTCCCAATCTTGAATGTAATAGAATGTGAGGTACAGCATGCAAAACCCTTTTCTACCATCTGCCATCATCAATCTGCTACCAAATATTACCTTGATAGGAATACATAATTCCTTTGCTAATTGCATAGACATTCAATTCTTAAAACTCTCATAATCAACCAAAATATTATAGTAATGATCAAATATCATACATTGCAAGTGTATCAAACTTGCATAGATTGAGCCTTTGATCATGCTAGAACAAATCAAGTTCCCAATAAGTGGCTAGATATCTCCTATCAAGATTTGTTCCTTGATCCTCATGTTCCAAGAACTCTATTTGGGCAATGGGTTGAGGTTGTTCATTCCTAGTTGGACATTTGGAAATGGGATGTCCTAGTTGAAGCACTTTCACTTTATTCACCACTAGTATAGTGAACAACACAACACTTCAAATGTTGCGCTTAAGTAGTTTCATATGTTCAAAAATACAACAAAGAAACTTAAAAAATAAGCATTGATAAGAAATACCTAACAGTCAATGATAGCCATTATTGGGTCTATAGCCCTAGGGTATGTAGAGAGTATAGTTGGATCATTGTGCTTCCTCACTATCTATTGAGTCCAATGCCTCCTTGAATTTCTCCTTTGGCTATGGAGACTCTACAAGGTCATCCGCAAGCTCTTCCTTAGCTCCCTAAATTTTTTATCTATTCTAGTTCTAAGTCCTAGTGAAATCTGCTCCAATATTTGATCTTCAAGTGGCTCCATGATTATGCACTTTGTGAAGATGAATATTGGTGTCCACAATGTCTTCCATATCTACAACATGGTAGCACATACTTGTTTGATAATATTTTGACATTTCTCCTCCTTCAACCCCTTCAAAATTATTTGTACCATCATTTCACCATCTTGAAGAACCTTGGTTAGTGCAAGAGTAGTTACTACTCCCAAGAGCTAAAGCTTCTTGTGCTTCTTTGCATTCAAGCAAATTGTAATGTTGATGAGTTCTTGATGCATCACCTTTAGCTTGTCCTACATATCCTTCATTGCTTCTTGGTATTGGTAATACAAAGAATGAACTCTCTCTTGTATGCAGTTGCTACTTCCTCATAACTTGCCTTCATGATGGCCACCAATGCTTTGTCAGTCATCAATTGCCTCAATTCTGCTTTGAATTGTAGGATATGCTCCTTGGATTTTTCCATCTCTTTGGCTACCACCTTCTAAAGATCTTTTGTTGTCTTTTGAAGAGTCTCAAATTGACTCTTCCCCAAATGGTTCTCTTCTTCAACTTCTTTCAAAGAAACATACCAAATAGATAATTATTGTTTAGATTTTGCTATCCACTTGCTCTTCTCCTATTCTGCACTCCATTTCTCTTTATGCAAGAATCAAAACTTATGAATAGTGGAAGGCTGAAGAATTGCAAAAACACTCTTTCTACAAAAATGTTGAGTTAATAAGAACTTCCTCTATCCTTGCTTGTAATGGTCTTCAATTGTAATGGTCTTAAATCCCCCATCATTCTCCACTTGTGTGAATCATCTTGGTGGCAATCTTTGCATGTTCGTGAAATTCGTGAACCACCATCCTTCTTGACTAAAGATTTTTCCCACTCTTTTGAATATTATCTTTATCTTTGAAAGATGAGGACAAGGTCTTCCAAAGATCAAAGTCTTCAAGGCCCATCTTGGGAAGAGTGTTCTTTATCTTTATTGAAAAGATAAAGAACTAAATATAGTTGTACTAAATATTTGATGGCTATATGACCAAAAATGGTTACAATAGATGCAATATAGATCATTGTTGCTACATTAAGTCATTTGTTGGTTCATAAATCAGCTTGATACTTTAAGTTGATGATATGTTTGTTGTTGGATCAAACATGAAGGAATCAACAAGCTAAAGCTCCAATTGTTTGATGTATTTAAAATGAAAGATCTAGGTCATTCACAATAGATACTTGGAATAAGAACTACCAAAGATAGATGTGCAAGTATTTTGAATTTGTCTCAAGAGAAGTATATCAAGAAGTTGATGGGCAAATTTGGTCTACAAAATGCTACAATTGAAACCACTCCATTTGGAAGTCCTACAAACTCTTTAACTAGCAATCACAAAGAACAAATTTAGATAAAGAGTACATGATTAGAGTTATTTATGCATCAATAGTTGAAATCTTGATTTATGTAACGGTATGCACTAGGCCAAAAATTGCTCATGCAATGGAATTTGTAGCAAATTCTTATTAAACCCAAGAAGAGAGCATTGAGAAGCAATAAAAATGGTTGTTATGCTACTTGAAAGGTACCTTTGACAAGGGACTTTGCTTCAAGCACACAAATGTTATTTTAGAAGGCTTCACTAATGCAGATTTGAGAGGAAAATTGGGTGATAGATTTCATGAGTTGGATGTCTTGATTGTAGAAGAATATTGGGTGATAGATTTTATTAGTTGGATCTCTTGATTGTAGAAGAATATATACCCTTGCACTTGTAATCCCTTATCTAGTTCTAGAATGTGTGGTGCAAATTGATCTTATATTTAATAATAGATTATCTAGTATTAATTAATACACAATAGTTCACAAATTCCCACACATAGGATCTATTATCACAACTTCTTATAGGATACATTCTCAAAATGAGCCATTTTTGCAACCATTCCCATAGTAGAATCTTGTAGGAGCCATTCCTAGAAGTCCTCATACAAAGAAGGATTACAAAGTGGATACATATTGAGACCCAATAATGCAAAGCATCATGATGATGATGATGGCAATCTTCAAGCCAGAGCAAACCACTTACATAATGAAGCACCATGCGGTATTTTTCCATCAAATGTTTGTAGGACAACCGGTGAATTGGGTGAAGTGCTTTCACCAGCAAACAAGGAAAATGATCTAGAATTGGAGAGAAAAATTGCTTCCACATAACTTCATGCCATTGTAGTGAACGAAGTAGTCTTGCAAGACCCGTCGTTGGGAGAAGAGTTGGAAGAAAAAGGTGAGTACAAGTCAGAAAATTCAAGCAAAGAAGAAGAATCAAAACTCACTTTGTAGAGTGAGGAATCAAGCAGCAAGAGTGAGGGAGAACCCAAATTTCAGCAGTAGGTGGAAGAAGTGGCTGAGGAGGAAGATTGAGAGTTCCATGCGGCAATTGACTGGATGGAAGGAGGAGATATTCCTTGTTTGGAGTTGCCTGCGGTTGAGATAGAAGAGCACTAAGAAGAAGAGGCAAGGTAGTATTCCAGTGAGGAACAAGAACAAAGAAGAATCTGCAATCTACAATTGCAAGACCAAGCCAAGCAAGTAAAGATGAAGAAGAGAGCTCGGAAGAGGTTACTCTGAAGGTGAGAAGATTAAGACTTTGGGGTAAGGGACCTATTGAAGAGGCACCAATGAAAGTAGAGTATAAAGACCAAGAAGACATAGAAGATTTTAGTAGAGTAGCATACTTGTCACAAATTGTCATTTCATTACTGTTAAAGCTGAAGAAGAAGAAGAAAAAGAAGAAGAAGAAGGAGCTAAAGAAAGATCATCTGGAAGTAAAAGATGAACTGCACAAAGTGAAGTATCTGATTGATGAGATAGTGAAGTTGAAGGAGAAGTTAACCCGGAAGAGAAGCAAGCCAAGAAACTTTGGGTTGATGTAGTACTTTGGCAGAAGAGGCTCAAGAACTTGCAAAATGCTTTTGGACGCAAGGAGGTGAGCTTGAAAATCAAGCTAGAGAACTGAGTAAGAAAAAGACATCTTTTGAGAAGTTGAAAGGAGAATTTGATGAAGCTTGTATTGAAGCCATACACTCAAAAGCAATTGCAACAATAATGGAACAAGAATTGGAGAATTTAAAGTCATGTGCAATAGAGAAGGATCAAGCCTAGCAATGTGAGTTAGCAAGGAAGAATAGAGAAGAAGAGAGATTGCAAAGACTTGTCATCAACATAGAAGCCCAACTTGCACAATATATGGAGGAGAAGGTAGCATTGAAAGTAAAGTTTGAAGATGCACTGAAGATGTATTATGAAGATTTTTATGTGGAGCAAACTCAAGACCATACATTGGAGCAGGTAGGAAAAGTGGTTGAGAAGTTCAAAGTGATGTTGAAGATGGAAGAAAAAGTCAAAGTAGAAGAACTAAGATTGCATGAGTTGAAATTGTTAGTGCAAGAGATGAGGAAGAGAAAGGAAAAGGACACAGACATGAATAAATTATTGATTTGCTTGAGAGAGAGAATGGATCAAAAGATGTTAGAAGTAGGAGATAACATCTATCTCAGACTAGATTTAGTCAAATCAGAAGTAGATGAACTTTGTAGGTAATTGAAGGTAAGAGCTAGAGGCAAAGTAGTAGAAGTAGGAGTGCAAGTGTCTTTGGGTGAGTTGCTAAAGACATTAAGAGATGTTGGATTAGAGAATAGAGATGTACATAGACTACCCATGACCTCAATTTCAGTTCATACTGAAGAGATTATAGAAATAGAAGAAGAATTGGTAGTAGTAAATAAGTCTAAAGTACAAGATACAAAGGAAGTTACATCGGGTGTAGAGGACCAAGAAGAGGTAGAAATTGGATGAAGAGATTATAGAAACAGATGAAGAATTGGTAGTAGTAAATAAGTCTAAAGTACAAGATACAAAGGAAGTTACATTGGGTGTAGAGGACCAAGAAGAGGTAGAAATTGGATCAAATTCATAACAAATTTGAGATCTGAATTGACAAATATGAAGAGTGGGTTGCCATTTTGGACTTGGAGATTGTTAGGGAATAGTATTTTAGTTAGTAATTTTCAAGTGCTCTGCTTATTTAAAGGAAGCATTTGCAATTTGTTGTTGTTCAATATTCATATTTCTGAAGTTGAGTAAAGCAAAGTGTTGTTACTCAGTGCTTGTTGTTTCAGCTTAATTTCGAAGTATCAATCCTTTGTGTGTGTTTGTGAGTGTTTGGAGAATTTTGAAGTGCAAATCAGTGAGCTTGTTGGATGTTAGATTCCGTAGTGCTGATTTTTGTGTTTGATCTTGAGTGGATAGCAATCACATCAATGCCTTGACAAATCTAAGAGGAATTGTAGTGTTCTTAGTATTCTGCATTGGTGAGCACAGCATTGGATTGAAGCGAAGCAACGTTGATCGATGAAGTTGTGCCTTTAGTGAAGGAGTGGATTACAATTCTAAGGCAAAGTTGTTTCATAGCAAAGTGGACTTCTTTGGGAAAAACTGAATCATCAAAATCAAGTTTGTTTGGAAAGATTTGAAGTATTGTGATTATGGGTGTTCCTAATTTGTGACAAGACTGCAATATAGTGCTTGTTACTCTCTTCTGGGTGTGGTTTCTACTTGAGAGATTAAAGCCACAACCAATAAAAACTTTGTGTGACATTTTACTTTGCATTTGACCATTTTTGAATCATATCTCTGTGGGAACAATTTTTACTTACTGATTACTGCAAAAGTGATACTTGTTGGGTTGTCACAGTTTTGTTTGCAAAGAGTTGTTAGGTAAGGGTGATTATTCTTATAAATCCTTTCGAGATAGCAAACAAACCAAAGTTTGTACAGTTCTCCTCCTTTTGACTTTTGGAGCTTTGATGTTTAACACTATAACCTTGTTGCATGCCAAGGCTTGCATAGCTTCCTATGCAGCTGGAAGAGTGGGATATAAGGTCTAGGGTGATGATTGAATGAACATGTTGAATATAATGTCTATTATTCTTTATTGCCCAATGCAAGTAAAGCTCTTTATAATAGAGTGCAATAGATTACAAAGAGGTGCGGACAATTCCAGAAGAGTTTGGAAGAAGTTAGAGAGAGTACTATTCAAGAAGAGCATGGGAAGAAGTTAAAGAGAAGAAATGGCTTAGTTATATATATATTTGACACCTGTATGAATTCTTGATTAAGACCATAAACAACATAATATCACATGTGTCTGCCAATCAAAGACATAGAGGGTGTCTCTCGACAAGCTCCCATTTTCTTTGCATAAAAACTTGCCAAATATGATAATTCCTTTTTTTCAAAATATGATAACCCCCTAGTATGATCTTGCGACCAAGGAAACGGTATTTTCTCCACCGGATTAGATCTTCAATGCACGCATTACTAGAAAGAATGTCTAAAATTCATCTAGAGGACTCATCTTTATAATAAGGATATAAGGTTTTAGGCCACCACTCTTAAGATATCCAGATATAAAATATAACAGTTAGAATAATCATGATAATCGTAGAAACTTTGACTTGTGAACTCACCAGTTTGAAGATGAGTTCATCTAGGATGCGATTATGTAAGAGACAGGGCCTACTACTGTAACTTTGGAAGAACTTGTGCATATGAACGTATGATCAGAACCAGCATATGCATGCAGCTGCAAATTTCCTCCATCTGCAAATTTCCTCCATCTGATTCCACGTGCAATCCTAGCGAGATACAACAGTTGCATTTGCCAGCTGCGTTGGAAGACCTTTATGGTTACTTCAAATTACGCTACTCTGTCCCTCCACTCCGTTTTGAGGCGGCAGAGGATATTGACCCCAACGTATAAACGAGGACAGTATCTACATAGACGAGAAGCCTTCCAAGGATTCAACTTGGTGTATAGTTAGTGTTCCGCACCTCTAATATATAAAATTGTGATTGTATTCTGTTAACTTTCAACTAAAGTGTCAATGTCTTTCTTTTCGGTTGCAGATGACAGAATAGAATAGAATAGAATATGAATATATATATATATATATATATATATAAAAGATAGAATATATAAGATACAGGTATTATTAGTTATTAGATACAAGTAATGGACATGGTAACCAGGATCTTGTTTCAAGAAATCTGGAAGTTAAATACAAACAGTACTCGATAAAATTTTGTTGGCTCAGAGGAGGATCAGAGGATCTACATGAATTAATGCTACCTTGTACTTCAATCGGTGTATTGTTCTTTATAATTGTCAAAGATTACTTCGAGCATCAAAGTGATACGCATCTGGTTCCTGTTTGTTCAGTTTTCGAGTCTTATTATTCGAAGAAGGTAACTGTTCCGCAATATGGTGACAGTGACTGATATTTAAAATGCAATTCTTCCTAAGGTACCCAAATCTATCAGAATATCACCAAACTATCTAAGATTCCACCCACATATTTTGGTGGAGTATATAAACTTTTCTTTTGTGAGACGATAATTGAACCACATGGTTCCATATTACCTCAAGATTCCCACTAATTTGTTGGCATCCGAAGATCACGTTGACATATCTACATGAAAGAAAGACACGAGTTGGATGAAACTGGCATAAGATCCCGTTTGTAGCAGTTTGTCAATGCTTGACTTTCAAGATTCTTAAAAGATATTGCTGTCTAAAATAAAGGTATATTTCCTGTAACGCTGACAATACTGCCATTTGTAATCAAAATGATTCAACAATTATGCTTCACCATCATTTTGAGGAAACGGGTGGCCAATCCAAAGTATTATTCACAATATGAAAATTTAACATATCATCTGATCATTCTTCTTCAAGAGGCCCTGCTATATTTACTAATACTTGCTGCTTGCCACGTGTAGCAAAACGCACGTAGGAAGTGATTGTCTGATATGTTTAACTATCAGTGGAGTCTACAGTATTACCGTAATCTCATGGATTCATATTAGAGCATAGGTAGTGTCGATAAGTTATGCGTAGATTTGGAAGTATAATGAGAGGCGACCGTAGGATAACAAGAACGATGAGGAGGCCCCATCAAGCCCGTACAAGAATAAAACACAAGAAGTAAAATGGGGCTAGACCCCAATAGTATCACTACTTTTCCACTTGTTCATAAGGCTTAACCGAAGGTCCCACACTTTATGTGGTGATCAATTCACTGAAGATTCCATAACACGTAATAGCTTTTGACCATTCTGCGGAGGCTCTCTTCAAGTAAGGTTTTCAGATATGATCAATCACCTCTCCTGTTCATCTAGTAACAGAGTTTGATATATTTACCTTCTATGGGATATACATCGTTTGCCTATAAACCAAGTTTAGTTATTAACACAATGATTAAAACCCCCTCGTGTTATAGTTAGCAAATGGATTGTGGTCAAATTTCACCTACTCTTATATATATATATATATATATATATATAGTACCCCCAACAAAATGGGAAAGCAATACAAGTAAGCACAACCAAGTGCAAGGAGGAAAAAGAGAACGAGGCACACCAGTCCCAAGCAAGAAAGAAAGGAACATATACAAGGCCCAAAGGCACTCTTGGAAAAGTGCGCTAAAAACAAGCTCCCAATGAAGCAAAAGAGAGGGAAGCCAAGCAAAGTCTACTCCTGAATTGTGTGGTAGAGGTCCTCCAAAGGCGTGTTTGGAAATTGAGTGGAGGACCCTAGCTGTGCTGGACGTTTCTACTCAAGCTGTGTTGGTGAAGACTCAAAGCCTGAGCACGTTGTAAGGTGTAAGGTGACAAATACGTGCTGTCAATAGTAGGAAGTAAGCATGGCTGGGGAGGTACCCAGTGCCCCTCTCCTCTCCAAGGACCTTGTGCTGCCTCCTTGAGGAGGCTATCAAAGTGGTGGTGAACGTGCCCAAAAATCTCAATGACCAAGGGGACAAAGGTGTTTGAGGATAGGTAGGGCATGTAGTGGTCCTCCTTACCCGTAGAGGCAAATGGTTATTTCTGCTCCCGCCTGTACCCCTGCCCATACCAGTGACTCTACTTGTATGGGGTTTGCAACCACCACCACATCATGCAAGGTGCAACAACCGTCCATGATAGTAACAACATCCACTTGCACCCAATGGATAGATGGTCTTGGTGGGTCCAACTATTGCTCAATCTAAACCTAGGCCCATGTAGGGCATAAGATCTAATCCATGGTATCATCAATTGCATCATGGACTCTAGTGGTCTCTCATCCCATTTCACACAATAAAAAGTGTATCCCCTATGTGTCATATGGGGCACCACGTGCACAATCATCCGGATGCCTCTATAAAAGCTAGATATGGGAGACCCAACCTCAATTGGAGTGTTGTGGTAAACTCCTCAAAAGTAAACCAAAAGTCATCAATCAAGGGAGAAGCTTGGAGCCAAGCTCCAAAGCCTTTTTCACGACAAGATAGAATCCTAACTATGTTGGGTAGAGGCACATCAGTGAGGATGCTAGTAAGTGTGTGAGTATGCATACACTCACTAAAACCTGCCTGGAGCTTCTTGGAGTCTAGAGAGACAAAGTCAGCAAACTCAGGGAGTGATCTACATGCCGGGCTTGGCAACAAGTTGCAAGCCAACCAAAGAAATACCTAGAAGGCGCAAGTGCTTGAAATCCACTATCATGATAGGTCCCAATAGAAAAGAATGATCCTCATATAAGAACTTGTCTCCTAAATGAGAGACCACTAGAACTCATGCTCTGAGATATGCTACTAGTGTTGTGACTGCTTGCCCTATGAGGCCACATCAGCCTATGATTATAGGAAGAGATATTTCTTGCCAACACAACTCATCTGATAGATGTAGGAGCATGCCTATCCCTAATAGAATAGGGCAACTATGGCGGATAGTACTGTAAAAAATCCACAATTGTGGCAATAGTGCATCTATAGGCCAAAAAGTCCATGCCAAATATGAGGCCTTGGAAAGGTAACACCTACTAAGAATGGAATACACCACTTGGGTATTCCTCAATTGGAGGAGGAGGTGAGCATGGGCTATGGTTGTACTAAGGTGTCTGATAAGAATGAACTACAAAAATTGTCTTGTCCCAAAGGAGAGCCCAAACTCTCAACCCACCTAGAGGATATCGAATCTTGGTGAGAAGTTAGAGGGAGTGATGGCCTCATACGTAGGCTCCAAACTATATATTTGCAAGTTTGGACTTGTAAACCCAAGGCCTCTAAGTTGTGTGTGAAAGCATACACTACCCTAACAACATTCTCTAAAGGGCTCACAATATGAGTGTTGTCTGAGATTGAAGAGAAAAGACAAGACTCAAAAGCTACTACCACATGTCATAAAGTAGTGTAGTGTGCTATGGAAAAGAGAGGTCCCCCAAGGCCCTATTGTGTACCCTCTACAAATGTCAACTATAAGAAATTGCATAGAGCGGTATGATGGTTGTACAATAAAGGTGTCTCAATCCCATAAAAACATGGACAAATTGGATCAAGGGGGGGATTTGGTTGCTAGCTGAGCAAAGAGCATGGAATAATGCTAGACAAGAGATGGTATTGAAGGCATTGGAGACATCAACTTGCACCACTACCCAATCTAGATGAATGTCCAAGGATGCATAAATGCCCACAATCACCATCTCACAACCCTCTAGAGTAGCCATGGCAAATTGATAGGGAGACAAGATGGAAGAAAAAGACTGCCATAGTTATAAGAAAATAGTTAAGAAATCAAATGCAGAAAAGCATCCCCAATAGCAATGGGGCACACCACTAAGGTCTCCTTTGCAAGAGACAGGAGATGAGAAGCTCCAACTACACTAAACAAGTTGCTCCAAGGGGCACATGACCAGAGGCAATGCATCAACAAGACCTGAATCTAGAGCATCTAAGGAGAGGTAATCCCATAAGTGCTCAAACACTAGCCGTGACGGCCCACCTATTGAGAAACATGAAGACTGAAGTAGAGCATGGGCAAAGCAAGACTTTGTTAATTGTAACTCCTTATCTAGTTGATGATTATGGAGGATTAAAAGAAGGTCCTTGGTGGCGGGTGTATATAGGATCTATAGGTTGGATAAAGTGTTAGAGGAGAAGAGCATTTTCTGGGAGGGTGAAAGGTGCCTAAGCTACCCACGTGTACTTCCTTACTTGACCTAACATCACAGCGTGAAAGAGACAACAATGCTCTGGTGGTAGAGCATGAGGATGTGGAGACTTTGCAATCCGCTTGGCTGATGCTTGGGCCCTTATGATGTACTCCTCCTAAAGGGTCCACAATCTCCTTGCAAGAACCTATAAATCATAGAGCAATCTCTCATTGTCCAAAAGTACCTCCATGGAGTAAATGTCCATTGGATGAAAAGGGCCAATAATTTCTAGGTGGAGACATCTCTCATGTGATCATCAACCAAAATAACATGCAATAAGAGGGAGAGTGTGGATCCAGTGAGATGACATAAAGGCATAAGGATCTTGGTGTACATCTATGGTCATGAAAAACCCAGTAGGAATGCCTGGATGTGGTCCAAAGTGTTTTAGACCAAGACCAAGACCAAGGGGAGATATAGGAGAATGAAATATCACATTGGAACACTTGAGTATGGGAAAACTCCAAATGCCTAGCATGAGCTTCAGCTTAGGTATTCATAGGGAGCATACAAGGCTCTTTAGAAGCTTCTCAAGAAGCTTCCTTGCGCCGCTTTCTTGGAGTGCAAGCCAAGTTAAGTGGGAAGCTTCTCAAGAAGCCGCCTACTTGGCATGCAAGTGTGGTGCCCACAAATTTTTTTTTTTCAAAATAAAAGAGAAGAAGTGTATAGAGAAGGCGGATTGCGCCTGTATGGCCAAAGAAGGCAAAGAAAAGAGTCTTTGAGATGAAACCCAAAGTAAAGTGACTTGAGGTTATAAGGCAAAGTACTCGAAAATGGCCTCTCAGCATACAACCTGAAGTAAATTGTCTTCGTATCGGGGGGAGCTCAACCCGAGGCAAAGACAGTCTAACAACCTTTCGTCGGGGCAAGAAATTCAAGAAGGGACCGTTCAAAAAACCGGCGGCCCATACGTGCGAAGGTTGATTGACAGTGACAGGTGCATGCAAGAGGTGTGATTCCTTGGTAGAAACTCAAAGTGATGAAAGACAAAGAAGCACAACTCTATAAAAATTGAACTTGCAATGACAAAATGTCAAGTAATTTTCCTTCGCCGTTGAGAAGTTGTCTTGTAGGTGATCGTGGGAAGGGAAATAGAGTAGGAATCGTGTTAGTGCGCAAGGGAGAAGTCGCGAGAGTGAAATTGAGAGAGAGTGAGAAGACACAAGAGATGAGAGGAGGAAAGAAGAACTCCGAATTTGCAGTGAGAAATCATGCAATTCGGAGGTAAGATGTAATAGCGAGGATCAAAGTCTTGAGTCGACTTTGGATCACGTTTTTGGCATGGAACTGGAATGTAAGCTTTCCAGGATTCATGACAAAAATCATCGAGAGCAAGTGTCTTGATGGACCCTAGGAAGAAGGGAAGAGAGGAAATCCGGCTCACTAAACATAGTCGGATTGGAGACTTGTCCTCAGGAAGGAAGCAGACTTGGAGCAGGGAGCCACATTCTTGGGGAAGGGAGAGATAGCTCAAGAGACCCAGGAGGTGAGAGATGCCTTCTCGTCAAAGACGACAAAGAACGGGTATAAGGTTGAGAGCTACAAAGACCCTGTGAAGAGAGGAATCGTGAGTGCACTAATGGCTATCCTAAAGCCGGAGCAAACCACTTATGTGATGAAACACCAAGCGGTGTTCTTTCACAAGCTTTTTGCAAGAGAACCAATCAATTGGGCGTGGTGTTTTCACGAGAGAACGAGGCAGATGGTGTGGAATTTGCGGGATAAGTTGCCTCCACACTATATCGTGCCGTTTATAGCACACTTCTACCTCGGGCTCAACTTGTTGAACTCGGCGGAGCGGACTCGGATGGTGTCACACTTCCATCCTGATGTGTGAAAGGAAGTCGAGGTCGAGGAGCAGCAATACATCTTGCAGATCAAGAGCACTGACAACTACTATGCGAAGATGGGGAAGAACGTAAAGGTTGTAGTGAGTACCCCGACTACGAAGAAGAGGGGTCGGCAAGATGACGCCAAAGACACAAAGAAACCTCGGAAGATGCGGAGAGGCAACCCAAGGCGAGGTATGGTGGTAATTGAGTCAGAGGACAAAGACTCAGAAGGAGATGCCGAGCTCAAAATTGAAGACTCGGAACATAAGGAGGAGCCTGAGCTAACGCTGCAGAGTGGAGATACGAGTAGCAATAGTGATGAAGGGGGAGAAATGACATCGGCGCCAGCAGCTGAAGAATACGAAGAGGAAGTGCACGCAGAGATGGAAGCCGAAGACAACACACAATTGGAAGACAAAGTAACTGCACCCAAAGAGAAGAAGATTGCAGTACAGCAAGGAGTTTGCTCAAGATGTTAGGCAAAGTGTGACGCGGGGCCAAGTAAGGCAAAGGAAGAGGTAAGTGGAAGCTCGAGAAGTGAGGCGTCGATTCCGATACGAAGATTGTAGAGAAGAAGGTGAGAATCGGATGAACAGGAAGTGTGAAGAGAAGTGGCCATACAAGAAGAAGTAACCTTGAGCAATGGAGTGGAGTACCTGCGGGAGATCGTGTGCCCATTGTTGGTGAAGATGGAGCACAAGAAGAAGGAAATGGAGTCAACATGTCCGGAGGTAAAGACTGTATTGTAGGTATTGACCAGATTAGAAGAAGAAAACTCAAAGTTGAAGAAGAGTATAACCCAAGGCGAGGAAGAAAGGGAAGTATTGCGAGCGGAGGCAGTCGTGAGAAGTCAGGTAATTGAAGACTTGAAGAGAGAGGTCAGTTATCAAGAAAATCTTGTGAAGAAGAATGACATAACAAGGGAGAGACAAGTAGCGGAGTATGAAATCTTGAAGCAGCAGTTTGCTGATTCAAGAGTAGAAGTAATCCATGCTATGGCAAGAGTAGCTACAAAGGATCAGGAGCTCGATAGGGTGATTGAGAGTGTCAAGGAGAAGAAGCAACTCTGGCAAAGAGAGTTGGCGGCACGATACCAAGAAGAAGATCAATTACGAGAGTTACTTCGTAATCAAGAGGAGAAGGTTGTACAAAAGGAGAAGGAGAAGGAGACGGTGAAAGCCGAGTTCAAAGCGGAGTTGGCGATCTACAGGGAGGATAGCCTTGCAGATCAAGAGCAAAAGAGGAAGATGAGATTGGATCCATTGAAGGAGATTGTCCTCAGGATGAATGCAATGTTGAGTACAGAGGCCAGCGTTTGGATTGAAGAAACGAGGTTGCACGAGTTGAAATTGTTGATGTAGGAGAGGAGGCAAAGACAGGCAAAAGATACAGATTTGAACGCGTTTTTGATAAGTCTCCGGACTCATGTAGACAAAAAGATCTTAGAAGTAGAAGATAATATTGCGATTAGATTAGACTTAGTAAAAATAAAGATAGAAAAGCTTTGGAAGGATGTAGGAGCAAATCCCAAAGTAGATAACATAGGAGTACAAATGTCTTCGGAGTTACCATTGGAGACATTAGAGAAGAGTGGGTCGGGAAATAAGGAGTTAGATAGATTACCCACTAGTGGAATCTCAGATCAAGAAAGAGAATTGCTGAATCTGGTAGAAGAAGAAGAAAATACAAAACCTAAGGATAGAGTAGTAGGAAGTAAAGTTACTTTGGGTTCAGGCTTGAAAGCCGAGGAAGAAGTAGACATCGAATCGGATTAGTTACAGTTTTGAGATATGAAGAGGCAAATATGAAGAGGTGCATTGTTATTTTGGATCTGAAGGTGAGAAGAGTTGTTGTAGAACGGTATAGTTGTTAGAACTGTCGATTTGCTCACTATTTAAGAGTGGCATTCGCAGAGAAATGTTGTTCAGTGCTCATAATTCTGAGAATAGATAAAGTGAAGTATTGTGAAGTAGTGCTCGTCGCTTGAGCTTGATTCCGAGTATCAACTTTGTGATTGTGTTTGTGAGTGTGAAGAAATTTGAAGTGCAAGTTAGTGTGCTTGTTGGATGTTGGATTCCACAACCTTGATCTTCATTTTGAGTGTTTGATCCTAAGTGAAGTGCAATCGAAGCAATGCCTTGACAGATTTGAGAGGAATTGTAGTGTTGGTAGTATTCTGCATTTGTGAGTGCAGTGCAAAGTTGATGTGAAGCAATTTTGATCGAGGAAGTTGTGCCTTCGGTGGAGGGGTGGAACACAATTCTGAGGCGAAGTCATGATCCAGACCCATGATCACATTGATACCCATTTACTCTAGGTCCGGTGTGAATGTCATGACCAAAGATACTGCAAATTGACTCGGGTATCACACGTTTGAACCAATACCCCGAGTGTTGAAGTTTGCAGACCAAACCAGGAGATTGCCATTGGGCATGCTGTCAAACATTACCACAATCATTGGAGGGGTACCCTTCAAGTTGAATTACATCGTGTTGCGACCAGTGACAAAGAATGGTTACCCTTTGCTGATCGGCAGACCCTGGTTGTATAGCGCCCAAGTTGTAGTGGATTGGCATCAGCAGAAGTTAAGATTCAAGGACATTTCGTTCAAAGATCAGAAGCTGGTGACTGTGAGTTGGACGAAGGTTCCCCATCTTGGGGAAACAAGTTTGTCGGAAGAGGAGGACAAATCCAAAGACTCATCATCTTCGTCCTCAGACAAATCTGAAGACAAAGTCTAAGTTAATTACTTGGAATGCTACGAGGTGGATGTTGAAGACAAAGATCCATATGACCTTGCCTCAGGTGAACCTGACTTGGAGGAAGGGGGTTAGATGGCAGCTCGCCTCGGATTAAGCTGAGTAAGCCACGTTGAAGGAGTCATCAACCCCGATGACTGTCAAGATGTTTTATTAACTGAGGAAAAATTTAAAAAATTTTGAAGACAGTTACTTCGGATGAGTTGGCAGGATACACTGCCCTGTTTATAGAATTCCAGGATGTATTTGCTTGGTCGATTGATCAAATGCCGGGTATTCCACAAGAATTCGGAGAACACCGAATTGATTTGGTTGAAGGTGCAGTTCCGGTTCGGTAGTGACAATATTGCCTAAACCCGAAGTACTCTCTATTGGTGAAAGATGAAATCGACAAGTACTTAGGGGCCGGAATCATCTTCCTTGCCTTAAGCAGTGAATGGATTTCCCCCATTTTCATTGTCCCGAAGAAGAAAGTAGGGAAGATCCGAGTGTGCCAAGACTTCCGGAAGTTGAACGCAGTCACAAGGAAAGATCATCATCCCTTGCCTTTTATCGATACAATTTTAGATCAGGTAGCCGGACATCCTTGTTATAGTTTTCTTGATGGATTTTCAGGGTACAATCAAGTATCCATTCGAGAAGAAGACAAGGATAAAACTACATTCACGACCAATTGGGGCACTTTTGCTTACAATCAAATGCCCTTTGGGTTGTGTAATGCTCCCGCTACTTTCCAATGGATGATGAATTCAATCTTCAAAGATTTCCTGCGCAAATTTGTGGAAGTTTTTATTGATGACTTTTGTGTGTTTGGGCAAAGAGATGTACATTTAGATTACCTTTGCCAAATGTTTGAAAGGTGTCATTTTGCCGGCTTGTCATTACACTCGGAGAAATGCTTCTTTGCAATGAAAGAGGGAATTCTTCTGGGGCATTGGGTGTCAAGCCGAGGTATTGAAGTTGATGTTGAGAAGGTCAAGATAATTGCAACTTTAATATCCCCAAAGAACATCCGGGAGTTGAGAGCCTTCTTGGGACATGTCGAATATTACAGACGCTTTGTGTCAAACTATGCAGTGCTTGTTGCACCACTTACAAAGCTTCTGAAGAAATCCGAAGACTATTTGTGGGAAGCAAATCAAGAAGAAGCTTTCCAGGTGTTGAAGAAGAAGCTAGTGGAAGCACCAGTTATGAGGGCCCCAAATTGGGACGTCCCTTTTCATGTATATGTGGACACTTTGTCCATGGCCATCAGAGTTGTCTTAAGTCAGAAGGACAAGAAGAAGAAGGACTACCCGGTGTATTATGCCAGCCGACAACTTTCAGTTTCTGAAAAGAACTATTGGACGACTGAAAGAGAAGCACTCGGGATGGTGTATGCCTGCAAGAAATTTCATCATTATTTGTTGGAGTATGAGTTTGTCTTCTATGTTGACCATTACGCATTGCAACATTTGGTCAAGAAGGCAGATTTATCGGGGCAAATTGCAAGATGGATCTTGTTGTTACAAGAGTTCACGTTTACTGTACAAGTAAGGAAGGGAGCTTTGCATTTGAATGCAGACTTCCTGTCCAGGTTAGAAACTCAAGACCAGGAGTGGGAAATTGACGATCGGTTCCCTGACAAAGAGTTGTGTCACTTATCAGCAATGAAAAGTATGAGGTATGCAGCTGAATATCATTATTTGAATACTCTCCATTGTCCTGAGGGGATGGACCCGGAACAGTTGGAAGTCTTTCTCAGGAAAATGGGGCCGTACCAGCTTAAACACAGCATTTTATTTAAGATGGGCAAAGACGAAGTACTTCGGCGATGCTTGGAGTCATACGAAGTAGGAAGAGTGATTGAATCTTTATACTCCAAAGCATCGGGAGGACACTATGCTCTGAAGAATACTATAAAGAAAATTCTTTTGGCAAGGTATTGGTGGCCTACAATGTACAAAGACGTACATGCTCATATTCAAAGCTGCGATGCTTGTCAGAGAACGGGGAAGCCGACGGCTACTTCTTAATGGCCTTTGAGACCAATTTTTCTTTTGGCCCATTTGAGAAATGGGGAATTGATTTTGTGGGTCCCATTCAACCAGTGACCCGAGTCACAAGAAAGCGATACATTTTGGTTTGCACTGACTATGCTACCAAGATGGTCAAAGCTGAAGCAACTCGTAGAGATGATGCTGAAACTGTGACGGAATTCTTCTTTTGAAACATCATCTCCCGATATGGGTGTCCTTTGGACTTGGTCAGTCACTGAGGAACACACTTTTTGAACTCTGTAATGGAGGCATTAACCAAGTACTTTCAGATTAAACATCAGAAGAGGACTCCTTATAACCCAAAAGCAAATGGCTTAATGGAAAAAGCGAACGGGTTACTTTGTAAAATTTTGAATAAGGTGATTGTCAATTATGCCTATGACTGGGATACAAAATTACCAGCCGCATTGTGAGCATATTGAACGATAGAAAAGATTACAACCAAAAAAACTCCATACTTCTTGACATATCGCTTGCATCCCATACTACCGGTTGAATTTGAAGTACCGACATATCGGGTTCTTTGCAAAGAACGAATGTCGGAAGAGGAAAGTCAAGATCTTTGGATTCATCATTTGATGTGGTAAGAAGAGAAACGAGACCATGCAATGCAAACCACGAAAGAAGTACAAGCACAGAGGAAAGTCAGGCACAATAAGAGAATCAAGCCTATAGCTGTACGAGAAGGGATTTAGTTTTGTTATATGACAATCGCCAAATATTTTTTCCAGGCAAGTTGCATTTGAGATGGATGGGTCCCTATCGAGTTCTTTATCTTTACAAAAATGGGTCCATGCAGCTTGTAGACTTGGAAGGGAATCCTTTTGCCACTCGAGTAAACGGGTGGAGAGTTCGGAGATATTGGACCATAGACTCAGAAGTTTCTAAGACACATGAGGTCTATGTTTGCGGGGATGCTCACATTTGAGGGAGGGGGTATGTGGTGCCCACAATTTTTTTTTTCAAAATAAAAGAGAAGAAGTGTATAGAGAAGGCGGGTTGCGCCTATATGGCCGAAGAAGGCAAAGAAAAGAGTCTTCGAGATGAAACCCAAAGTAAAGTGACTTTGGGTCATAAGGCAAAGTACTCAGAAATGCCTTGTCAGCATACAACCGAAAGTAAATGTAATAGCAAGGATTGAAGTCTTGAGCCGACTTTGGATCACGTTTCTGGCATGGAACTGGAATGTAAGCTTTCCAGGATTCATGATAGAAATCATCGAGAGAAAGTGTCTCGATGGACCCGAGGAAGAAGAGAAGAGAGGAAATCCGGCTCGCTGGACAGAGTTGGACTGGAGACTTGTCCTCGGGAAGGAAGCAGGCTCGGAGCAGGGAGCCACGTTCTTGGGGAAGGGAGAGATAGCTCAAGAGAACCAGGAGGTGAGAGATGCCTTCTCATCAAAGAGGACGAAGAACGGGTATAACGTTGAGAGCTACAAAGATGTTGTGAAGAGAGGGATCGTGAGTGCACTAATGGCTATCCTGAAGCTGGAGCGAACCAGTTATGTGATGAAACACCAAGCGGTGTTCTTTCACAAGCTTTTTGTAGGAGAACCAATCAATTGGGTGCGGTGTTTTCACGGGAGAACAAGGCAGATGGTGTGGAATTTGCGGGATAAGTTGCCTCTACACTATATCGTGCCGTTTGCAGCACACTTCTACCTCGGGCTCAACTTGTTGAACTTGGTGGAGCGGACTCGGATGGTGTCGCACTTCCATCCTGATGTGCAAAAGGAAGTCGAGGTCGAGGAGCAGCAATACATCCTGCAGATCAGGAGCACTGATGACTACTATGCAAAGACGGGGAAGAACATGGAGGTCGTAGTGAGTACCCCAACTACAAAGAAGAGGGATCGGCAAGATGACGCCAAAGACACAAAGAAACCTCAGAAGACACGGAGAGGCAACCCGAGGCAAGGTATGGTGGTAATTGAGTCAGAGGACAAAGACTCAAAAGGAGATGCCAAGCTCAAAATAGACGACTCGAAACATGAGGAGCCTGAGCTAACGCTGCAGAGTGGAGATACAAGTAGCGATAGTGATGAAGGAGGAGAAATGACATCGGTGCCAGCGGCTGAAGAATATGAAGAGGAAGTGCACGCAAAGATGGAAGCCAAAGACAACACAAAGTTGGAAGACAAAGTAACTATGCCCGAAGAGAAGAAGATTGCAGTACAGCAAGGAGTTTGCTCAAGACGTAAGGCAAAGTGTGATGCGGGGCCAAGTAAGGCAAAGGAAGAGGTAAGTGGAAGCTCGGGAAGTGAGGCATTGATTCCGATATGAAGATTGCAGAGAAGAAGGCAAGTATCGGATGAACAGGGAGTGCAAAGAGAAGTGGCCATACAAGAAGAAGTAACCCCGAGTGATGGAGTGGAGTACCTACGAGAGATCGTGTGCCCATTGTTGGTGAAGATGGAGCACAAGAAGAAGGAAATGCAGTCGACATGTCCTGAGGTCAAGACTATATTGCAGGTATTGACCAGATTAGAGAAGAAAACTCGGAGTTGAAGAAGAGTATAACCCGAGGCAAGGAAGAAAGGGAAGTATTGCGAGCGGAGGCAGTCGTGAGAAGTCAAGTAATTGAAGACCTGAAGAGAGAGGTCAATTATCGAGAAAATCTTGTGAAGAAGAATGACATAGCAAGGGAGAGACAAGTAGTGGAGTATGAAATCTTGAAGCAGCAGTTTGCTGATTCAAGAGTAGAAGTAATCCATGCTATGGCGAGAGTGGCTGCAAAGGATCAGGAGCTCAATAGGGTGATGGAGAGTGTCAAGGAGAAGAAGCAACTCTGGAAAAGAGAGTTGGCGGCATGATACCAAGAAGAAGATCAATTACAAGAGTTACTTTGTAATCAGGAGGAGAAGGTTGTACAAAAGGAGAAGGAGAAGGAGACGGTGAAAGCCGAGTTCAAAGCGGAGTTGGCGATGTACAGGGAGGACCGGCTTGCAGATCGAGAGTGAGAGAGGAAGATGAGATTGGAGCCATTGAAGGAGATTGTCCTCAGGATGAATGAAATGTTGAGTATAGAGGCCAGCGTTTGGATTGAAGTAACAAGGTTGCACGAGTTGAAATTGTTGGTGCAGGAGACGAGGCAAAGACAGGCAAAAGATACATATTTGAATGCATTGTTGATAAGTCTCTAGAATTGTGTAGACAAAAATATCTTAGAAGTAGAAGATAATATTGCGATTAGATTTGACTTAGTAAAAATAGAGATAGAAAAGCTTCGGAAGGATGTTAGAGCAAAACCCAAAGTAGATAACATAGGAGTACAAATGTCTTCGGAGTTACCATTGGAGACATTAGAGAAGAGTGGGTTGGGAAATAAGGAGTTAGATAGATTACCCACTAGTGGAATTTCAGATCAGGAAAGAGAATTGCTGGATCTGGTAGAAGAAGAAGAAAATACAAAACCCGAGGATAGAGTAGTAGAAAGTAAAGTTACTTTGGGTTTGGGTTTGAAAGCGGAGGAAGAAGTAGACATTGGATTGGATTAGTTACAGTTTTGAGATATGAAGAGGCAGATATGAAGAGGTGCATTGTCATTTTGGATCTGAAGGTGAGAAGAGTTGTTGTAGAACGGTATAGTTGTTAGAACTATCGATTTGCTCACTATTTAAGAGTGGCATTCGTAGAGAAATGTTGTTCAGTGCTCATAATTCTAAGAATAAATAAAGCGAAGTATTGTGAAGCAGTGCTCGTCGCTTGAGCTTGATTCCAAGTATCAACTTTGTGATTGTGTTTGTGAGTGTGTGAAGAAATTTGAAGTGCAAGTTAGTGTGCTTGTTGGATGTTGGATTCCATAGCCTTGATCTTCATTTTGTGTGTTTGATCCTGAGTGAACTGCAATCAAAGCAATGCCTTGACAGATCTGAGAGGAATTCTAGTGTTGGTAGTATTCTGCATTTGTGAGTGTAGTGCAAAGTTGATGTGAAGCAATTTTGATCAAGGAAGTTGTGCCTTCGGTGGAGGGGTGGAACACAATTCTGAGGCGAAGTTGTTTTGCAATGAAGTGCCATTTTTGGGAGAGCCTGAATCATCACAATCAAGATTGTTTAGAAAGATTTGATGGTGCTGTGATTAAGAAGTGTGAATTTGTGACAAGACTGCGAATCAATGCTTGTTACTCTCTTTTGGGTGTGGTTTCTACCTGAGAGATTAAGGATGCAACCAAGAAGAACTACATGTTACTGTTTGACTTTGTATTTGACCAATTCTAACTCGTATCTTTGCGGGAACAAACTTTACTTACCCGATTACCGCAAAAGTGATATTTGCCGGGTTGTCACAGCAAGCTAAGCTAGTTGGAAGCTTCTAGAGGCTACCTACTTGGGGTGCAAGCTAAGCTAGTTAGGAAGCTTCCCAAGAATTTTCCTAGATACTTTTGGAATATTCTAAGCTAATTTGACTTGTTTGTTACTTTGTTAGCCTTAACTAACTTTGTTGCTAAACTTCGTATTGTTACATATTCCCCCACCGCTAGTTGGTGACATCCTCATTGCCATTGAAGCTTCAAATTCCTAGATGGCCGTTTGTGCATTTTGGAGATGAAAAAGAGATTCCTATGTGACATCATGAAGGGGATATCCTTTCCAAAGGACCTTGTACTCCATATTGTTGTCGGTGGCCTCGTTGAAGATGGCGGCGTGCAAGAATACAATCAACTTTGTATTCCTCATGATAATTGATAGGGAGGAAGAAGAGGAGGTTGGACATGAGAGGAAAAAGAAGATGGGTTAGGAACAAAGAATTTCAACTTTGAAATGTGAAAGACAAGGTGGATGCGCATATGACAAGGCAAGGTAAGTTGATAAGCAACAAGAGAGATGACTTGGATGACATCAAAGAGTCCTATCCAATTAGGGGTGAGTTTATGAACTTGAGAATCAAGTGGGAGGTGCAGGTTATTAGAGGAGAGCATGACCTTATCACCAACTTGAAAGGTGAGATCATGACGATGGTGGTCCGCGTATTGTTTATGACAATTTTGAGCAACAAGGAGATGAGATTTGGCTTGTCGGAGAATTTAGGATATGGTGGTCAAGAAAGTGAAAGTATGAGGGACATGAGAGGAAGGAAGAGCAACAAAGGAATCTAGAACAAGTGAATCTTGGCCCAAATTGAGGAAGAAAGGAGAAAATCAAGTGCTTGCCTCTTTGGAATAATTATATGCACTCTGTAGTTGCAAGATATTCATCCCAATTGGTATAGAGGATGTTGATGAAGGCACAAAGTATATCTTCCAAGGTGCAATTTGCATATTCAATTGTCCGTCAATTTGAGGATGATAAGTTACGGACAAAACAAGTTAAGTCTTGCCAAAACAAGAGTGCTTGCCAAAATTTCCCAGTGAATCAAGGATCACGATTGAAGATGAGTACACAAGGCATCCAATGATGCTTGAAGAAAATGTCAACGTAGATCTGTGCCAATGTTGGAGCATTCAAGGTATCAAAGATTGGTGCCAAATGGATTTGCTTACTAAGCTTATCCACAAATACCACAATTACTTTGTGACCTTGCTTTGTCTTGGGCAAGGATGTGATAAGATCCAAGCTCATGTATTCACATTGAGCAGATGGAATGGGGAGCGGTTGAAAGAGTCAACTTGGTTTTTGGTTGCTTTTCTTGTTGCATTGGCAGCTCTCACATGATTGGACAAACTATCAAACATCTTATGTAATGTTAGGCCACCACCATTTGCGTTGGAGAGTACCCAAGGTCTTGTCCACACCCATGTGACAAGCAATTGGTAAGTCATGGGCTTCTTGGTAGCGCACAAGTTGAAGATCATCCTTGGCTAGAACATAAATCCGATTCTCATAAAATAAAAGGCCTTCCTTGAAGGAGAAGGTGTTGTACTTCTTATTGCATGCTACAAGATGACATTGTACCATCTGAAAGAAAGGATCTTGATATAAAGCGATCTTAAACTCAATTTGGATTTTGGAGTCAACTAATACCATTGTAATTGCTACAATGATGAGAGGAAGAGACTTCAAATTAGGTTGTCATGATAGGACATCAAGGATGACATGGAACCGATTGGGTTTGTATTCAAGTTTGATGTCAAACAACTATAGTTTTTCCTCCCATCAATGATATCAACTCTTCATGTGTTCCAAGTGTAATATCTATAACAAAGGTTTATGATCAGTTTGCATGATCACTTGTTTCCCCAAAAGATAATGCCTCCATACCTTGGTCGCATATACCATTGGTAGGTGTTCTTGATCTTGAGTAGAGTAATTCCTTTTTGTTGTATTTAGTTGGCAAGACACAAAAGCAATGGGATGTAACCATGTGGGAATTCTTATTGCAACATGGTTCCATTGGCAAAGTTAGAAGCATCAAAATCAACCACACAAGGTAGTTGAGGATCATATGGTTGAACAATGGATCTTGAAGACACTATTTGTTTCAACTTTTGGAATGCTTCTTTGTGCTTGTTGGTCTATCAAAAGCTCAAGTTCTTCCCCAAGAGATTGGTCAATGGTACGGCCACATGAGCATAATAGTGGATGAATTGTTGGTAAAAACTGGCCAATCCATTAAATGGCCATAATATTATAGCATCCTTTGGAGTAGGCTAATCAATGATGGCCTTGATTTCCTCCTCTTCTATCTTGAATTCCTTTGATGAGATCTTGTGACCCAAGAAGGTAACTTTTTTTCCGCCAAAAGGCACACTTTGACTTCTTGTAATAAAACTTCCATTGTTGTAGTCGTCTTAGGACTTCTCACATGTGATTCACATGTTCTACTTCTATCTTGCTATAGATTAAAATGTCATCCAAGAACAACACTATATACCAATCCAATAGTCCATCCAACACCCAATGCATCTAATCCATGAAGACTGTTGGAGCATTAATGAGCCCAAAAGGTAGAACTCTCCATTCAAAATGCCCATACCTTGTGCAAAGGCAATATTTTGCACATCCTCCCTATCAATGGGGATTTGCCAATAGCCGCTATGAAGATCCAACTTGGAGAAGTATCGTGCTCCACTCAATTGATAAGCAAGTCATCAATTTGTGGCAAGGAATATGCATATACCTCATCAATTTGAGGCAAGGGATATGCATTCTTCATTGTCTGTTTATTGAACCCACGGTTATCAATATAGAAATGAAGTACTCTATCCTTCTTTGGAAAAAATAGTATTAGTGCTCTCCAAGGAGATGTATTATGTCATATGAAATCCTTCTCTAACAACTCCATTAGTGTTATTTGCAACTCCTCCAACTCCTTTGGTGAGAGCCGATATATTGGTCTACTCACTAGAGTATTCCTTGGAAATAACTCAATCTTGAAGGGCATGCCATGATCACCCTCTGGTTGATCATCCAAAAACACATCCACAAACTCCAGAACTATTTGATCAACCATTGATTGATGAGGTTCCTAACCCTCCTTGAATTCTCCTCGAGCAATCGGCTTGATCCACACTGCAAAAATAGACTTATTGCAGTGTGGATCAAGCCAATTGCTCCAAAGCTTACTCAATAGTTGCTTCACGGACAAACTTCTCATCAAAGGACTTATCTTCCTTCAAAGCTTGCTCTATGACTACTTTCTTGACAAACTTCTCATCTTGGGACGTATCCTCCTTCAAAGCTTGCTCTATGGTTGCTTTCTTGACAAACTTCTTATCTTGGGACTTATCTTCCTTGAAGCTTGCTCTATGGCTGCTTTCTTGACAAACTTCCCATCTTGGGATTGACTATTCTTAGGTGTCTTACTCAAAGGATGTAACAACCTAATCAGAAATTCCTACATTGGTGTTGTACTTGAATTTGTTGTAATGTCCAATCAAATCAAACCTTATGATGTTCATGCCAAGGTAGACCTAGAATGACATCATAGTGTAGAGGTTTGTAGTTACCTCATACACTCTTTCCCAATATTGAAGGTACCAAGATACAAGGTACAAAATGAAAAGCTCTTTTTGCCATCTACCATCATCAATCTACTCCCTATTATTGGCTTGATAGGAATACATAATTCCTTAGCTAATTGTATGGATAAGTAACTTTTTGAACTTCTACAATCAACCAAAATCCTACAACCACAATCAAATATTATACCTTGCAAGTGAAGCAAACTTGCATAGGTTGAGCCTTTGATCCCATGGAACTAATCAAGTTTCCAATAGAAAGCTTGAAATCTTCTATTTGGATTCCTCATTTCATTGATCATTCTGCTCCACAAACTCCATCTAGGTGATTTGTCAAGGTCGCCCATTCTTGAATGGACATTCATTGATATAATGTCTAATTTAATAACAAAAGAAAAACCACCATTTTATCACAAATTTTATGTATCTTCAGTGCAAACTAGTCTTTGTTGAATGACATCAATCTCCATTGGTATTGGCTCCTCCACTCGTGTGTAGTATATTGGTAGGTTCTGCGGAGGTCAAAGTCAAGACCAAGTTGTTATGACCAAGGAATCAAAGCGTTTGGCCAACCATATGGTTTCCTCCAAGTGTTGTTGCTATTGCATAGTTACCTCTAATTTGGTTCATGACTTCAAGCCCCTCACAAATTGATCTAGAGTTTCACCTTCTAGTATTTGCATGATGGTTTTTTGGAATTACATGATGTAACTTCTTATAGAGCCAATCTGCTTCAACTTTACCAACCTATCTCATGCAGCTCGTGTGACATTTATAGCTTGGAATCAACTGATTATTGTACTCTTGAATTCTACCCATGTCAAGATTGGTGCAACAATTTGCCGTTCAGCTTGCTCCACTTGGAATTATTACCATAACTTTGCTACTCCATGCAATTGGCTGGAGGCCAAGAGAATCTGTTTCCATTAATCTTAAAGATTGGTAGCTTAAAAATAACATTCACATTCAAAACATAATTCTCCAATGCACTTGGGAGACTCTTGCCTTCAAAAACCTTGGGGTTTGGGAATCAAATTTGGTCTTCTCCTTCTCAAATTGGCACTCTCTCTACATGCTCTTGTCGTCAATGATCTTATTCATCCAACAATTGAGTAAGGTGCTTGATTTGTTGCTGCATAGCAATGATAACCTCAAGCATTGCCGCCATGGTTACCACTCTATCACACCACTTCTAACCTATCTAATTTATTAACACATAGATGCAACACATCCATTGTTCTCCATAAGTTACAATCAGAAGTACCAAGGGTTCCTCAGACAAGGTGATTGCATTCAAAAAATCGTACCCAAAGCATGAGGTGATGAACTATGTGAAGTGATGCTTGTGACACAAAAATCCCAATGGTTTAATCCAAATGGATTTGGTGGTCCATAAACTCCATCCATCCCATTCTTAGTCTGATACCAATGTAAAAGACCAAGACTAAGGGGAGAAATAAGAGAATAAAAGATCACATTGGGACACTTGAGTATGGGAGAGCTCCAAATACCTAGCATGAGCTTTGGCTTTGGAATTTATAAGGAGTATACAAGGCCCTTGAGGAGCTTCTCAAGAAGCTTCCTTGAGCCACTTTCTTAGAGTGCAAGCCAAGTTAACCAAGAAACTTCCTTCCAGAAGCCACCTACTTGGCATGCAAGCTAAGCTAATTAGAAGCTTTTAGAAGCTACCTACTTGGGGTGCAAGCTAAGGTAGTCAACAAGCTTCCCCAGAAGCTTCCAAGATACTTCTAGAATATTTTGGGCTAATTTTACCTATTCTTTACTTCTTTAGTCCTAACTAACTTCATCACTAAACTCCATATTGTTACACAAAGAGTGTAACCAAGAATATGAGTTGAAGGGAGCCTAGAGATGCTACTAGAGTATAGATGGGGTCTAAGGTAGGAATTGAAGTGGTCTCTACTTGCATGTGCAAACAATGAGATATGCTTCAATGCTAAGCAAGGCCAGTCCTTACCTATGGACAATCCGGACAAGACTAGGTAGGACATTGATGGGGTAGGATATAAGGATGTGCTAAGGGCCCAAGTGGAAGAGAAGGATCCTAGTAGAGTGGGAGGGGATATAGGAGTGGGTGGAAGCTTTGTAGGAGTGTTTGGGGTTGGTAGGGTAGTACTAGTGGGAGGTCCAAAATGGAGTATTTATGATAAGAATATGAGGGATAGAAGGACAAGAGGCAGGGCACCCTCCATAGGGAAGTCCCTTCTATAGGGCATCACATTGATATAGGAGAAGTAAGGGATACATGGATTGAAGGAGAATGCATTTGGATAAACCTTACCAACTATGGGTGTTTGCTAAAAAAAAGCAACCTAAGGATTTACTCCCCCTCGCCCATATAAGGTGTGGAGTGCCAAATGGGAAGTGATGCTTAAGGTAGTTCCTTTATAGTCTTGTGCAAAGGAAGAAAGAGAGGCATCAAAATATTGGCAACCACAAGAGTATACACTCCCAAGAGTACAAAGAAAATACCATTACAAAAAAGAGAGACATAACAACCAAAGGTTATATACCAAAACAAAGAAGATAGAAATGAAATAGGTGGAAAGCATAGAATAAGAAACATATAAGGAATGTGAGAAAAGCCTATTTACAACCACTAGAGATATCTATTTGTTGCCAAGGTTTGAGCTATATGAAGGTCTAACTGCACGTCTATGCTAATAGTGTTCAACTCCTACACTCAATTCTTATCATTGTGTCATTGAAGACTACAAAGATGGGTCCTATGCTCACATTGGCATTGGCATCTACACCCCAACTGCACCAATTGTGCAAGAAGACTAAAAAGATGGTAATAAGTCACCAATGGCATGGACTTAGTCCCAAATTTTGTGGGTAGAAGATGACACTACCTTTTGGAACAACCCTCCTAATCTCATGCCGATCTCTCAAAAGCTCACTTGGGAACATGAATGTGTGCCAAAAAAGCACTAAGTCCACTTTGGGACCCTTGTGTGACCTGTGGACCGGCCTGTCTCTCACTCAAGATGAACCTCTAATGGCTATTAAGGTAGCGCACCATGGATTAAGCAAGCAAGGAACCCCAACTCCATCATACTCCTCCAAGGCTAACACTCCGACTCAAGATATTGTTCACTAGAGAACTCAAATGAGAGAGATAGTTGCAAATGAAAGGATGATGAGTACCTCCTCACTCCTTGTTTATATACTTGTGAAATAGTTATGCATCAAAGTTACTAATTACCGTAATAACTCAAGTTACTAGACTAAAAGTCAAGTAAAGTCAAAAAGTAGAAAGGAATATCCATTCACATGGGCATATTCCACTAGCATGTGATCTTATCTTGACCCAACCACTAAGTCAAGGATTCCTTCACATGGGCTATCCTTGGACTATAGAAGAATCCAAAACAAAAGGCTTGCGGGCTCAAGAGTTCTCAAATCTTTCCTCAAATCCAAACACTTAGGAATAATACCAAGTCAACACACTAGAATCCAAAATAGTAGTGCTCATGTTTTCCACTTGCTCTATAGTAAGGTCCTCTCTATCTTAGCTATGACTAACTCTAGCTAATCATGACTAATGTAGAACCATCCTTTATCTCTATATAAAAATTATCTCTCAAGTACTTATAATACTGTAATACCAAGAGCTAGCCATATGATCTACATGTGAAATTTGGTTTGGTAACATCTAGAATGATGTTATACATGAAGGTCAAAATAGATCAGATAGAAGTATCACCAAAAGAGTACTTTTACTAATAGGGCAGAAACCAAAATAGACTTGAGAACCTTAGAACCAATAGTTAAACATATGATTAAAAGGTGAGAATTGGTTTGGTAATATCTAGAAGGATATTAAACATGATGGACTAAACAGATCAGAAAGAGGTATCACCAAAAGGGGACTTCTACTAATAGAGTAGGAACTAAAAGATGCCTAAAATCTTTGAAGACAATTTTAGAGGCCTAAACAGATGAATTAGGCCTCAAAAATATGCAAAAACCCCCTTGAATGGAGGAAAGGTTGGCCTTCCCTCCCCACTACTTTGTCTTGTCGGGAGCTTTCCAATGGTACCTTACTCACATGCCCTCCAACGGAGAAAAGGCTGGCCTTCCTTCCCCACTGCTTTGTCTTGTCGGGAGCTTTCCAATGGTACCTTACTCACATGCCCTCCAACGGAGAAAAGGCTGGCCTTCCTTCCCCACTGCTTTGTCTCGTCAAGAGCTTTCCAACGGTACCTTACTCACATGATTATGAGATTCCTATAGGAAGATTCCCTAAAAGATTCCCTCTGGTCAAAGCTTGTTTGACCAACCAGATAGGACCTAGACCAAACATGTCACCCATCCAAGTAAGTAATCCAAGGGTGGAGCTTGCTGACACATCAACTATCTGTGTACCTTATCCTATGGTGGAGCTTCCTTGGAGTAGATCTTGTTTGTCTATATAATAAAGAGAAGGTGCTCCTTTGGGGCATCAAATGTTTGAGTGTGTAATCTGTGTTTTCTCTCTTCTCTTGTCCTTGGAATATTACAATGGTATCAGAGCAAGTATTTAAGTCCAAGAGAGTGGATCACCCCTCTTGGAAGAGCACGAACTACTAATTTGAGGTAGAGAACATAGAGTAATTGCTAGACTTAGGAAGGACTTTAGAGAGCGGATGGGATGGATGCACTAGGAGGACAATTTCCTACACCTAGATTTCCATTCTCAAATCCATTCCACATCAAGGTTATGTACATCTAACGTGAGTAGATGAGGGTATTGCTAGTTTATCATTTTGGTGTAGAATTCATGGACAGGGTGATCAACTCACCAAACCCGGTGATTCTACCTATGGTGATATATGACAGAGAGTAAGATTTGACAATCTACATTTTATTATGATAAAATGGATATGAATGTCCCAAATCCTTTCCCTTTCAACACTCAAGTAGAAATTTGTTATGTAGTGAGACCAAAAGTGATGTTTAGAGATTTTGTGGTGAGGAATTGTGGTGAGGAGTGTTATCAACGAGTGATAGCTTTTGAGGTCCCAATGGTAGTTCTGATAGTTTTTGTGCCTTCTAGAGTGATCATATTAACTTTGTACTGAAATACACATTGGCAATTGAGTGTTGCAAGAACCATGGATCCACAATTGCAAGAGCTGGTGCAAGGAATGCAAGGGATGTTGAATGAATTTTGAGAGATTAAGATGACCATGGAGACATTACAAAGTCAAGTGCAAATTCCCAAGAACAATCAAGCCATGCAAGAGAAAGAGTCATCTCAAAACCCAATACTTGCAACTGAAGTACTTGGAGAGGCACCCGTGCCTACAAACCCTATCATCAATGAAGTCACCTTGCTACTCCGGATGAAGAAGACTTGCAACATGGAGCCTTACAAGGAGCAGCGTACGATGGGAGTAGTGGAAAATTGGATCTTGAGAATGAATTGATATTTCCAATTGTTCTCAATAAAGATCATGGAGCATGTTGCAGGCATGTTTGCATGTGGGTACTTGACCGATAAATCTCTCACATGGTATGATGCTTGGGAACAATCCATGTTGGCAGAGAGAAGGGAGGTCACATGGACAGCAATGCAAGAAGGATTGCTAAAGAATTTCAAATTGGTGGATTCTGTGCAGATGGCTTGAACCCGACTATGGGGGTTGAGATAGAAGAACAACATACAAGAGTATATGGAGGTATTTCTAGATCTACAAGTTGCAATAACCAACATGAGTCCATCAAAGGCTCTTGACAATTTCAAACGAGGGTTGAAGGAGCGGATTTGCCAAGAAGTCATGGTGCAAAATCCTTGCACGGTATTTGAAGCCATTGCTTGTGCACAGAGAATAGCAGGAGCATTAGGTGGAGGTGAAGGAGTAGTTCCACCTCAACATTATTGGACAGAAATGCCATACATGGGTTGACCGGTATCGATGGAATTGTGCAACCTTTGATTCCAAGATCGAGGAGCACAACCGCTTCAAGGGGAGC
This sequence comes from Lunularia cruciata, assembly GCA_948567375.1. Classification (NCBI taxonomy): domain Eukaryota; kingdom Viridiplantae; phylum Streptophyta; class Marchantiopsida; order Lunulariales; family Lunulariaceae; genus Lunularia; species Lunularia cruciata. Next base: position 32,348,539 of record OX419762.1, on the reverse strand, counting down.
GTAGATGGGTAGAAGAACAAAGAGATGGAGTCCCACAAGGAGAAGGAACTCAAGGAGAACAACGCCATTGTTACAATTGTGGCCATATTGGGCACATATCTACCAACTGTTGCACTCGTTTCCCTAGAGGACCTTGGCCTTTGTACATGCAATCTTTGAACAACATGGAGAGGCACATTGAAGAAGAAGAGGTGGAAATCACTTCCAAAAATAAAGATTACCAATAAATGTACCTTGCGGCCTTACAGGCTCAATAAGGAAGCAAAGAAGCAAGGGAAGGAAGAAGACTAATGTGCAACGATCCCAAAAGGCAACCTCACAATTGATGGTCGTGAATGGAATCCTATAAGGTAATAAAGTGATTAATAGATTTGGGAGCAACAGAGAATTTCTTGTCTTGCTCTATTGCAATAAGATTGGGAATGGATCTAGAGAGAGATGGGAGTGAAGAAGTAGAGTTACCTAATGGGCAAACAAAGAGGATTGAATCATTACCTAGACGAGTAACACTCTTTGTAGGAGAATATCAAGAAGCAATTGAGTGGTGAGTGATAGAGTTAGCTTGTTATGATGCAATCTTAGGCATGCCATGGATGGAGCATTACAACCTTATGGTAGATTGGAGGAAGAAAGTAGGGAGAACACACCAATGGTCAATCATTGGGGTTAAAGAAAAATCACACAAGCAAAAACTACCTCTATATGTCATAGGGATGGCAACTATCTATAAGACCAATAGATGTTTCATGGGTCTAATGAGAGAAGTCTAGAGTGCACAACTCGATGGACAAATCCTTGAGAAATTGAAAGATGTGGTCGATGAGTTTCACGATGCCTTTCCCAATGATCTACCCTCAGGATTACCACCAAAAAGGCAAGTAGATCATAAAATTGAGACACTCCCGGGGAAGACACCTCCTTGTAAGGCCCCATATCGCCTATCACCTCATGAGTTGAGAAGTGTGAGACTCAAATTGAGGAGATTCTTCAAAAAGGGTTCATCCAACCTAGTGTATCACTATATGGGGCCCTTGTCTTGTTTGTAAAGAAGGATGGTACAATGCATATGTGCATTGACTATCAAGGTCTCAATCAACAAACAATGAAGAACAAATACCCCCTACCTTGCATGGATGACCTATTTGATCAACTCCATGGAGCAAGTTACTTTACCAAATTGGACTTGCGGAGCGGTTACAATCAAATCCAAATTGTAGAGGAGGATGTGTACAAAACTGCCTTTTGAACCAAGTATGGCCACTTTGAGTACCTTGTGATGCCTTTTGGCCTCACCAATGCACCTGCCACTTTCATGAGTCTAATGAATGACATATTTTGTCCATACTTGGATAAGTTTGTTATCGTCTTCTTGGACGATATCTTAGTATATAGTAGCACAATGACAAAACACAAACAACATCTACAAGATGTCCTCTAGATTCTAAGACAAAATTGATTGTACGCCAAAATCTCAAAGTGCAAGTTTAGCAAGTCTAAAGTAGACTACTTGGGGCATAGAGTAAGTGAAGAGGGCATTCAAGTATTGATAGATAAAATAGACGTCATTTAAAAATGGAGTGCCCCTGAAGATCAGACTCAATTCAAGAGCTTCTTGGGGTTGACAAGATTCTATCATGGATTTGGCAAGGACTTCTCCAAGGTTGCACAACCTTTAATGACACTACTTGGCAAGGGGAAGAAGTGGACATGGAGAACCACACAAGAGTTGGCCTTTCAAGAATTGAAAGCCGCCTTGCTACATATACCAATCTTGAAGTGGTATGACCCAAAACATCCAATCAAGTTGGCTATAGATGCAGCAAGCGTAGCAATAGGAGCAGTCCTACAACAAGACTGGCATGAAGGATGGCATCCAATTGCATATTTCTCTTGAAATTTGTTACCGGCAAAGCACAACTACCACACCACATAACAAGAAGAGCCGGCCATTGTTCTAGCAACCAAGCATTGGAAACACTATTTGGGCGAGAAGGCATTTGTAGTAGAGGCAGACCACAAACCTTTAGTCTACCTTGAGACGCAAAAGGATCTATCTTGTCACCAAATTTGGTAGGCAGAGTGGCAACAATGCTTCAACATGACAATTGCCTATGTGGAAGGTAAGAAGCAACTTGCAGATGCATTCACCCGCATGCCAATGGCAAACAACTTGGTGGCAGAGGTTAAGATTAACCTTGAATTTTGGCCAAAGATTCTAGTTGCTACAAAACCTGATCCACAGATTGTAGAAGTGCAATCATCCAAAGGTGTCACCAGCATCCAAGGACTCACCTTTTGTGATGGCAGATTATGGATCCCAAATGTCCCAGAATTATGCACCACTATTTTAGCGGAATGTCACGATTCGGCCATTGCAGGTCATGTTGGAGTGGACAAGACCTTGGATGCAGTCAAACGCCATTACTATTGGCCCAAGATGAGCAACGACGTGATGGACTACGTGCGCAGCTTCCTACTTTGTCAGCAAAACAAAGCTTCTAATCAAGCTCATGCAAGGCCCCTTCAACCTCTCCCCACTCCTACCCAACGTTGAGAACAAGTGAGTATGGATCTCGTCTGTGAATTACCCAAGACCACCTTAGGGTTTGACTCCATTGTGGTCTTTGTGGACCGGCTCAACAAAATGATTCATGTACACCCTACCACCAAGGATGTGACCGCTCTACAACTAGCTCAATTATACCTAGATGTAGTCTTGTCTCACCATGGCTTGTCTAGAGTACTCATCACTGATAAAGGCACCCAATTCACCAGTTTGTTTTGGCAAACACTCTTTGGTTTCTTCAAAACCAAGTTGGACATGTTCTCAGCTTACCACCTACAAACAGATAGCCAAATAGAGCAGGCTAATCGCACAATTGAAGACATGTTACGTGGCTTCATCGTAGAAGAGCAAGAGAGGTGGGACATCCTACTCCCGTTGGTGGAATTCACTTACAACAATTCAGTGAATGCTTCCACCCAGGTCACTCCATTCTTCCTCATGTATGGTGAGCATCCCTTCACACCTTCTAGCTTGATGAAGATCCGTCCAGTGGCTACCAAGGTCAATGCAGTCAACACATTTGTTTCTAGAATCCAACAAGGTGTGGAGAGCGCCAAACACAGATTACAGATTGTGCAAAATTGACAAAAGCAGTATGTTGATGTACACCGTAGGCACATGGAGTTCAATGTTGGGGATCAAGTGTGGCTATCAACAACCAACCTCACATTAGTTGGACCTTGTAAGCTCAGACCTCATTTTATTGGGCCTTTCTTGATTCTTCATTGCGTCGGCACTGTGGCCTATCACCTTGAGCTACCACCACACACGAAGATCCATCCAGTGTTCCATGTCTCCCTACTATGTAGATATGCACCCTAATCAGGCCAGGGTCATTCCACACAAGATATTTGACCTTGTCCGACACTCATTGATGGCATAGAGGAATATGAAGTGGAGCAAATTCTCCAAAGACTCATGCATAGTACTTGCCATCCGTAGGTGGACTATCCAGTACAATGGAAAGGTAACCCCTCTATGAAGCAACTTGGGAGCCCGCTGCCAATTTGACACATGCACTAGTGTTGGTGCAAGCATTTGAGCAACAATTGCACAATGAGAACGTTGTGTCTTAAAAGGAGGGAGGTCTATAATACCAAGAGCTAGCCATATGATCTACATGTGAAATTTGGTTTGGTAAAATCTAGAATGATGTTATACATGATGGTCAAAATAGATTAGATAGAAGCATCACCAAAAGAGTACTTCTACTAATAGTGCAGAAACTGAAATAGACTTGAGAACCTTAGAACCAATAGCTAAACATATGATTTAAAGGAGAGAATTGGTTTGGTAACATCTAGAAGAATGTTACACATGATGGACTAAACAGATCAGAAAGAGGTATCACCAAAAGGAGACTTCTACTAATAGAGTAACCAAAAGATGCCTGAAATCTTTGAAGGCAATTTTGGAGGCCTAAATGGATGAATTAGGCCTCACAAATATGCAACATGTCCCCCCCCCCCCTTTTGAATGGATGAAAGGCTGGCCTTCCCTCCCCACTACTTTGTCTTGTCAAGAGCTTTCCAATGGTACCTTACGTGATTCTGAGATTCCTACAAGAAGATTCCCTAAAAGATTCCCTCTGGTCAAAGCTTGTTTGACCAACCAGATACAACCTAGACCAGACATGTCACCCATCCAAGTAATTAATTCAAGGATGGAGCTTGATGACATGTCACCTATTTGTGTGCCTAATCCTATGGTGGAGCTTCCTTGGAGGAGATCCTCTTTGTCTACATAATAAAGAGAAGGTGCTCCTTTGGGGCATCGAATGTTTGAGTGTGTAATCAGTGTTTTCTCTCTTCTCTTCTCCTTGGAGTATTACAAATACCAAGCTAAATATCATAATACCACACACATGCACAAATGGGTGTTACAGACTAATGATCCCTAATGAGGCCTAAAATCTTGACAACACCACAACTATGCTAACCTTGGAGAATAATATGGTAATTAGAATGGTAGCCTGCTCAAGAAACCACCATTATGGAAGATAAATTGCTTGAGCTTTTCCACCTTTGCCAACTAAAGTGCAACACTTGCACCACTCTATCCTATACTTGCTCTGGCTTGAACTAGTAACTCATCACACTATTATGCAACACTTCTCATTGTAAGTCCTATAGTCCTAATGCTTTCAATCTAGGAGGGTCCTCTGATTTCCTTCTATCCAAAAAGTGCCATTGAGATCCACAAGTGGCCTAGTTGCTGCTCACGACCACTCTATACACTATATTACTCATCTACCCCAACAATGAGAATCCTCAACAGCCCTTCACTCCATGAGCTATGAAGAAGAGAGAGGTCCATATGCACAAAGTTGCTAATCACCCTGACCATAAGGTGCTAATGTCAATTACTATTAATCAAAATGGCCTAAAATTCTTGAAACTTGGCTCACATACTTAAGCCTGATTTGTTTAAGGCTTCCTTGCCTTAATTCATCCCACACAAAGTGGGTCATGGGTAATTTCTCTCACTTGAGATCTGGCCTTGCATCCGTTACTCCTGATCTGCTAGTATTGTTGGTGGAGACTAAGAGTGCACAACAGCCGCCAGAAAATCTTATAATTGCTTGGATAATTGTATATGTAATCTCACTATTTTGTAATCTGTTGCTTGATTAGCCCTTTTTTTTCTCAATAATCATGATTAGCTCCAATAGGAGAACATGAATAGGAGACCTCCAATCTTCCACTAAAAGTTCAGGCAAGCCTATAATAGAGAAATTATCAAGCTATACAAGAGTTAATGAAACTTGTTGTTTGAAATACACATCAAGAACACACAACTGATCTGGTGGAGAGAAAATCACTAAATTTTGGGGATGGGAGATTTTATGGTACATGGAGTAGAAATGTAAGATTCCCACTCTCATTATTGAGCAGTATGAACCCTACGGCCTGAAGATTAGTGTTGTATCATCCTGGATTTTTCTTGGAGTCTTGCAACAATCCATACTCACTTTATGCAAAGATAGGTAAAAGGATGAGCTTCATTTGAATCTGCTTGTAGACTGGGTCAAAAACCACCAGATTTGGACTTAACAGTACCCTAAGTTAGGTAATTAGACTTAACGGGCATTGCACATTGGAAGAATACTCTAAGATTTGATGTGAGTTCATATAGTCTTTGTACACATTAAAAGTTCTCAATTAACTAGATTTTGTTACTGTAGATGTTCCCAATAATGTCAAGAAATAAACTCAGCCTAAAACATCAAAACCTAATCCAAATAACTATTGTTTGTGAAGCGCTATTTTGGACCTAGTCTCGGCAATAGAATAACTATTGGTTCCAATTTGGAACTAGAACCAAAATAACTTATTGCTAAATGTATGAAAATGGTCCTTTAGTGATATATCAAGTAGATTGGGAGGAATATTATAGATATGAAAGGATTGACTATTGTATTATATGTTTATGAAGATCTAATGCTTGAGAGTACTGTAAGATGATTGAGACTCTTCATCTAAAATATGAAGTGAGTGGTAGACAAAATATCCATAGCTCCCTTCCTCTACAAATCTTGTTAAAGGTAAGGGCCTATGTGCTACCATAAAAAATGATCTTAAAAAAGGTATTAAAGGTCAACCTTGGTGCATAATGGTCCTCCTTAACCTGGTAGCTATGGTTATTATTTCTATTGCTTAAGTGGCATTTTGTGCCAAAAACTCTACTTGCAAGCAATTTTCAACCATCACATCAAGTAGTGCATGTCATTTGCTTGTTGAAGTCACTATATTTGCTCTCACTTGCCAAAGAGGTGGACAACGCAAGTCTAACCACCACTCAATCTGCACTTAGGATTATATGGACTATAGTGTTCATGTTATTGTGTCTTCAATGGCATCATAAACTCTAATGGACTCTCCAAAGCATATTTTAAACCATATATATCTTATATATTTTTAGGGATCTACCAACATGAAAGTCAAGTAGACCTAAAACATTTAGGTATGATAAGCCTACTAAAACAAGGAGTATCATAGTAAACTCCTTGTGCAAGAAGCAAAAGTATTCAATCAAAGAAGTATGTAGCCAAATTCCACTCCACATGAAAAAATTTTAGTTCTATTAAATATATATGTGTTTGTAAGGATGTTGGAAAAGAATTAATTGTGCATATGCTCATTAAGATCCACTTGGATCTTCATGGAATCTAGGGATAAGAAGCCTATGAATATAGGAGTGCAATGCAAGCAAGGACAGATAATATATCACAAGCCAATCAAATAATTGATTTTGAATCACATCTTGGGTGCTAAAAGAAATAGATAAGAGCTTATATGCTAATAGGGTGCCACCAAGATCATAATCCTTAAAAAATTGATGGTACAATGACCTCCTATTATATATGATCACATCCTCTCAGACTATGTGTAAAAGCTATTTGTAACCTATACTAAACCTAATACTTGTTTAAAAGCTATAGATGTATACTTATCCTTAGCAAAGGGTAGAAAGTATGACCTATAAAACTAACAGAAGTATTTAAATGAAATAAGAGTATATATGTGAATGTGAAAGTTCATGTCAAGAAATAAGCTCAGGAACATAACATCTTGTCAAAATGAAATAAGCCCCTTTTGTATTCACCAAATCATTTAGTAAATGAGCATAAATTTTGGCCTAGACCAAGGCATAAAAAATGGAGTTACAAAACTTATCTCCTCAAGAAGACATATCAAAATCCTCAAGCCTTTTATTTATTGGAACCTGTGAGGATATGAGGACTAATTATGGACTCCAAGCTTGGCATTTACGAATCTAGACTTGGAAATCCATTGCCTTTAGGCTAGGTATAAAAGCATATAGAGCTACTATTGCATCTTCTAAAGAGCTTAAGATGTATTATCATTTGAATGTGAAGGAGAATAAGTATAATATGAAAGCAACTATTACCTCTCTCAAAGTTAAGAAATGAACTATGGTAATTAATTACTCATCTAAATATGATTTTTTGTACAATAGAGATGACTTTATGCCATAAAAAGAATTTACAAATGGGATCAAAGAATGGATTTGGTCTCTTATTAGATTAAGAGCACAAGATAAATAAAATAGGAGATAAAATAAAGATAGAAAACAAAACAAGAAAAGAAAAAGAAAAAGTGAAAGAGACTTAACATCCATGGGATGATGGAGATCATGCACGTGGAGATCAATTCTTCTATCATTCTCTCCTACCATTTTGAGACCAATCTTTCTATCATTTTTACATTCTATCCCTCTTCTATTATGGCATAAAAGTTCAAGCTCAGGATCTAATTCAAGTAAATGTACTTTTGCAAGTTACAACCTATTTCTTACCAAGGAATTTGAAACTAATTTTGGAAATTTCTCATATAGACTCTATTGGGGCTTAGCCTCATTTTACCTTTTTTTGTCTCTCCCTTGTACAGCTTCATGGGGTCTTCCCATCCTTAGTTTTTCTATGCAGTAGCCTTTTCAAGATTTTTCCCTATTTTATAAGCAAGATAGCTTTGATATTTTTGGTGATGGAAAAAAATTGAAATTTATTTTTTAAACAGAGATAAAAAATTGAGTTCATAAAGTTCAAGTTTTGCTCATAATTCATGACTTTAATCCAAAGAGAAAAAAGTTGGAAATTGAATATCTTTAGAATATTTCAAAAAGATAAAAATTGAAAGCTAATTATCTTCATTATCTCAGTTTGAGAGGAAAAATAAATATTTAGTATTGCTATGATTTAAATCTACATTTACCGATCAGTTTGTAACATTTTTTAATACTACATATTAGACTATTATGAATATACCCAAAAAATTATAATTAGTTTCCTAAACTTCAAGACCTCGGGTGTGGGTAAACTTCCAAGAGTTTGCCCGAACAGGGGAATTCAAGGAATTTTAGGAGATCATCCCACTTCCAAGGAACTTACCATTACTTCAACTAGAATTTCGTTATCTTTCCAAAACTCACTTCAAAATTAAGGAGAATTGCTCTTTACTTCTTGAGATTACATTGACTTTTCGAAGGCTTAACTTGGATTATTTATGGAAGAAGAAGCATCATGCAAAACTTCAATTTCGAGTGTTTTAATTTTAGTTTTAAAAGTTTCATTTTACATCCTATGAATTTTGTTCGAAGACTATTGGATAGAGTTGAATAAATTGAATAAATGACTTAAAACTCATTCGTTATAGGTGGATATTTTATTATCTTTTCTAATTTAGAGAAAATAATTGATTATTACAATAAAATGAGTTAAAAATTCTAAAGTAGTCACTTAAATAAGTTGTAATAATAAGGGGTTTGACTTTGGCCATTTCTGCCTCCGTAAAATTCGTTCTTATAATTATTACAATGTGCGGGAAGGAGTCCCTGCGTTGTAGGGGGTTATCTCCATATCCAAAGGTTAATGGATTATTATTTTTTTAATTTTAGTAACCCTATAAAGGGTTAACGGGATCATGATTTTTGTGATCCATACACTTTTATTTATACGGGATATCCAATAGACCATAAGGCCCGGACTCCGACCGAAATTTTAACAGTAGACCAAAAATTAACCTAAACCTTAAATTGCCCGCTAATAAACATGATTTAGTTTATGGACCCGGTCAAAATAAGCCGGGAGATGGCTTAGGGGATAAGCCATCTCCCGTAAATCACTTAAGTGAAACCCCTTACTGTAGTTCACAATAATATAATTTCATGGTTGTACAATATTTTATTGATTGCATAGTTCAATTTTCAAACAAAAATAGTGTCAATTCGTTACCAACAAGATAATCAGACACCACGTTGACCATGTCAACCTAAACTAAGAGCTTTGTTGCATCTTTTTCCCAACTTGAGGTGCCGTTACATAGAAGTGCCAAGTTTGGGTACTTTAAAGTCCATCCGTGTAAGAATCACGGTCGTAAGGGAAACTCTTTGTCGCCTAGAGGAAAGCATTTTGTGAAAACGTGAGCGAGGTAAAATCATTGGATCTGGGATTTGCGAATGATTCTGTATATGGACCTAGCAAACTTCAGAACTCAGAAGCGACCGCAGAAGGAGAAGAAGAGAAAGGCGGAGCCAACCCCTTTGACTCCAGGGTTCAACACCCAGTTCATAGTTCATGATACCGTGAGAGAGAAACAGCCGAACGGAGAGCAGGTAGACTCGCCTACAAAGCTCACTGAGGTTTGAGACAGTGCACATGCATACTATCCGGAGTTGATGGCAAAAACATATTTGCAGAGAGAAGGCAATGAGTGCTAGGATATCAATACAATTACAGCTCAGATACTTAGAAGTGACCAATTACCCAGTGTTCTATCGGCAGTCATAATCAGTACATGAATTTTGATAATTGATTCTGTGACCATGATTGTTTCAAGACTGTTTTCCCAGCACGCATTCATCTGTCAATCAGCCATCGTTGAAATCCCATACCTCAGATTTGTACATACCTGGCAAGTTTCTGAGTCTGCTCTCCAATACGCGCAAGTGGCTGTCTGTATCCGCAACTAACTTCTGTCAACGCTTTAATTCTTCTTCAGTCCGGGTTTTCTTTCAAGAAGGTAAAATTAACGTCTGAGTCAACATAGCCAGACTGAGTAGAGGTAGACTTCCTCATCCAGAGTTTATTCCTCCTTATGTAGCACTTTTCTTCATAGATTGTCCCGAAAAGAAGGACTAATTCACCTTTTAGTTTCATTTGTAACAGTTACTATTGGCGTTCAACAGGTGAGTTCAGTTGCGGACCCTAAGACTCCCGGAGTTAAAAATAGAGACGCACAGTAATCTTTCATCCACATTCCACCCGGAAAATTGCAACAGGGAGTGAGTGAGAATGGAAGAGGTACCGATAGATGGAGACCTCTGGGACATCGAACGGTTCTTTGATGGACCGAGTGGTTTGCCAAAGTTTGAACTCACGCATGTCCATCATGGAGTGATGAATTTTGTTCTCCATACTGATTTCTCCCTCACGAGACCTGGAATGCCAGTTGTGTCTCCGAATTCGGAATTTGTGAATGGAGTGGCCTCGAAGGATGTAAAGATACACGAAGATATCAACCTCTGCGCACGGCTTTTCCTCCCAGAAATTGCTCAAACCAGCAAGAAGAATGCGAAGCTTCCTTTGTGTATGTATGTCCATGGAGGAGGATTCATATGTTTAAGCACAGACAGCCGTATGATCCATGACTTCTGTGAGGAGCTATGCAGGACTACGGGGGCCATTGTAGTATCTGTTGATTACAGGTTGGCGCCAGAACATCGCATACCGAGTCAGTACCAGGATGCCCGCCGCGCTCTAGATTGGCTCCGACTGCAAGCTCTTAAAGTAGATTCAGGTGCAGTCGATGTTAGTCCAGTAGATACATCTATCAAATCAAACCCAGAAAACTTTGATCCAATAGCAGCAGAACCAGCTGAAGATACACCAGACTCGGAGCCGTGGCTGATCTCCCATGCGGACTTCGAACGTTTATTCTTTGTAGGGGACAGCGCTGGGGGCAATATAGTGCATAACCTCTTCATTGAATCATCCACAGAAGATATCAGTCCATTGAAGTTGTTAGGGATGATTCTGATCCAACCTGCTTTTGGAGGGGTGGTTCGAACTCCCGCAGAGATCAATTCCGCCTGTGAGGTACATTATTCAGCGCATTTTTTCTGGAAGCTAGCACTCCCTCAAAAGTCGGACAGAAGCCACCCTGGTTGTCATGTCCTTCCCAAACTTATCGAACATCTACAGCATCGGAAGTTTCTTGACGTACTTTTAGTGGTTGGAGGACGAGATCCGTTACGAGATTGGCAGTTCTCTTACTATGAGACATTGCGAGACTTCGGCGCAAAAGTAAAGTTGGTGAAATACGATGACGCTGTTCATGCTTTTTATGTTGGTACTGATCACCGGGAATTAGCAAATCAGCTATTTACTGAGATCCTACAATTTGTGAGGGATCACTGAGCACCGGGCTCCTTTCCATTTGTACCTAGTAGCAGCTTTGTAGTTTGTAGTTGTACAATCTCGATAAATTTTTAGTCAGTAGACAGACCAAGTTTCCATCGCTGCGTCTACCAGTTATCCTGATCACTTTGTGACGACAGCTTTCTTGAAAACTTTGGAATGGTTTGCGGCCCTTTGTCATTCGGGACCCGAATAATTGGTCAAATTTACGTTACTGTATTTGGTGTCGACCTACTCTCCATAACTTGAACTGCATCATCTGTGTCGGGTTATCCAGCGTCTCTTATCCTTATACAGAAAGGACAATCTGAGAATCGAGTTCTTCTATCCAAATTCCTTGGCTGTAGAGATCCGCCGATGTTTCTTCTGAAATCAAGCGTTCTGTCGCAAGGCTGTCAAATTATTAATCGATTTGTGTTGCAATCGCTTTCTTGCGGCAGCAACTGAGATTCTAGACTAGGCTTTCCAGCCCTTAGCTGGTCTGTCGGTATGCAATGATTATTTTCCATGTCGGCGATTGCTCGCCTAGTGGTCGCGCGGAAGTCTTAATCGTTCCAACGACAGAGCTGTTCAGATTTCCGATCAACTAAGTTGTTCCGCAGGCAATCTCATTTTATTTATTGGAACACAAACTCGTTCCTGACACAAAAATCAAGGTATCGCGGGACTGGCGCTTGTGTATTCTTCATGGCGCCTAAGGGAAGCGGGCGACATGACACGCTAAATGAGCAAAACCTGAATCCGTCGCTATGAACTCCTCAGAGTCAGACTTCACGGACACCCATATTTGGCATTTCGAGTTTGCCGAGCCCCAAATTGGCGAAAAGACTGAGGCGAACCCCTGGAAGTCTTGACAGGCGCGTCAGTCTTATGTGGCAATGGATTCCACCACAAAACAATTTAAAACTCTATATTGCTTGATAGCACGAACTTATACTATACCAACTATTACTATCGGTTGTCGCGTCGGACAACGTGGCACTTAGCGGTCGGTTAATTCAAAGTGCCAAATATGATATCGGTTAAATCTTTCTCCGATGAATTCTTGGACTGAAATGAAGATTCGATCAAAGATCTGACTGATGACTGACCACCGACATCGACTACGCAATAAGAACTGCCTCTTTGTCCATGAGACTGATAATAGCACTTCGAAAAGGGTGAAATCCAACCCGCAAAGTTGAAATAGAAGGGTCCAGCGAGCGAGGCACTGTGACAAACAGGGCCCGGGGCCCGAAGTCCTCCACGTGGGTTGTTTCAAGAAGACAGAGGCTCATCGAAATTGGGGATTTATACATTGGACACACGCAAAGACAACGGACAGAGGCACTCTTGTCGTTCTATCCCGTCCGAATCATGATAATATATTTTGAAGATAATCGAATCTAAAAAAATTCTTTGAAGATAGTCATTTTGTCGCCCGGAAGGTTGGTTGGATGGAAGTTGAGATTAGAGTTTAGATTTTGAGCAATCTAAACAAAGCAGCATATGTACGGTATAAATACACGGTATGTCTTGATCACCATAGATGAGGTTTAAATGTTCATTCGAAATTACTCTCAATTGTAAACGATACTTTTAAGTCTAATGCATGTAGCACAAGTATTCACACATCGAAGAATCCAAGAGATGTTACCTTTTGATAATAAAGGGAAAAAGGCAACCACTTTGAACACATGAAGGATGGGAAGACTCCATCAAGCCACACAAGGGAGAGATAAAAGAGATAAAATGAGGCTAGGCCCCAACAAATTTGATATAAGAAATTAGCCCAACCACACCTAAGACATCCGAGCTAAGCAAGTCGTAAAGTCTACAAACTAATGGAGCAACCTAAGAAACATCACCTAGTCTGATTGCTTTCCTCTAGATTGCATCAACCAATGATCTTTGTAGAGCAATGGACACACACGGTCGAAAGTATGTTACAAAGTATGAGAGTGAGAGTGGTAATCCTAATGTCTAATATGATAAGCTCTCGTGCACTCTGTAACAGATGAATTGAATGTCGTGTCCATCACTCCAAATAACTCTAAGGCTAGAGGAACAAAGAGGTGACGTCGTTGCATACCCCTATACTTGGAGACCTTGTGTGCTGTTACTCCGCTCACCGTCCATCTAGGAAAATGAGTAATCACTCCTTCCAAAACTGCATCACAAGTAGGGTATGTAACCACAACATCCACCATTGTCACTTGATTATCTCGGTCTGAGTATAAGTCTACTCGGACATGTGTCGTCTACAAAGCATTTGAAATCTCCATCCAAGCAAGGTATCTACTCTCTCATGGCATAGCAAACACTGTATCCCTGATCACATCATGGATAGCTATCCTCTGTCCTCCAAAAGGACACTATGTCATATAGACTGCTGATACATTAGAGATTTTACATTAAGAGACATGTTACCCTCTTTTTCATTCTTGTGAATGTGGATAACTCAAAAGTCCTAGTTGCTAAAAGCCAGTTATGATAGAGTACAATTACAATTAGGGGCACATGGGGCTAAATTGGGCAATGTGATTTATTCATATATGACTGTCCGGGCTACAACAATCTTATGGACTTGTTGAGCAGAAGGCTCTTCCTATAACCATCTTTCCTTTCCTATCCATGGTGAAAATTTATGCTGTCAATTAGGGATTACGGGAATGAATAGTCAAGGATTTTGACTATTTTCCATTAAGAAGGAGTGGCAAAACCTGCCACGTGTTGATGTTTCTAAATACCATCCTATAGGGTCCATAGGTCCTTAAGTTTGGTTGTACTCAAGGGTGGATGCATGCTAGATATCTTCGTTTAACATTTTTGGGTGTCACATTCTCAAAAAGTGACCCAAGAAAACAAGATTTAGATGGATGATGTCAACATTAGTAGCATCATTAAGAAATTATCTTCTTCTAACAATGTTAAGTGTAAGAATTTGAACATTTGTATTGGTTTATGGTGCAAACATCACTAAACAATTCTCCCATGGAATTGCTTCTCACAATGAGTCTTCTTGAAAATATTCATAGTGCATAAACTTTGAGAAACCACAGTTGAAAATTTTGAAATTGAGTTTAATGAACCATAGAGGACATCAACTTTCAACATGAAAATCTTGCTCTTTTTTCCATTGCCTCTCCCTCTCTCATTTGGAATATAGATTTTTTGCCTCCTATTCTCTTTTTGGTTAGTCCTAATTCAACTCCCATTTCAACCAATCCAAATTTAATATGAGTATCAGATTTCAAGATCTCTTGAACATTATATCCTTTGTACCGTCTATCCTTGTATGATCTATACATGTACCATCCATGTACCGCATACTCCTTCTACCATGACAAAGCAAAATGCAGTACAGATAGGTTCATGATTGTCTTCCATCATTACACTCAAACCTTTGATGATTTGGAATATCCTGAGCATTTTAAGCAGATACACTAGGCACTTGCAAGAAACATATTCATAAGAGTATTCCATTCAGCTACATAGCTACTTTTATATGAAATTTGGGAAGGATTTCCATGTTCTATGAATGTAGATTGAATGCAAAAAAATAAACATATTATGTAAAATCCTATAAACAAGCTCAAGATTGGAAGGATAAGTACACAATTGAGAGTCTCAATAGGAAGGAGATAAAGGATAGATGGACGATGCCTATAGACCATAAATTGAATCACCTTTCTACTCATTTTGACATAAAGGATGCTTTGTGGGGGGTAGTGTGCAAGCATTTCCCCACCTTGTAAGTATAGGGATGGGAAGTGAATTAAAAATTTCTGAATGGTTGAGAAAAATGCATAAAATAGAATAAAGAGTTATACCAAACTAGGAGGAACCAAATTTTGAAGAAGTCACACCTTTGTCAAAAACTTCACAACTGTTTACTATCCCATTAACACATCTCATTCAATACCACTTACAATTCCTAGCACGCAAGAAGAGAGGTTACATGGGTTAGAGGAAGTTAGTCAAAGGGCTAAAGGAGTTTGAGGAGGATGTTCTAGCCGCAACAAGAGTTCAAGAGGAAATTCTAGCAAAAGAATGAGACAAAAGAGAAAAATAATTAAGAGATAGAGGCAAAAAAGGAGAGCATGAGTATGAAGGAGAATTGCACAAGAGTCAGAAATCCTCTCAAAGGAATCCAAAGCTTATCCCTACATTATCTCTTTTGGGTAGGACATGATTAGCTATTGAAGAGAACTCCTTTCAAGGCAAAGGAGAGGTGTAAATTAGCAAAGATCAACTGTAAGAAAATGACCAAGATTTGAAAACCTTAGAGTTTAAATTGAAGTAGTAGAGAGATCCAAAACACATAATCATGAGAAGGGTGTATGCTTGCTTCTTTGGAGGGTTCACTTGCCTCAAGTTGGATTGGTTGGGTATGACATGTGGTTTGCTTGCTCAAGATGGAGATTGGCTCCCCTCTTGTGTGGTTTGCTTGTCCATTGCGGGGTCACTTGACTATTGGATTTTGCTCACCTCAAGGAGGATTTTTTACCTCTTCATGCATTGCTTGCCTCTTGCAAGGTTTACTCACCTTTTGTTGAGGTTTCCTTGCCACATAGTGTGAGCTTGCCAATCTAGGATGCTCTACATTTTTTTTGGTTTGTTTTAGTATTGGATAACATCCTATATGTACTCTACAGTGGACTAAAAGGGACACATTTTTTATGCCACCGACAATGGATTGCATTGCTATACAAGTTTTAGCAACAATCATGACCAATGGTAGCTAAACTCTATATAGATAATTTTTCTTTGCTACTTGCAATATTAAACTTAATATCCCTATAGAGCATACATGTGTCAATGGGTGTTACATTTACACCAAAACTAAGATTTCACTTTGTCATTGGAGTGAAGGTCCCTTTACCTTCTATGATGCAACTTCAAATTATAATGGTTAATCCTATTGAAGTGTCTTCCTCCCAACTCCTTGAGATCATAAGTGTAATTGCCCCACATCTTCTCCACTTTGAAAGTTCCAAAGTACTTAGGCAAGAACTTGAATTGAATAAAATCAGAAAAACATTACACAATGACCTTCCTTGAAGTGCTCTACCTTCTTCTTGCCTTGCCTCTTATTATAATTCTTTTCTTTTTTTACTTTATGCTTGCTCCACTTGAACCATAGCAACTGCTCTTGCCTCTTCCAATTGACTAAATACCATATACCAAATGGAATGGAAAATATCTAGTGGATGTCTTCATGGTTGTCCTATACTTCCACAAAATTGCATAAATCCTCTTGTCCCAATGATGTTTTGCCCTCTCCATTTTTGCATCTTTTGCCAACATAATTCACAAGGTTAAATTGGTTTTCTTTGCCAAGCCATTGGAGTTTGGCTTATAGAAGGTAGTCACTCTATGTATGATAGAGAAATGTCATAGCATGGCTAAAGTGATATTTCTTGTAAACTCTCCTCCTGTATTAGAAACCAACTCCAAAAGTACCAAACCTAATGATGATGTGTTCATTAAGAAATCTACCAACTTCATCTTTATTCTTATCTCTCAATGGTCTAACCTCAACCCACTTGGTAAGATAATCAATAACTATAATGTACCAATTGTTCCTTGGGATTCTATTGAGAGGACCTACAAATTCAACTCCCCACTTTTGAAAAGGTCCTAGCAATGGAATTGATCTAAGAGGTAAAGTAGAGGTAGAATTCCTAGCAAAAGCTTAATAAATATTACAAGTCTTACAATAATTGTAGTGCCCACATTTTTTGTTTTTTTCAAAATAGAGAAGAAGAAGTGTATAGAGAACTCGGATTGCGCCTGTATAGTCAAAGAAGGCAAAGAAAAGAGTCTTCAGGATGAAACCCGAAGTAAAGTGACTTTGGGTCATAAGGCAAAGTACTCGGAAATGCAATGTCAGCATACAACCCAAAGTAAGGAGTCTTTGTATCAGGGGGAGCTCAACCCGAGGCGAAGTCAGTCTAACAACCTTTGGTTGGGGCGAGAAATTCAAGAAGGGACCGTTCAAAACCGGCGGCCCATACGCGTGAAGTACGATTGACAGTGACAAGAGCATGCAAGAGGTGTGATTTCTTGGTAGAAACTCAAATTGAAGAGAGACAAAGAAAGTGCAACTCTATAAAAATCCGGCTCGCAACAAAGCAATGTCAAGCAATTTTCCTTTGCCATTGAGAAGTCGTCCTGCAGGTGATCGTAGGAAGGGAAATAGAGTTGAAGATGCGCTAGTGTGTAAGGGAGAAGTTGAGAGAGTGAAACCGAGAGACAGTGAGAAAGCAGGAGAGATGAGAGGAGGAAAGAAGAACTCTGAATTCATAGTGAGGAATCATGTGATTCGGAGGTTAGACGTAATCGCAAGAATCAAAGTCTTGAGCCGAGTTCGGATTACGTTCTTGGCATGGAACTAGAATGTTAGTTTTCCAGGTTACATGATTGAGATCATCGAGAGCAAGTGTCTCGATGGGCTCGAGGAAGAAGGGAAGAGAGGAAATCCGGCTCGCTGGATAGAGTCGGATTGGAGATTAATACTCGGAAAAGAGGCAAGCGCAGAGCAGGGTGCCACGTTCGTGGGGAAGGAAGAGATGGCCAAAGAAACCCAAGAAGTGAGGGATGCATTCTTGTCAAAGCGGACAAAGAATGGATACAAGGTTGAGAGTTACAAGGATCCAGTGAAGAGAGGGATCGTGAGTGCTCTCATGTCCATCCTGAAGCCGGAGAGAACAACGTATGTGATGAAACACCAAGCAATGTTCTTTCAAAAATTGTTTGCAGGAGAACCAATCAATTGGGCGAGGTGCTTCCATGGAAGGATGTGGCAAATGGTGTGGAATTTGTGGGATAAGTCACCTCCACATTACATCGTGCCGTTTGCAGCACACTTTTACCTCGGGTTGAATTTGCTCAACTTGGCAGAGCAAACTCGAATGGTGTCGCATTTCCATCCCGACTTAAGAAGAGAAGTCAATGTAGAGGAGCAGCACTACATCCTTCAAATCCGAAGCATAGACGAGTACTACAAGAAGATAGGGAAGAACATGGAGATAGAAGTGAGTACTCCATAGTCAAAGAAGCAAAGTCGGCAGGCCAAAATCAAAGACAAGACCAAACCTCAGAAGACCAGGAGAGGAAACCCGAGGCAAGGCATGGTGGTGATCAAGTCAAAAGATGAAGACTCAGAGGGTGAAGCCGAGTGCAAGTCCAAAGACTTGGAACGCGAGGAGGAACCCAAGCTAATGCTACAAAGTGGAGATATGAGTAGCGATAGCGATGAAGGTGGAGATGACATCGGTGCCAGCTGCTGCAGAGGAGGAAGAAGAAGTGCAGGCAAAGATTGAGGCCGAGGACAACACGACGTTGGAGGATGAGATACCTGAGCCTGAAGAGCAAAAGTCTGCAATTCAGAAGGGAGTTTGCTCAAGACGCAAGGCAAAGTGTGAGGCAGGTCCGAGTAAGGTGAAAGAAGAATTGAATGAAAGCTTGGGAAGCGAGGCGTCAATTTAGATACAAAGACTGCAATGACAAAAGCGAGTATCAGGCAAACAAGAAGTGAGAAGGGAGATTGCGATGCAAGAGGAGATAGTTGCGAGTGATGGAGTGGAATATCTACGGGAGATCGTGTGTCCACTATTGGTGAAATTGGAGCACAAGAAGAAGGAAATGCAGTCAGCTTGTCCAGAAGTGAAGACTGTTTTGCAGGTCTTATCAAGATTAGAAGAAGAGAACTTGGCGTTGAAGAAAATCATAACCCAAGGTGAGGAAGAAAGTGAAGTACTACGAGCGGAGGCAGTAGTGAAGACTCAAGTAATTGAAGACTTGAAGAGAGAAGTGGTATATCGAGAGGAGCTTGTTAGGAAGAGTGACATAGCGAGGGAGAGACAAGTAGCAGAGTATGAGATTTTGAAGCAGCAGTTTGCTGATTCAAGAGTAGAACTTATCCATGCTATGGCGAGGGTAGCAGCGAAGGAACAAGAGCTCAATAGAGTCATGGAGAGCGCAGAAGAGAAGAAGCAACTCTGGCAAAGGAAGTTGGTAGTACAATATAGAGAAGAAGAGAGATTACGAGAGTTACTTCGTAATCAGGAGGAGAAGATTGTACAAAAGGAGAAGGAGAAAGAAACGGTGAAAGCTGAGTTCAAAGTAGAGTTGGCAATGTACAGGGAGGATTGGCCCGCAGATCGGGAGCGAGAAAGAAAAATGTGATTGGAGCCATTGAAGGAGATTGTCCTCAGGATGAACGCAATGTTAAGTACAGAGGCTAGCGTTTGGATTGAAGAAACGAGGCTACACGAGTTGAAATTGTTGGTGCAGGAGACGAGGCAAAGACAAGCAAAAGATACTAATTTGAACTCACTGTTGATAAGTCTCAAGACTCGTGTAGATAGGAAGATATTAGAGGTAGAAGATAATATCGCGATTAGATTAGACTTAGTAAAGTTGGAGATAGACAAGCTTCGGAAGAATGTTAGAGCCAAACCCAAAGTAGGAGTGCAGATGACTTTGGAGTTAGCAATAGAGACATTAGAGAAGAGTGGGTCGGGAGATAAGGAGTTAGATAGATTACCCACTAGTGGAATTTCAGATCAGGAAAGAGAATTGCTGGATCTGGTAGAAGAATTAGAAGTTGTAAAACCCGAGGATAGAGTAGTAGGAAGTAAAATTACTTTGGGTTTGGGTTTGAAAGCCGATGACGAAGTAGACATCGGATCAAATTAGTAACAATTTTGAGATATGAAGAGGCAGATATGAAGAGAAGCATTGTCATTTCGGATTTGTAGGTTAGAAGAGTTGTTGTAGAATGGTATAGTTGTTAGAACTATCGATTGCTTCACTACTTAAGAGTGGCATTCGTAGAGAATTGTTGTTCAGTGCTCATAATTCTGAGAATAGATAAAGCAAAGTGCTGTGAAGTAGTGCTCGTCGCTTGAGCTTGATTCTAAGTATCAATGTTGTACTTGTGTTTGTGAGTGTGTGGAGAAATTCAAAGTGCAAGTCAATGTGCTTGTTGGATGTTGGATTCCGCAACCTTGATCTTCATTCTGTGTGTTTGATCCTGAGTGAAGTGCAATTGAAGCAATGCCTTGACAGATCTGA
Source organism: Lunularia cruciata (assembly GCA_948567375.1). Lineage (NCBI taxonomy): Eukaryota > Viridiplantae > Streptophyta > Marchantiopsida > Lunulariales > Lunulariaceae > Lunularia > Lunularia cruciata. Next base: position 32,327,972 of record OX419762.1, on the reverse strand, counting down.
GAGGAATTGTAATGTTGGTAGTATTCTGCATTTGTGAGTGCAGTGCGAGGTTGATGTGAAGCAATTTTGATTGAGGAAGTTGTGCCTTTAGTGGAGGGGTGGAACACAATTTTGAGGTCAAGTCATTTTGCAATGAAGTGCCATTTTTGAGAGAGCCTGAATCATCACAATCAAGATTGTTTGGAAAGAATTGAAGGAGTTGTGATTAAGGAGTGTTACTTTGTAACAAGGCTGCGAATTAGTGCCTATTACTCTATTTTGGGTGTGGTTTCTACCTGAGAGATTAAAGACACAACCAAGAAGAACTGCAATTGTTACTGTTTGACTTTGTATTTGGACATTTCTGAATCATATCTCTACGGGAACAAACTTTACTTACCCGATTACCGCAAAAGTGATATTTGCCGGGTTGTCACAATAATCAAGACAATCCTTCAAAAGTCTCCTCCAATGGTAACCTTCATCTAGAATCTTGAAAGTGGTCACCTTTCTTGCAAAGTGATTCCCATATATCAGACCATCATGAAACTCCTTCATGAATAGAACAAACTTGTCCTTACACATTGCTCTTTGAAGTAGATCATCTACTCCGTGATGAAAAAGAATATTCTCCACCATAGTGTAAGGTCTAGATCTTGTTGCAAGGGCCTAGCATGCATCTTATCAGGATAGTTACCTCTTGTAACAAAGTCCATAATCTCCTTTTACTTCCATTGGAACTTCTTAAGTGACTGAGATTGCTATGAGTTCCTCATCTAGGAAGGAATCATCCATTGGCTCATCTCCATCATGATCAAAGGCCCTAAATAAGAAATTAACATTTGCATGTTTCTTTCTTGGCCTAGCTTCAATGGTGTTATCATACTCAAACAAGAGTGACATCCACCTTGCTAACCTTTATTCCATATTAGGCTTGTTAAAGATGTGTTTCAAATCTTTGTCATTTGTGAAAATGGTGGCCTTCACTCCAATCAAGTAGTGTCATTTTTTGCTCTCAAGAATATTCTCAAGAGCAAAAATCACTACCAACCCTTCCCTTTCCGTGATTGAATAGTTCTTCTATACCAAGACCATCTATCTACTAGCATAAACTATTGGATGACCATGCCCATCTTGGTCTAATTGACTAAGAATGCATCCTATAGCTATATTGGAAGCATCAAGGTAGAGGATGGAAGGTTTACACTAATCAGGTTTAGCAAGAATTAGAGCCATAACAATGGATTGCTTGAGCTCCTCAACAGCTTTGAGAACCTCCTTCTCCTCCAAAATCACCATGTATTTTATACACTTCTTGTGACAACCTAGCAAATATCACTTTTGTAATAATGTGTGAGTAATCATTAATTCTCATAGAGAAACAAGTCAAGAATGTTCAAATACAAAATGAAGGTAACTTACTAGTTCTATTGGTTACATCTTTAAACTCTTGGGCAGAAACAACACCAAATAGAGTGTAGCAAACACTCATCAAAGATTTTACCACAAATAATTGTTACCCAAAATCACAATTCTTTAGTTCTAGTCCAAAATTTACATCAATTGTAATGAGTTAGTTGATACAAGGATATCTACTTTGTCACAAAGTGACTTCACCTTGAAATTGTATTCCACCCTCCTCACAACGGTACAATTCTTCCCAATTCAAGGTAACTTTGCGTCAGCTTCTTGTCTATGGCTTCAAATGATAAATACTAACAATACTACAGTTCACATTGATCCATCAAGGCATTGCTTCTAATATGCTCCACTCATGATCAAACACATAGAATGGAATTTAGAGTTATATAATCTAACATCTAAAACTCCTTCACTTGCATCCAAATTTCTTCATACATTCATAGACAAAGGTATTCAATTGACACTCAGAATTAAAAAAATGACAAGCACTACATTGGCACTTTGATTTTTTCATCTTCTACTCATTATTGAACACAAAACACTCCAAATGACTACTTTAAAGAGTCAGTCACTTGGAAGTTACAAAAGTTAACTAAACTACTAAACTATTCCAATTGCTTCCACCAATGTTGTAGATCCAAAGCAACTCTACTTACAAAACCGCTACCCCGTACTATAACTTCTATTGACTTGGATCCAATCTGAGTACTACTCCTACTTTCGATGCCCCACCTAAAGTATCTAGGAGTGTCTCTTGCACTTTGGTTCTACATCTACATCTATTGTAGTCACATCATCAGTCTGCACTGTAATTGAAGTCATACATATCTTAAGGATGTCCTCCTTCCCTATTCTACCTTTCTTTGATGACTTGGGTAACTTAGCCAAGGTCACCTGCACTTTGATCTCAACTACTTTGGATCAAGTCACTGTTTGCTCACTCAAAGTAGTGGTGACACTATCTACATTCATTTTAACCAAGTCTAATCTTGGGCAAATATTATCTCCTATTTCTACTATTTTTCTATCTACTAGATCCCTAAGGTGAATCAATAAGTTATCCAAGTCCTATAACAACCTTGATGCATGTATGATCAATAGGAATATTATATGTATCTTAAGTCTTGTATTGCAAGTAGTGGAGAAATATTATCTATATGGAGTTTAGCTAAGCTTCTAAATTAGTCATGATTAGCTAAATGTAGTCCTAGCTAAGATAAAGGTGACCCTATTTCAGAGGAAGGGAAAGGAGTGAGCACCACTAACTTGTTTTCTAGTGTATAGACTTGGTATTATTCCTAGTTATTGACTTTGAGGAAAGAGATGAGAACTCTTGGGTCCACAAGTCTTGTTGGTGCAGTCTTTTTCTATAGTCTAGGGATAGCATATGTGAAGGAATCCTTGACTTAGTTGGTAGGTGAGGATCAGACCACCTGCCCATGGGATTATTCCCATGTGCTTGGATATTCTTTTAGACTTTTAGTCTAGTAACTAGAGTTACTCTAGTAGTTAGTAACTTTAGTGTATAAATTTTTCACAAGTATATAACCTAGGGGTGAGGAGGTTCTCATCATCCTTTCATTTGCAACTATCTCTCTCTCATTGAGTTGTCTAGTGAGCAATATCTTGAGTCTTGGAGTTCTAGACTTGGAGGAGTGTGATGGAGTTGGAGTTCCTTGCCTTCTTAGTCCATGGTGTGCTACCTTAATAGCCATCAAAAGTTCATCCTAAGTGAGAGATAAGAAAAATCACATTTTTGGTTCTATTGTTAGGATCTCTCTAGAAGGCAAGATAATGTTCCATGTACAATTCTATATTAGACAAAAGGAGGTTATAGAGCTCACTTGGATAGAAAATAAGGGGAGGAGAGAGTTGAACTTATGTAAGAGAACTTGGACCCATTTGTGTACCCTGTAGTTCATGATGATGTTTTTGTGATGATATTGTACACTAGTCGGTTTTAGAAATAGATTTGACAGATTTCTATAGGATATATAACAAACTTTGTAACTATTTTTTAGTGAACTCTGTAAGGGACACAATGCTAAATAAATGAATGCCCATAAATGGTGTAACAGGATATTTAGTGCAAGTTGAGGTCATTTATAAAAATCAGGTGCCTTATTATGGATATTTAGGTGTGCCATATCAAAAAAAATGTTTTTCAAAAGGGGTGATGTAGCTCCTTGAGAGGATTGGCACATTTTTTGGTGGATGATTCTCAGAGGGTAATTTATGAAATGTTTTTGGCAAATCCAAAATGCTACACTCAACTATTCAAACTCATATTCACCGTTGATATACTAATGCTCATGTCAATTAACCAAGTGGTGGGTTTAGTAGTTTTGAATTGGTGTGGTGGTTCTTTTCAATAGATTAGAGCGGAAAGGAAGATAGCACAAGTTATGGAAAATGATCCATGCTACCTTGTAGAAACCGAAAAATTGATTGAGGGTCAAGGAATTTTACTCCAAAAAAACAACAAACATTATGCATTGGGAGATGAAGTATTTGATTGCAGTGTAGGCTCACATTTGGATGCATAACTAAGACCTTTAGACTCACATTTGAATTTGCAACCAATACAATCATTAGAGAAATTTGGAGTATTGTTGATGATGGCTTCTTTTATGCCTAGCAAAACAAAAGAGGATGAGTGTTTCTGCATGATGAGACACCATTATGGCCAAATACTAGATAACTTGGAAGACTTTGAGCATTTTACACAAATTCATGGTTGGAATTGCAAAAAGCCCATCTAGAAATCCATTGCTTTCAGTTTCATGGCCACAATTTTGGTTTGCGAGGAGCAAGGATTTCCTACTTCTATAATAGATGATAGATTGTACAAGAAATGGTTGAGGTACATGAAACCATACAAAGAAACTTGGAGTTGATAAACAAGTCTATTGGAGAAAGACTCACGGAAAAGGAATATAGCAAAGGATGGTGAACTATTGTCAACAAATTGAATGGAATGTGCCCACATTTTGCTAGAATGGAAGCCATTTTTGGGAGTAGAGCAAACATTATTCCACTTACTATGGTAAGTTTGGGAGATTGAAATCCCAATTCAAGCAAAGGTGGTGCCAAGGAGGTCCATGAATGCAAAGAAACCATCTTGAATGGCTCTTAGTTCCCATCTCCTCCAAAGGTAGTGCTCTCAGACTTGTGCCCCCAGTTTGTCCCAAACATCCAAGGGTAGAAAGTATACCTAGTGTTTACATAGAGGGCTTGGAGACTGGAATTCAATCACCCAAGGAGGAGTCACCTTTCATTACACCACCTCCACTAACTTCTATAGGAGATAGGTCAGAGGGTGCTTTCCTTGACCAATAAGGAGAACATGATCCAAAGAGGAGAAAAGGTGGAATATCAGCAAGTAAGTATCCAAAATTTCACCTAAAATTGATGAAAATGTATTAAAAATTGATGAAAATAGAAGTTGAGAGTGTTAGATTAGAGATAGAGAAGATGAAAGTTGAGATTGAGAAGAAATTTGAGTGTTGATAAAAGGAAAGCTAGGGCAGACAAACACAAGTTCAGGGAGATGAATCTAGGGTCAAAACACACTCATGAAATCAAAATGAGTCTCTATGGGGAGGAAAATATCTTGAGAAAACAAGTCAGTATTTCAAAGTGCTAACTCAAATTTGGCACAAAATCAAGTCTTTTGCTACAAGTTACAATCTCAAGCCAAAACATACCGCTCCACATTCATACTCTTGTGACAAGAAATATGATACCACTCAAGCACTTCCATGTAAATTGAGTATATTTATAATCAAAGATGATCTTTGGCTACTATATGGACTATGTATTCTGATTAAGTTTATGAGATTTGAGATTTTTGTATAACCTCTAGACATTTCTACAACAAGTACTCACTCTCAAAGCTAAACAAAATTACCTCTTGCAGTCTCTTCTTGGAGCCCAAAAGAGCATTACATTCCCATCTAATCCCCAAAATAGCATGTATTGCCGCTCATTGGCGCTTGACATCACTTCACTAAAGAATGCTCAATGCTACCTAATGCCACCTCATCCTTGTCCAATGCCACCCAATGTCATCCAGTGCTGCAAGGTGGCATGCACCAAAGTGTATGTAAGTTTTAGGGTGGTGTTGAGTGACACTAGTTGGAGTATAGAAAGCACTCAATGGCGCACATTGTTAGTGGGTAGCATGCAAAGGTACCAAGTAACGTGCAAACATAAGTGAATAAAGTTTGTGTTGTTTAACAAGACCAAATTTAAGTGATATGAGGTATGAGAGTGAAGCAAAGTGAAAATGTAAATAAAAGTAGAATAAAAAATATGATGTATATTACATGATATGAGATTATATAAGATATGAGAGTGAGGTAAAGATAAATTGAGAATGGAAATAAATATAATAATTAATATGATACATATGATGTGTATAAATGTTTAGTCACTAAAGATAGTTACTTATGTTGGAGTAGAAGGAAGTGAAGAAAAAGAAAGATATGAAACATGGAGTCTATGTGCAACCCCATTGATATACATGATGTTGAATCCTAATGGATTCAATGACCACCAAAAGTACCACTTGTTGTCATCAAAGGATTGGTGCCTAATCTAGCTCTAAGTCCTTTGAACTTATCATCGTGCTAGACATCTACCAAAAAAGAAGAGGCTATAAGGCAAGACCTAAAGTGAACTCCCTCTAGGAGTTCCAACCAATACCACATGCTCCATAGCAACCACTTAACTCCATCACATAGAAGATCTATCTACAAGATAACCTCAAAGCATAACAAACAAAACTAAATGAAATAGCTAACCCCAAGATGTGCTACCCACCTTTCTGGCCCTGACTATGTGTGAGGGAACCAGCCATGCCTTATCATTCAACTCTCCCACACATTATAAGTAGTGCTACCGTGAAGCCATAATGATGCCAAACAAGTAACATCCACAACAATGATCTCCTTCCATAGCAATCTTAGAAAGAGAATGCATGGAATATACTCTCTTGACAAACAAAGCCTCTCTCTAAACTCAATCTCAGTCACCTGAGTCACCATATTGCAAGGTAAGGAATGGGAGGCTAAAGTCTGGTCTCTTGAGTCATAACATTATGAGGTAAATACACGGGTGGCTTTTGTCTAGGTCTGTGTCTCATTGTGGGTCTGGCAAGCAATAATACATGGTCTTGGTCCAAGATAAGCCACACGAGCCCTCACCTAAACTAGACTACTCTTGCTCTCCTCTACTTGAACATGTGTAATCTTACACCTCTCCATAGCAAATGCTAACTCTCATGCATGATTTTGTAACTGGACCTTATAACCCTCAACCATGGTAGTGGCACCTAGAATATCTAAGTCCAAGTCAACTAGCCTCTATTCTATCTCCATCTCATAAGTAGTGACGGTCAAATGCATCTCCTTCTTTGCAATAATAGTATCCTCTTGCTCACAAAGGAGTCTTTCTCTCTCTCTAACAACAATCTATCATGCTCCTCTAAGCTCTCTAATAGATTGTCATGCTCAAGCACTAATCTTTCTTGCTCCTCTACACTCTTCAATCTACTCTTGTGCTCAAGTACTAATCTCTCTTGCTCCTCTACACTCTCCAATCTACTCTTGCCCTCAAGCACTAATCTCTCTTGCTCCTCTACACTCTCCAATCTACTCTTGCCCTCAAGCACTAATCTCTCTTGCTTCTCTACACTCTCCATTCCACTTTTGCCTTCAAGCACTAATCTCTCTCTTTCCTCTAAACTCTCAAATCTACTCTCTTATTCAACATCAAGTCTCTCTCCCTCCTCAGCCACTTGGACACAATTATCTAATACACACTTTATGTCAAAAAAACAAGAGGAAGACGGGACTCTAAGGTGCAAGGGATGAGGTGCACTCTTTAAGGATAGAGAAGGGGACAAAGAAGAAGAAGGAGCTATCTCAAAGGATGAAGATGTAGAAGGAACTCTCTCAAGGAAACTATCACTCCCTAACCTCACTATTGGTAAGGCATGTGTCTCAACATGAATTTGTTGAACACCTATTCACAATAGGTACATATAGTCATCCATCAAGTAAAACTCACTTTCAATCAAGTAAATGTACAATTTATTTATTTAAGGCATGTTAAATTAACTATTTTATTAAATCTGGTAATGGTGTATAAAATAAAACTTTGTATGTTTTCAAACAATAAAAACATACAAAATATGCCAAAACTCAATAGACCAACAACTATCTAATCAGTCACTCACCATCCTCATCCTCTCCCGCATCCTTCCCATCATCAGCATTCTCACCGTTGTCCTCATCCTCTCCATCCTCATCATCATCATCCTCTCCATTGTGTATAATCTACTCCTCTCCTTCACCCAAGTAGGACACTTCCTCCACAGGAATGTAACCTCTCTCCACAAAGAGGTGAATGAGTATATGCTGAAGGAAGGTGACTCTAAACCTATACCCCTAAGGTCTCCTTAATTTGCTCTGCAAACTTCCCACCTCTATAGTGATCACTCAAAATGCTAACTCTCCCTAATTGTAATCCTCCACACCAAATCTCCTGAATTTTTTCTTGGTGTTGAGAACCAAATGCCCATGTACAATCTTGGGCTGAATAGTTGGTGACACAAGTGCATCCATCAATTGGAAGAAAGCTCTAAATGCAAGGTACACACATTGCCTTGCCAAATACCTTTTTGAAACCCTATCTCCTTGTGAAAACCAATCTGAAATAGCTGTGTAAGGAACAATCCTCCTTCTTGGTGTCCTCTCTCTTGGCATTGCAAGTGCATTTCTAATTATATCCATAGTCAATTGAAATTGCCTCCCTTTAACCAACCATGTGCAAGAATCCTTGTCCAAAGAACTCACAAACTTTGTACATGCAAGTACATGTAAAAGTCACCAACAAACAAGTGTAAGCATCATGACTCATCCAAGAAGTTGCTAGATGCTGCCTGGAGGCACCCTAGATAGTAGAAAAAAGAAAGAATGCCGTGGGATGCCACCCATGGCTGCTGAGGGATAGAGGAACAAAACAGGAAAGCTAAAACCAAAAACCAAAAATTGGAAGTGGAAGCTGCCAAGAGCCACTCATAGGTGATATGGAACAGGAAATGGCACAGCGGGATAGGAAAAGATATGGGGCAACACCTGCATGCATTGTGGGATAGGCCACAAGCTGCAAGGTGACACTATAGGATAGGGCAAGAACAAAAGAAAACACAAAAAGGCATCGGGTGAGGCCAATCAATGTTGCGGGATAGAAAAAGGGTTTTCTATCTCGCAACATAGGGTTTAAGTATGGGTGACATGGGGAGATGCCCATAGATATTGTGGGACAAGCCTATTGGTGCAGGGTGGCACTAATAGACACTAAAAAACAAGGCCGGTTGGTGCAAGGCAACACCCATAAGCATTGAGAATTGGACTCAAAATGTTTAGCAAAAACTCAAATGTGTTTCAAAATCTTTAAAAGAAAAGGAAGAAATAAATTAAAATGGGAGAAGAGAATACCTTTTGCCATGGGTAGTGTAGTCCACAAGTTATTTTGAGGCCAATGATATCAAGCTTGACCTCCTTGATTCAAGCAACATCATTTTGAACTTGGTGTATATCCATCCAAAGACCATTTTATGAGGGTGGTTGGGTGTTTAAATGGTGTGAAAACCAATTAAAGAATCCCCTTCTTGAGTATTGATTATATCTTCACCATCAACAATCTTCTCATAACCCCAAATTTCTACCATGGGGAAATTTGGTGTGCATTTTGGAACTTGATCTCCTTCAAAACTTTCTTTCTTTCCTCTCACTCGCTCTCCTTTCACTTTACTCTCACTTGCTCTCTCCAAAGCCAAATCTCTTGGAAATTCCCTTTTCTCCCAAACCCCTCTCCTTTTGCTATTGAAGTACCCCTTAAGAGCAAAAGGAGAGAGGTTTGGAAGGGAAAAGGAATTTCCAAGCTGCACCTTAGATAGCACCTTAGAAGGAGTTTACTTTAAGGAGTGCAATTTGAGTTTCTGTAGGATTTGAAGCAACTCCTTCTTCTTCTCCCAAATCCCATTGAAACTCAAATTGCACTCCTTGAACTAAAATCCTTCTTCTAAGGTGCTACCTTGAACAAGTGCACCTATGTATCAAATGGCATAAACCCTTCGAAAACCTTAAAATTGCTTTCCTCCTTTGAAAATCCCAAATTGTTGAAGTGCAAACTTGATCTCCTTCAAATTGTTTAAGTACTAAATTAATTGATGAATTGCAAAATGGTGACTTCTTTGCAAAGTTTATATAGCCACTCACACAAAATCCTAAATCTATACCTTGCAAGAAAAAAAATCATATTTCACTACAAGAGAACCCAAATTTAGAAAAAAATATCAAAATTTGAGTAGCAATTGATGACAACATGCAACATGACATGTTACCAACCAGCCCACCCAACCATTGCCTCAAGAATAGGTGCCAACAAGCACCATTGTGTAGCAACATGCACTAGTGTTTAATCCTAGATAATGAACACTACACTAGATGGCAACCGGCACCGATCAGCATCTATGTGTGCCTTTTCTCCATAATACCGGGAGTCAACCAATGCCAACCTACAACCAGCACCTTTTAATGTACACAAGGTATCACCTTATGCCTTCCAATGCACACCAAGTGTCACCCAATGCTTTCTAGTGCACGCCAAGTCTCACCTAGCGCATTCTTACATTAGCTATGGGCGCCAATTGACATTAATGGATTGAAAAGGCCTTTCCTAGGGCAACAATGAGCATCAATGGGCAGCAACCTACTAAACTTGGAAGACTAAATTGTAAATAAAACAAGGTCATGGATCACATTTTTGAAACAATAGTAGATATGAAGAAGAAGAATATAAGGAAATTTTATTATGAAGAATATGTTCTTATCCCATATACTCAAGATGATGAGCAAGGCATTGTTGACTTGTAACTTTATTGGTAGAGGCAATTGTTGAATCCCACACTAATGCCCCAAATTTTTAACCCCCTTGCAACACAAGCTCCACTACCATCATGCCCAAATCTATCAAGAGCTAGAGCTACTTGGATCCACACTAGTGATTTCTCCTGTCGGTAGTTCTTTTGAAATACACTTTGAGTCTTTATCAGATCTACTAATGTTGAAAAGGAATCAATATCCATTCTCGTCAATTGGTGGATTTACTTATTCTCTAGACCAAGAGAATTTTCTTTTGAGCAAAAGAATTGATCACGGTAGAGAGCAAACACTCCAAAGAGATTCTTTGAGAAAACTAACTCTAGAATGTAGAGAGGCCACTCAAGCAAGTAAGTGCACACTCTCTAGACCAAGAAAACCAAGTTCAAGCCAATAAATTGATTGGTAAGAATGGGAGAGAGATCCTTTCAAACAAGGAAATTATGGAAATTGGATTGCACTTCAATTCACTCAGTCTCCTTCTAACCCACACACATTCTTCCCACCTCATAGTCAATTTCTTGTTCTCTACACCTAGAGAAGGACCGTCTCTTCCACTTTGGTGGCAACTCAATTCAAATTAAATAAGGCACACTATTCCCCTAAATTTTAATTAATGCTTTGAGTTGTGCCAACAAATAACTTCATATCCATTATTTCTTATGAACCACCTATTTTGAGTTTGCTAATAATAAGGAACTTGGACAAAAGTCCAGAGTGGATCCCTTTCTTCCCCTAGCCGGTACTCCCTACCAATTTGGTCAATGCTTCATGAAAACCTGTATGAAAATATATAGAGCTTCACAAAACTATTTTTGAAACCCCCTATTGTAAACATGAGAGGATTTGTAGAAATTGTGTGAAGTGGATTCTAAATTTTGGGGATTATGGTGATTTTGAGCAAAACCTCAAGTTTGAGATCAGGACCTGAGATTTTCATCATAGATAGATTGGATTATCTTTTAGGTGGAACACTTAAGATTTTTGTAAGGGCTTCTACATGCATTCAGCTAGAATTTTTGGAAGGTGGTACGGTACACTGTCCATAAACTACATGTTCTTTGGAATTTTGTATATAATTTTTTGTTTCTTCATTTTTGATTGAATATTTTTGAAACTTTCCAAGAAAATTAAGTGCACCATATTCTACCTTTTGTCCAAATAATGAGGGAGAGATAGTTTTTGTGCAAGAAGTTATGAGTTTCTAAAAATAGAGGGAGTGGTTTTTAGACCAAATCTAAAATATGTGTGATGCATAGAGAGATGCTTAGGCCAAATGGCTCAATGAAAAGGGCTAAAATTTCACGAGGGATGACAACCTAGAGTGTTGATCAAGTTAGAAAAATTTCAAAGATCTTAGAATTATAATGTGGGAGAGTTGGTTGATATTGTGAGGAGGGATCATTTGAGGAGAATTAAGTTCTCACATATGAGGACTGTAGGTTTGACCAAAAGCATGTTTGAGTGCTTTGCCTCATTTTGGGAGCATGGAGGGCAATCATGAGTGGAAACCAAAGCTATGTAAGGTTTCTCAAGATGTTGGAGTCATTGAAGTGGATGATTTGAAGAAGGGAAAGATTAGAGTAGAATTTGAAGAGAGTGTTGAGAGGCTTCAAAAGGTTTCTCCATTTGGAGGAAAGAGTGATTCTAAGTGCTTCTTATGTGGAGAGAAGGGACACAAGGCAATGCTTATTGATTCTTGAGGGCAAGAGATTGAGAGAAAGGAGAGGCTTACTTGACTTGGGATTGCATGTTGGACCTTTTTCACCAAGATTAGGAGGGAGTAGATCTATGACCAAGGAATTGTATGAAGTTTTTGAAGTGGAGGATTTCCAAAGAGCCATGAGTGTAAAGAAGCAATAACATTGTTGGAGAGCTTGGTGAAGGATCTTGGAGAGAGTCATAGTCAAGCTAAAGCAAAACTACCACCGCCTACATCAGAAAGTTCTCAAGATTAGTGATGTAGATAAGCTTTCAGTTGATGGATAAAATATCCATGAGAGTTTACTTAACTTGCACCTTTGGATTTGATCATTCCATAGAAATCATGGAACAACCTAAACCCTTTGTACTACCTAGAGTGGACTACTCTCAAATGGTGCTAGTCATGTATATACTCTATTAGTGTTATATATATAAGTAGAAAGGTAATGAGAGGCTAATGTGGTACCCACATTTTTCTTTCAAGTTTTAAAGAAGAAGTGCATTGGTAAAGCTAAAGGAAGGCTAAATAGGGAAGAAATGTGAAGAATCTTATGTTTGGCCTAAACTAAAAGTTGACCTTGGGTCAAGTCCAAAGGACCCAGGTAGGACAAGATAAAATACAAAGACCAGGACTTTGAATCGGGTAGCTCAACCTGATCCAAAGACCCTATAACAAACTTCTTTGGGTTCCACCAATTAAGAAAGTACACAGGAAGAAAGTGACTACCTTGGGACCAAGATCTTCTTCAAAGTGACAAGAAATAACTTCACAGAATTGGTGAGAGACGCGGAGCAACAATTGAAGAATGACCAATCAGCAAAGGACTATAAAATCAAGATTTTTGTGAGGAAGCCCCACACTGTCTAGATGCTATTCTCTTCCAATTCAGAGTAGACAAGGGAATGCAAATTTTGAATACGCAAGAGGAGTGGGTTAGAATTTTGGGTACAATCTTTCATAGGTAGAGAGTGAGGAAGCACACGTTGGCCCCAAAAGTGAGTAACAAAGTGTGGTGAGGGGTCTTGCAATGCATAGATTGGATGTAGTGGCAAGGATTGAGGTCTTATCAAGACTTCATATCACTTTTCTGGCCTGGAACTGGAATTTTAGCTTTCCAAGTTTCATGGCAAGGATTACTGCAAGTAATTGCAAGGATAGGCCAAAGCACAAAGGAAAGAGAGGAAATCTGGCTCAATGGACTAAGTCAGATTGGAGATTAGTCTTGGGTAGAGAAGCAAGAGAGGTAGGGAGTACCACTTTCTATTGGAAGTGTGATGCATCAGAAGAAACTGCCAAGGTGAGGAGTTCCTTTAATCAACCGTGCACAAAGAATGGGTATAAGGTGGATAGTTATAAAGACCCCGTGCAAAGAGGGATCATGAGTGCAATGATAGTGATGTTCAAGCTAGAGTGAACCACCTATGTCACGATGCAGCAGGCAGTGTTCTTTCACCAAATGTTTGTAGGAGAAGTGGTGGATTGGGCAAAGTGTCTACACCAACGGGTGGGGCAAATGATTCTCGGTTGGACAATGAATAAACAACCACACTACTTTGTACCCTTTGCAGCTCACTTCTACTTTGGGCTGAATTTGCTGACTTTGAAGGAGAGAAGTAGGATGGGGTCTCATTTTCATCCAGATCTGCGCAAGGAGGAGGATGCGGTTGAACAATGTTACATGGAGTGGGTCACAAAGGGGATGAGTATTATATGAAGAGTGGGAAGGAGAGGATAGTGGCACTTGATCTCCCCATGCCCAAGAAGTGAAGTAGACCTGTAACACCCATTTGTGCATGTGCGTGGTATTGTGATATTTAGCTTGGTATTACAAGTACTTAAGAGATATTATTTGTATAGAGATAAAGGATGGTTCTATATTAGTCATAGTTAGCTAAAGTTAGTCATAGCTAAGATAGAGGGGAACTTACTTTAGAGGAAGTAGAAAAGATGAGCACCACTATTTTGGATTTTAGTGTGTTGACTTGGTATTATTCCTAGGTGTTTGGCTTTGAGGAAAGAGTTGAGAACTCTTGGGCCCGCAAGCCTTTTTGTTTTGGATTCTTCTTTAGTCCAAGGATAGCCCATGTGAAGGAATCTTTGACTTAGTGGTTGGGTCAAGATAAGACCACATGCTTAGGGGAATATGCCCATGTGAATGGATATTCCTTTCTACTTTTTGACTTTACTTGACTTTTAGTCTAGTAACTTGAGTTAATGTGGTAAATTAGTAACTTTGGTATGTAACTATTTCACAAGTATATAAACAAGGGGTGAGGAGGTACTCATCATCCTTTCATTTGCAACTATCTCTCTCTCATTGAGTTCTCTAGTGAGCAATGTCTTGAGTCTTGGAGTGTTAGCCTTGGAGGAGTATGATGGAGTTGGGGTTCCTTGCCTTCTTAGTCCATGGTGCGCTACCATAATAACCATCAAAGGTTCATCCTCAGTGAGAGACAGGCCAACTCACATTTTTAATTCCGTTGCCGGGATCTCTCTAGAAGGCAAGATAATGTTCCGCGTTCAATTCTACATTAGGCAGAAGGAGGCTATGAGAGCTCACCTGGAGAGAACATTAGGAGAGGAGAGGGATGAACTTATTATGTTAGAGAACCAAGATCCATTTTTATACCTTGTAGTTCATTATGATGTCTTTGAATTGATTTTGTACATATTGTACACATGAGAGGATTTGGAGAGATTGTGTGAGGTGGATTGCAAATTTTGGGGATTAAGGTGATTTTGGGCAAAATCTCAAGTTTGAAATCTAGACTTGAAATTTCTACACATATCAGCTTGGGTTATCTTACAGTTAGCACACTTAAAATTATTGTGAGAGCTACTATGCGCACTGGGTTAGAATTTTTGAAAGTTGATAGGGTAAACTGCTCCCGCAACTACATGCTCTCTAGAAAATTGTACAGAGTCTGCCATTTATTCAATTTGCAGTGAATTGTCATGAAAATTTACAAGAAAATTAAATGCATTGTATCCTACTTGCAACCACAAAAATTAGAGAGAGATCATTCTTACGCAAGGAGTTATGAGTTTTTGAAGTGAAGGGGGTGGTTTTCAGACCAAATCTGAAATATATGTGCTGAATAAAAAGATGTCTAGGCCAAATAGCTCAATGAAAAGATCTGAAGTTCTGCAAGGAGGAACACCCTGGAGTTGTGATCATGTGTGAAAAATGTCAGAGGACTATCACATACTAGTTGAGAGATCTAAGAGAAATTGTGAGGAAGGGTCAATTCTACATAGTGGAGATCTCATGCATGAGGAGTTTGAGAGCAACAAAAAGCATGTTTGAGTGTTTAGATTCATCTTGGGAACATGGAGGGTCACCAAGAGTGAAAATTGAGACTATGCAAGGTTCCCCAAGGGTTTGAGGTGATTTTAGGTGTGGATTTGAGGAAAAGAGAGTTTACAATAGAATTTGAAGAGAGTGTTGAGAGGATCCAAATACCTACACCACTTGGAGGAAAGAGTGATTCTAAGTGCTTTCTATGTGGAGAGAAGAGATATAAGGCAAGTTCATGTCCATTGACCTTTGAGAGCAAGAGATTGAGGGAAAGGAGAGGCATGCTTGACTTGGGTTTGCATGTTGGACCTTCTTCACCAAGATTAGGAAGAAGAAGATCTAAGACCAAGGAGTTGTGTGAGGTTTGTGGAGTGGAAGGACTTCCAAAAGGACATGAGTGTAATGGAGTAAAAGCACTTTTGGAGACTTTGGTGAAGGATCTTGGAAAGAGTCTTAGTATAGCTACAGAAATATTACCACCTTCATCAGCTAGTTCTCAAGATTAGTGATGGAGATAATCTTTCAACTTATGGATAAACTACCCATGAGAGTTAGATTAATATGCACTCTAGGATTTGATGTTGCTATAGAAATATTGGAGCAACCTGAACCTTTTGTGTTCCCTAGGGTGGATTTCTCTCAAATGGTGTTAGTAATGTACATACTCTATTAGTTATGGAGTGAGAGAAAAGAAAAGAAAAAAATTGAGAGAAAGAAAGATAGTGAGAGGTTAAGATGGGGAAATTTATGGTTTTCTTTGGCAAGGATGGAGAAGATGTGGAGTCCTTTGTGAAAGACTTCAAGAGAGCTTGCATAGGAAACAATGAGAGGAGGAAGAATGAGTAGGCCTCATTATTACCAGATTTCTTTGAGGATGCAGCACTTACATGGTATGAGTCAAAATACCAAAAGAGAGAGAGGAGAGATGGGGAAGAGAAGTCTTGAGAGACTTTGACTTCAGCACTCATTGAGAACTTTCTTCCCGATGAGAGTTATGAGACATTGATGAGTGAGGTTAGATTTCTCAAGGAAGGAGATGGAGAGAAAGTGAGAGTCTATGTGGAAAGAATGGAAAAGTTAGAGTCCAGATTTTGCATAGTGTCGAGGAAGGGTGGAGATGATGTGGAGACTACTATGATTGGCATAAGGGCCATTCTCACCAAGAATTTTGTGGGAGGATTGAGACCACAAATTAGAAGCAAGGTGAGATATGAGAAACCATCTTCCAAGGTTGAAGCTATCAAGATCACAATTCGTATGGAGGAGAGTTTGGAAGAGGATGATAGTGATTTAGTGGTGAAGGAGATTGTGCATCCTTCTCAAGGCTACAAGTATGGTGGAACTTCTGATACTTTGGTGGAAAGAGTTGCACCACAAGTAGTAGTTGTTCCAGTTCTTGCACCTCTACCAAAAGATCCACTTCAAACCATCACAAAACAACTTGCGGATCTCAAGATCAATCTGGTGCAACTATGGGAGAAGAGGGAGGTGGATCAGAATGTAGGGAGATGGCCTAGGAGTTATGGAAACTATCCATATAGAGGAGGCCAACTAGCCAATAATTTCAATGATAGAAATTGTTTTGGTCATGGAGGAAGAGGCCATATCAAAAGGAATTACCCAAATTCCACTTACCATGGAGGAAGGGGTTATGAGAGAGCCAATAGAGGGAAAGAGGGAGTTAGTGAAACCCAAGTGGCTCCTAATCCCAACAAAGGTAAGGGGATAGCATCCATAGATGTGGTTGAGGGCAAGTATGAGAAGGGAGAGTGCTCAAACTCCAAGGGTCTTAATTTGGAGCTTTTGGCACAAGAGAAGAAGAGAGCTCATTTTGCAGAGGATGTTCACTCTTCTCAAGGATTTACTCCAAGCAAGGATACTTCTATGTCTACTAGGAGCACTCGCACCTCAACACCATCAACAACAAAGACTCCAAGGAAGAAGTTGGGGGTGGAGGATTCCTTGATTTCAAAGCAACAATAGAACTACAATATGTTGGAGGATGTTGGTAGTCACAAGGCTAATATCACAATGGGCCAATTGATTGCTTTGAACCCTACCTTGAGAAAGGAGCTTAGAGGTGGTTTGAGTTCTACAAGGAGCAAGAAGAAGAAGAAGGCAAAAGCTCCAGTATCAATGGGGGTGGTGGATGCCAAGCCAACACCATGGGAGGCTTGTGAATATGCCTCCAAGATTGATGTGAGAGTGAATGGTCACAACATCAAGGATGCATTGGTTGATGGAGGATCAGCAGTGAATGCCATGTCAGAAAGGTTGATGAAGAAGTTGGGTATGATACCCTCAAGACCTTCAACATTTATAGTGAGCATGGAAAACAAGCAACAAGTTCAACCAGTAGGGGTGATAGATAAAGTGGTAGTTTTAGTTATGGGAGTTCAAAATCTCATGACTTTCCAAGTCTTGAAGGATTCAAGCTATGACTTACTTCTTGGAAGGCCATGGTTGAGAGCAGCATGCGCAACTGATCAATGGTACAAAGGGTACTTGAGGACTGGGCCATCAAACCATAGAGTCACTGTTCATGTGTCTAACACCACCAACACTTCACATTCAAATACACCATCTTCTGTTTATTGGGAATCAGATTTTGAAGAAGGAGCTTTAGGTGTGGATACAAGCATGTAGGAGGAGACTTCTATAGAGGAGGATGAATCTGAATATGATTCAGATGTGTATCCTTTGTGTGCTATGGATTTTGCACCTAAGCCAGAGGTTTTGAAGGACCTAGATAAATCACCATTGACACTTGAGGAGGTAGAGAGAAGGTTAGCTACCCTCAAGTATGGCCCAAATGTTACCAAGGAGGAGAAGGTGAGATTTGAGGAGATTTTCCGCAAGTTCATCCATGTTTTTGCTTTCAGTTACAAGGATTTGAAGGAAGTCACCTTGGAGGAGCACAAGATAGAGGTGGAGTCACATGCAAGACCAATCCGCCAAAAACAACGTTGCATTAGCCCACCAATATCTTTGGCTGTGAAGGAGGAGATTGATAAGCTCAAGGAGGCTGAATTTATCTTTGAGGTAGAGAATTCAAAATGGGTGTCTCCAATTGTCATTATGATGAAAAAGAATGGCAAGCTTTGGGTATGTGTGGATTAAAGAAGCTTAATGCTATTACCAAGAAGGACTACTACCCATTGCCATTCATTGATGAGATCTTGGAGGAGGTTGCAGGTCATGAGAGGTACAGTTTTGGAGGTGGTTATAGATATAACCAAATCAAGATTGCACCAGAGCATCAACAACTTGCCACATTCACCACACCTTGGGGAACTTACGCTTTCAAGGTCATGCGTTTGGTCATGAACTTACGCTTTTGGGCTTTGCAATACTCCAGCCACATTCCAACGGTTCATGAACAAGGTATTTGAACCTTTCATTGAGAAATTTGTGAGAGACTTCATTGATGACTTTTGTGGCTATGGGAGCAAGGAAGAGCACTTTGAGCACCTAATCAAGGTCTTGCAACGCTTGGATGAGGAAAATGCATCACTCAACCCAGAGAAGTGCATTTTTGGATGTGAAGAAGGTCTACTTTTGGGGCACATCATTTCCAAGGATGGAATAGCAGTTGATCTTGAGAAGGTGAGGAAAATCTCAAACCTTCCATTCCCTTCAAACTTGACAAAGTTATGCCAATTCTTGGGGATGGTTGGACACTAAAGGAGGTTCATCTTCTCATTTTCCAACAAGGCTTATGCATTGACCATCTACATGAAGAAGGGTGTAGATAACATGGTGATTTTGGAGGACAAGAAGGCTCTCAAAGCTTTTGAGGAGCTCAAGCAATCCCTTGTTGTAGCTCCAATTCTTGCTAAACCTGATTGGAGTAAGCCTTTCATCCTCTACACTAATGCTTCTAATGTAGCTATAAGATGCACTCTTAGTCAATTAGACCAATATGGGCATGATCATCCAATAGCTTATGCTAGTAGGCAGATGGTTTCAGTAGAGAAGAACTACTCTGTCACGGAGAGAGGAGGGTTGGCAGTGATATTTGGTCTCAAGAAGTTTGGACACTACTTGATTGGAGGGAAAGCCACCATTGTCACGGATCACAAGGCTTTGAAGTACATCTTCAACAAGCCTAATGTTGAAGAGAGACTAGCAAGGTGGATGATACTCTTGTCTGAGTATGACTACACCATTGAGGATAGACCAAGAAAGAAACATCCAAATGCTGATTTGTTATCTAGAGCCTATGATCATGATGGAGATGAGCCAATGGATGATTCATTCCTAGATGAGGAGCTCATGAAAATCTCAGTCACTCAAGAGGTTCCAATGGAGTACAAGGAGATTGTGGATTTTGTGACAAGAGGTAACTATCCAGAAGGGATCCATGCTAGGGAGAGTAAGGCTCTTGCAGCAAGATCTAGACCTTACACAATGGTGGAGGATATTCTTTTTCACCAAGGACCACATGGTCTACTTTGAAGAGCAGAGGGTAAGGAAGAGTCTATCATACTTATAAAGGAGTTTCATGAAGGTTTAGTATGTGGAGG
Source organism: Lunularia cruciata (assembly GCA_948567375.1). Classification (NCBI taxonomy): domain Eukaryota; kingdom Viridiplantae; phylum Streptophyta; class Marchantiopsida; order Lunulariales; family Lunulariaceae; genus Lunularia; species Lunularia cruciata. Next base: position 32,308,091 of record OX419762.1, on the reverse strand, counting down.
ACTCTTTGTAAAAAAGGTGACTGCTTTCAAGATTCTAGATGTAGGTCACCATCAGAGAGGGATTTTCAAGGATTGTCTTGATTATTTCAAAACTTGTCATGTTTGTAAAGCTTCTGCTAGAAAGTCTACATCCACTCCACCACTTAGATCAATTCCATTGCTAGGACCTTTTGAGAATTGGGGAATTGATTGTGTCCTCTCAATAAAACTTCAAGGAACAATTGGTACATTGTTGTTGTTACTAATTACCTTACCAAGTGGGTTGAGGCCAGACCATTGAGGGACAAGAATGAAGATGAAGTGGGTAGATTTCTTTATGAACGCATTATCACTAGGTTTGGATGCCCTTTGGAGTTGATTTCTGATAGAGGAGGAGAGTTTACAGGAAGCATTACTACAGCCATGAAACGACATTTCTCTATCACACATAGAGTAACTACATCCTATAAGCCAAATTCCAATGGCTTGGCAGAGAGAACCAATCAGACCTTGTGCATGATGTTGGCCAAAGATGCAGAAATGGAGAGGGCAAAACATCATTGGGACAAGAGGATTCATGCAGTTTTATGGGAGTATAGGACAACCATGAAGACTTCCACCGGATATTCTCCATTTCAATTGGTATATGGTATTGAGTCTACCTTACCTTTTCACTTTGATCTTCCTACCTTCCAAAGCATTCATAGGAGATTGAAGAAAGCACAAGGAGGTGATGTAGAGAAGTCAAGGAAGGATCAACTCATGGAGTTGGAAGAGGCAAGAGCAGTTGCTAGGGTTTGAGTGGAGCAAGCCCAAAGGAAACAAAAGGAGAGCTATGACAAGAGACAAGGCAAGAAGAAGGTGGAGCCTTTCAAAGAAGGTGATTGGGTAATGTTGTTTGATTCCATTTGATTCAAGAGAGTGCAAATTAAGTTTTTGCCTAAGTACTTTGGACCTTTCATAGTGGAGAAGGTGTGGGGCAATTACATCTATGATCTCAAGGAGTTGGGAGGAAGACACTTTGATAGGATTAACCATGATAAGCTGAAGATGTACCATAGAAGGTAGAGAGACCTTCACTTTGAGGACAAAGTGAAAACTTAGTCTGGGGGTAAATGTTACACCCATTTGTGCATGTGTGTGGTATTGTGTTATTTAGCTTGGTATTACAAGTACTTAAGAGATATTATTTATATAGAGATAAAGGATGGTTCTATATTAGTCATGGTTAGCTAAAGTTAGTCATAGCTAAGATAGAGGGGACCTTACTTTAGAGGAAGTAGAAAAGATGAGCACCACTATTTTGGATTTTAGTGTGTTGACTTGGTATTATTCCTAGGTGTTTGGCTTTGAGGAAAGAGTTGAGGAACTATTGGGCCCGCAAGCCTTTTTGTTTTGGATTCTTCTTTAGTCCAAGGATAGCCCATGTGAAAGAATTCTTGACTTAGTGGTTGGGTCAAGATAAAACCACATGCTTAGGGAAATATGCCCATATGAATGGATATTCCTTTCTAATTTTTAACTTTACTTGAATTTTAGTCTAGTAACTTGAGTTACTGCGGTAATTAGCAACTTTGGTACATAACTATTTCACAAGTATATAAACAAGGGGTGAGGAGGTGCTCATCATCCTTTCATTTGCAACTATCTCTCTCTCATTGAGTTCTCTAGTAAGCAATGCCTTGAGTCTTGGAGTGTTAGCCTTGGAGGAGTATGATGGAGTTGGGGTTCCTTGCCTTCTTAGTCCATGGTGCGCTACCATAATAGCCATCAAAAGTTCATCCTGAGTGAGAGACAGGCCGTCTCACAGACCCAAAGGATGAGTGGTGTGAATACAGCCAGAATAGAGGCAAAAGCCTAATCCAAAGCCAATGTTGGTGAAAGTGAAGGAATTGATTCCAAAGGAGGAATCAAAAGGAGAAACTAAGTCAAAGGGAGAAGCCTTAGAAGGAGAAGAGTTCACACTGCAAAGTGAAGAGTCAAGCAGTGGCAGCAAAGGAGAAGTTGAAGTTCAGTAGACAAGAGGAAGAGTTGTGGAAGCAAAGAAGACAACTCCGGAGATTCCACAATTGAATGGGGCATGAGAAGGAAGAAAAAGGTGTGTTGGTATGTCCAAGAGGTGCCACGGGGAAGAGAAGTGCTCAAGATGTCACTTTCAGACCAAGTAAGGTTACCACCAAGATGGAGGAGAGCTTAGATGAGGGAACTTTGAAGATACAAAGATCTCATCTTTGGGTTAAGGTGCCAATCAAGGAGTAACTTGCAGATGGCAAAGATGGTGGAGCCAATGGCAAGAAGTGTGATGGAGTAGAGTAGTTTTCAAAGGTAGTGTGTCCCCTATTGGTGTTTATGCAATAGAAGGCAGAGATGGAGAGTGCTAACTTGGATGGGAGGGATGAATTAGCCCTGGTGACAAAGTGGAGTGCGGAGACCTCATTGTTGAGGAGTAAGCTAACAAGAGTAGAAATAGAAGCCAAAGAACTTTGGGTGGAGGCAATTCTTTGGGATAGAAACTCAAAAGCAATGAGGGAGGACTTGTTGAAATGTAGAGAGGAAGTCAAGGAGAAGATGGGTTGGTCAAAGTGATAAAGAGTGAAATTGCTAATGGACGAGTGGAGATGATACATTCAAAGGCAAGTGCATTAGTGATGGAGTAGGAGTTCAAAAGTATGAGGAAGAAAGCGGCCGATAAAGACCAAGCCTGGCAACGGGAGTTAATAGAGTGTAGTCATGAGGAAGAATGATTGCATGGATTGTTGAGAGTTGCAAAGGATAAAATTGTGCAGAATCAACAAGAAAAGGAGCCAATGAAGGCTGAATTTGAGGACGAGTTGATGATGTATTGCAATGAGTTGGAAGAGGAGAGGAAGAAAGAGAAAGTGGAGCTGGTTGTGGAATTGGATGCAATGGTAAACTAGTTGAAGGTGCTGCTTAGTACTAAAGTTGATGGGAAGTTGGAAGAAGCCCGACTACACAAGTTGAGGTTGTTGGTGGTGGAGATGAGGAAGAGGAAAGCAAAAGACACAGAGTTGAATAATCTGTTGATTTGTCTGTGAGATCATGTAGATAAAAACATGATAGAATTAAGGGAAAATGTCTATCTTAGATTATATTTTGTTAGATTAGATTTAGATAGACTTTGTAGTGAGCCAAGATTAGAAAGGAAGTCCAAAGTAGTAGAAGTAGGAGTGCAAGTGTCTTCAGATCAGTTACATGAGACATTAGAGAAGAGTGGGTTGGGAATAAAGAGATAGAAAGGTTACCCATGACCTCCATTGTAGTCCAACATGAAGAAGTAGTAAAAAAAGTGGAGGATGTAGTAGATTAGATAGATCCAAAGAAGGAGAATTGATAGGAGGATCATCGGGTTTGGAAACCAAAGTCGAGGTTGACATCAAATCGGATTTAGAAATAGAATTGAGATTTGAAGAGGTGGATATGAAGCGGTGCATTGTCATTTCAGATCTACAAGTTGGTAAAGTTGTTGGCAAACAATAAAGTTGTTAGCAACTGTCTATTGCTCCACTATTTAAAGGAGGCATTTGCAATCTTATGTTGTTTATTATTCCAATTTTTTGGAGATAGATAAAGCAAAGTGTTGTTGCTCAATGCTCATCGCTTTAGCTTAATTCCAAGTATTGACTCTCTGTGTGTGTTTGTGAGTGTGTGGAGAATTTTGAAGTGTGAATCAGTGTGCTTGTTGGATGTTGCATGTTGGATGTTGCATGTTGGATGTTGGATTCTACAGCCGTGATCTTCATTCTGTGTGTTTGCTCTTGAGTGAAGTGCAATCAAAACAATGCCTTGATAGATTTGAGAGGAATTGTAGTATTGATAGTATTTTGCAGTTGTGAGTGCAACATAGGGTTGATGCAAAGCAGTTTTGATTGAGGAAGTTGTGCATTTAGTGGAGGGTGGAACACAATTCTAAGGTGAAGGTGTTTTGTAGTGAAGTAGCGGTTCTAGAAGGATTTGAATCATCATAATCAAGTTTGTTTGGAAATATTTGAAAGATTTGTGATTATGAGTGTGTAATTTGTGACTAAAATTGCTGTTAAGCGCTTGTTACTCTCTTCTAGGTGTGGTTTCTACTTGACAGATTAAAGAAAAACTCAAGAAGAATTGCTTGTTACTATTTACTTTGCATTTGACCATTCTTGTTTTGTATCTCTACAAGAACAAACTTTACTTAATTGATTATCGCAAAAGTAATATTTGTCGGGTTGTCACAGCTAAGATAGAGAAACTTATGGTTTTCTTTGGCAAGAATGGAGAGAAAATGGAGGCTTTTGTGAGAGACTCCAAGAAGGCTTGCATAGGAAACAATAAAATAAAGAAGAATGAGTAGACCTCACTACTACCAGATTTCTTTGAGGATGTGGCTCTTACATGGTATGCGGTAGAATTTCCTTCCTTCTTCAAGCAAGGAAATGAAGAGGAAGTGAGAGTCTATGCAAAAAGAGTGGAGAAGTTAGAGTTCAGGTTTTTTATAGTGTTGAAGAAGAATGGAGATGATGTGGACACTACCATGATTGGGATAGGAGCTATGTTTACCAAAAGTTTTGTGAGAGAGTCAAAACTACAATAAGAAGCAAGGTGAGATATTAAAAACCTTCATCCAAGGTAGAAGCTATCAAGATTGCAATTTGTATGGAGGAGAGTTTGGAAGGAGATGAGAGTGATTTGGTGGTGAAAAAGGTTGTGCATCCTCCACAAGTCTACAAGTATAGTGGTTTTGATCCTATTGTGGAAAGGGTAGCACCAAAAGTAGTACTTTCTCATGTCCTTTCATCTCTACCAAAGGATCTACTTCAAATTATCACAAAGTAACTTGTACAACCTAGAAGTTATAGGAACCATCCATATAGAGGAGGTCAACCAACTAGCAATTTTAATGATAGAAATGGTTTTGGGTATGGAGGTAGAGGTTGCATCTAAAGGAATTGCCCAAATTCCATGTACAATGGAGGAAAGGGTTATGAGAGGTCAAATAGAGAGAAAGAAGAAGGTATTGAAGCCCAAGTACATCCTATGCAAAATAAAGATAAGGAGATAACATCCATAGATGTGGTGGAGAGAAAGTATGAGAAAGGAGAATGTTCAAACTCCATAGGTCTTAATTTGGGGCTTTTGGCACAAGAAAAGAAGAGAGCCTAATTTTTTAGATAACATATAGTCCTCTCAAGAATTCATTTCTAGCAAGGATAGTCCAATGCCCACAAGGAGTACATACAATTCTAGTTCAACACCATCAACAAAGTCTCCAAGGAAGAAGTTAGGGATGGATAATTTCTTTATCTCAAAGCAACAATGGAGCAATAATATGTTGGAGGGTGTTGGTAGTCACAAGGCCAACATCCCAGTGGGTCAACTGATTGCTTTAAATCCTCCTACCTTGAGGAAGGAGCTTAGGAGTGGTTTGAGTTCTACAAGGAGCAAGAGAAAGAAGGAAGCAAAGGCTCTTGTATCAATGGGAGTGGTGGATGCAAAACCAACACCATGGGAAACTTGTGAATATACCTCCAAGATGAATGTAAGGATGAATAGTCACAACATCAAGGATGCACTTGTTGATGGAGGATCTATGGTGAACGCCATGTCAAAAAAGTAAATGAAGAAGTTGGGTATGAAACCCTCCAGGTCTTCAAAAATTTTACTAAGTATGGCAAACAAGCAGCAATTTTGACCAGTAAGTGTGATGGACAAGGTGGTAGTATTGGTTATGGAACTTCAAAATCTCATGACTCTCCAAGTTTTGAAGGATGCAAATTGTGATTTTCTACTTAAGAGACCATGGTCAAGAGCAACTCAAACATCTAATTGATGGCAAAAAGGATACTTGAGAGTTGGGGCATCAAACCATCAGGTTACAATTCCTATAACCAGCACCAATCATCCATCACATTCAGATACACCATCTTTTGATTATTGGGAATCAGATTTAGAAGAAGGAACTTCAAGTGTGGACACAAGCATGGAAGAAGTGACGTCATTGGAGGACAATGACTTTGAATTTGATTTAGATGCATCCCTTGTATGCTATGAGGTTTGTGCCTAAGCAATAGGTGTTGAAGGACCTTGATAAATCAGAATTGACACTAGAGGAGATAGAGAGAAGATTATCTACTCTCAAGTATGGTCCAAATGTTACCAAGGAGGAAAATATAAAATTTGAGGAGATTTTTGCAAGTTTATCCATGTGTTTGCTTTCAATTACAAGGATCTCAAGGAAGTCACCTTAAGGGAGCACCAGATAGAATTCACATGGAAGACTAGTCTGCCAAAAACAATATCATATTAGCCCACCAATAGCTTTGGTTGTGAAGGAGGAGATTGAGTTAATTTTTGAGGTAGAGAATTCATAATGGGTGTCTCTAATTGTAATTGAGAAGAATAAGAATAGCAAGCTTTGGGTATGTTTTGATTACAAGAAGCTCAATGTTGCTACTAAGAGGACTACTACACTTTGCCATTCATTGTTGAGATCTTGGAGGAGGTTGTTAAATCATGAGAGGTACAGTTTTTGGGGATGGTTATAATGGCTACAACCAAATCAAGATTGCACTTGAGCATCAACAACTGACCACATTCACCACACCTTGGAGAACTTATGTTGAGAAGGTCATGACTTTTAGGCTTTGTAATGCTCCATCCATCTTTCAATTGTTTATAAACAAAGTGTTTGAACCTTTCATTAGGAAATTTGTGAAAGATTTCATTGATGACTTTTGTATTTATTGGAGCAAGGAGGAGCACTTTGAGTACTTGATCAAAGATTTGCAATGCTTGAATGAAGATAATGCATCACTCAACCCATAGACATGCATCTTTGGGTGTGAAGAAGGTCTTCTTTTAGAGCATATCATTTCCAAGGATGGAGTTGTAGTGGATCTTAAAAAGTGAGTTATATCTCAAAGCTTCCATTCCTTTCAAGCTTGACAAACTTATGCCAATTCTTGGGGATAGTTGGATATTATGGGAGATTCATCTTCTCATTTTCTAATAAGGCTTATGCATTTACATGAAGAATGAGGTAGAATACATAGTGATTCTGGAGGATAAGAAGGCTCTCAAAGCTTTTGAGGAGCTCAAGCAATCCCTTGTTATGGCTCCAACCCTTGCTAAAATTGATTGGAGTAAACCTTCATTATTTACACCTATGCTTCCAATATAGCTATAGGATGCACTTTTAGTCAATTAGACTAAGATGAGCATGATTATCCAATAGCTTCTATTAGTAGACAAAGTCTACTAGTGGTCTTGTCAAAGAAGAACTATTCAATCATGAGAAGGGTTTGTAATGAATTTTGGTCTCAAGAAACACTACTTGATAGGAGTGAAAGCCACCATTATCACAGATCACAATGCCTTGTGATCACAAAGTCAAATGTGGAAGGGAGTTTTTCAAGATGGATGATACTCTTGTCTGAGTATGATTACACCATTGAAGATGGGCTAGGAAAGAAATATGCAAAATGCTGATTTTTTATATAGGGCTTATGATGTCTTGTGTATATACATTGATATACAACAAACATTACTGTCAACATCATATACTATAGAAGCAAAACTTACACATAAATCATACATGAACTCTAAAGTGCCACAATAATCAATTTGTTTACACAACTCAAATCATACTCAATCAGAGTAGTACTTGATCTATCACTCCATAATCTGCCAACAATTGGGCACTGATTATAATCAACCCACACCCAATCTAGCTAAGAGACTCCAAGTGATGCTCGTTGGCTTTCTATCCACTCTAGCCAAGAACTCAAAGGCTCAACATCAGAGAAGTGAGCTCTCTAGAGTTGCACTTCCACGGTATACTAATTTTGACCTACGTCTCACTCCAACAATCCCATTGACAGCATACCCAATAGTGCAAATGGTGCAAGTGATAGTGGGTCCCACCATGAAGTAAGTACTCCAAACACAAAACCTGACCATCAGAAAGTAGTCTATGAGTAACTGCCAAAATACCTCTAGCTACTATCACTACTACTCCAATGTCCGAGCAATCTAGATGCAATACATTGCTATACAACATATATTATTGTCAACAATCATACACTATAGAAGCACAACTCACACATAAGTCATACATGAACTCTAAAGTGCCATAGTCATCCCCTAGCTTGCAATTAGGTCCCTTTAACTCTAGATAACTATCTATTCCAAGTATATGGTATACCCTATGGTGAGCAAAAGATCAAGAGGGTTGGTACTATTGGGCCACATTGTTAGTCATATGTCTGCAATCTATACCATATAAAAGATGAACTAGCTATAGGTCAAGTACATCTAGGACATAACCATTGTCCTTGAGGAACCACCGTGAGGGGAGGAGTCATACACGCCATATGCCATCCTCAAAAACAACTATCACACACTAGCATAGTAGCAGCTCCACTAGAAGAGCTGCACAACATACACCTCAAGCCTACTTGTACAAGTGCCAAGCTTGGGTCCATAGTACTATCAATGTTTGGGAGGTGGCATGGCACACAATTATGCACATGATTCTTTCAAAAAACACCATCATGTCCTTCCAACACAAGGACTCTAGATGGCAAAATCTCATGCACTCTCAAGATAGTGTGGCTTGTAGAAACATCAAGTGTTGTGATGTTGTCTACTATAGATAAACATAGTCATCTGGATGAAATTGATGGATTGAGGGTCTATAACCTCCTCCTTGAATGGTAGCATAGCATAAGGTATCTCTATGTTGAGCAATCACCAAGTTCTTAAAGGCCATTGGCATCACTCTTCAAGAGATCTCTACCCATTGAAAACATGCGCTCATTCATACCTCTAGATCATCCAAGTCCAACACTATAGTAGCATCTTGACAAATGGCTATAGGTAAATTTGGATGTCATCCAAAGAGTAGAAAGTAAGGAGAGAATGATGCTAAGAAGGCTTGCTGGCTGAACCAATAGCCCATGCCCAACCAAGGTAACTAGAGATCCTAATCTCCTAGGTGGCCTCTCTTCAAACCTCTTTTCAAACTTTTTCAATCCTCTCTTCCTTGTTTGAACCACTCACAGAGAGTGGTTCAAACAAGGAAGAGAGGATTGCAAAAGGATCTACATCAGGATGATCTACAAAAGGATCTGCATCAAGGTGATATCAGGAGATTATATGATGATCAATCAAAGCCTTATCACACAAGACTTGAAACTCCCCCAACAACTCTATACCTTGATTAGTGAAAACCTCAACTGATGCACCAAAATGATTGAGAACCCAATCCAAGAGCAAGTAAGCCGTCCCTTCACTAGACCATCTCCTCATCTATCTCACCATGCCAACATGCTCTAGCTGATCTTGTTGGTTGGGACATGGGTTTCTACTCAACCCATCTTCATCATAGTTTGCCACTCCAAGTCTATGAATAACCGTGAAATCATACTCCTATAAAATTAGAGCCCATTGTGCAAGCTTTCTTGAAAGCTTGTCAGAATCCATCAACCATTTCAGTGGCTGATAATCAATGATGAGAGTAAAGGGGTTACCAAATAGGTAACATAAAAAATGTGCTATTGTCCATATTATTGCCAAGCACTCTCCCTCATATGAACTATACTTTGCCTTTGCTGAATTGTTGGAGTGACTAGCATAGGCCACCACAAACTCCTTCCCCTCATCATCATGTTGGGTGTGCACTGCTCCAAGCTCTAACATACTCCAATCAGTGTGAACTTGAAATGGTCATCCTTTGAGAGGATCTCCTCAAAATAGGAGCAGATATCAACCTCTCCTTGAGCTCTACAAAAGCTCTCTCCTACTCATCTCCCCAACACCGCTCCTATGTAAGCTTGGTCTGTGAGCCGGCCTATCTCTCACTCAAGATGAACCTCTGATGGCTATTATGGTAGCGCACCATGGACTAAGAAGGCAAGGAACCCCAACTCCATCATACTCCTCCAAGGCTAACACTCAAAGACTCAATACATTGCTCACTAGAGAACTCAATGAGAGAGAGAGATAGTTGCAAATGAAAGGATGATGAGTACCTCCTCACCTCTTGTTTACATACTTGTGAAATAGTTACGTACCAAAGTTACTAATTACCATAGTAACTCAAGTTACTAAACTAAAAGTCAAGTAAAGTTAAAAAGTAGAAAGGAACATCCATTCACATATGCATATTCCCCTAAGCATGTGGTCTTATCTTGATACAACCATTAAGTCAAGGATTCCTTCACATGGGCTATCCTTGGACTAAAGAAGAATCCAAAACAAAAAGGCTTGCGGGCCCAAGAGTTCTCAACTCTTTCCTCAAAGCCAAACACCTAGGAATAATACCAAGTCAACACACTAAAATCCAAAATAGTGGTGCTCATATTTTCTACTTCCTCTAAAGTAAGGTCACCTTTATCTTAGCTATGACTAACTTTAGCTAACCATGACTAATATAGAACCATCCTTTATCTCTATATAAATAATATCTCTTAAGTACTTGTAATACCAAGCTAAATATCACAATACCACACACATGCAAAAATGGGTGTTATAGGTCATCTTTGTCAAGGCCTTGGCAATGGCACTAAATCCTCTAACATAGTAGTGATAGAAGTTTGTCAACCCAAGGAATGCTCACACTTTTCTCACATTTGTAGGCCAAGGAATACGTGCAATGGCCTCTACCTTGGTTTGATAAACACCAATTCCTCCAAGGTAGATAGTGTGATCCAAATACTCAACTTGCTCATGGAAGATGAGCAAAGTTAAACTTCCCAAGATGTAAATTGAGTCTATGAGATCTCAACCTCTCAAACACTACAATAGCTATCTCTCATGCTCCTCCATAGTTATGCTCCTCCATAGTTATACTATAGACCAAATATATCATCAATATAACACCAAGCACAAGCTAATCTAGCTAGGATCCTATCCATGACCCTCTAGAACTCAATAGGAGCATTCTTTAACCCAAATGGTAAGATCATCCACTAATATGACACATCCTTGTTGTGAGGATCAATAGCCAAAATGTTGTCTTGGACTTATCTCCCTCTCTGATTGGCAACTAATGATATCCTACTCAAAGATCCAAAGTGTTAAAGACCTTTGCATGCCCAATCAAATCAAAGATCTCATCTAGTGTAGGCATAGTATGCCAATCAGCCCTAGTCTATTGATTGATAGGACGCTTATCTGCCTATTTGTGTAGTTGCCATCCATATCATTCTTGGCTGGCATCACTATAGCTGATGCATACTCTCCATGTGAAATCTCCACCAAACTAGCCACAAAAAGGTCACTACTCCGACTCTAAATCAATGCTCTCTCCATGTCACTATAGCAATAAGGACATCTAAAAATTGGTGTATTGCAAGTCAGCTCAATCCAAATATGAGGTCCTTTCAAAGCACCCAAATCCTTTATATTGAAGGTAAAACAACTTGGTTCCCTCCAATCTGGTTGCAAGCTCCATATGTCATCTAGCTGCATCCCAAGTAGCCCAAGAGTGAAATCTAAGTAGACCACACTCACCAAGACTCACTCCAAGTAGACCACTCTCCTTAGTAGCCAATGGTTGTGTCCAAAGAATACCTTGTCCACTTGGTCCATCACTCCTAGCAAGTGCCTAAATCATCTCGATAGGCATAGGGCTCATATGTATCCAAGTGGTGATGCCTATCAAGCACATCTTCTGCTACTCTGTGAAGCCAAGGTTCACAATCTAGGTCAAACAGTATAGTTCCATAGCCTAACCTAACACCAGATGCCTATATGTCTCTAACATTACTAGAATAACGGTAATACTAGTGCAAAAGTCCATCACTCGCTCTCTCTCATCAAGGTTTGGGTTCTACCAACTACTATAATTGTGAATCCCAAACAAGTCCAAAACCTCCCTCTCAAAAAGCATGAGAGCTTGGAAAACTCATAAGTGTAGGAAAAGTAGCTTGATGCTATCCAACTAGGTTCAGCACTACCATAGGTGACCTATCAACCACTACCAACATTTGAGATTGACGCACAACATCCAAAATCTCATCAATAATAAGGTGCTCAAGTCATTAAATCCTATCATAAGTGCATTGTAGAACCTTTCTAGGTAACAAGTTTGTCCACCAAAGACAAAGACAATGAGCTCATTGTCCTACTCTTGTTGCATCTAACAAACAAAAAGTGCCATCCAAGAATGAACCTGATGTGTACTCGCCATTGTGGTACCCACATTTTTGTTTTTTTAAGTTTTCATCCTATTTTTGAAGAAGAAGTGTATTGATGAAGTCTTATTGTACCTATAGGACATCAGAAGGCAACAATGGTGCCTTTGGGTTGTAACCCAAAGTAAAGTGACTTTGTGTCAAAAAACAAAGTACTCAGATTGGTCCTGTCAGCATTCAACCCAAAGTAAGGAAACGTTATATCAGGGTGCTCAACCCAAGGCAAGGACAGTGCAACAAGTTTCCTTTGGGGTTGGATATTCAAGAAGGTACCGCACACAAAAGTGGTTGGCCTATGAGCGGAAGAAAATTGACATCTATAGGAGCATGTAGAAGATGTGATTTCTCGATAGAAGCTCAAAGTGAAGAAAGTCTAAGGAGACATGTCACTATAAGAATCCGGATTGAGATGAAGAGATCACAAGTAACTTCCCATTGCCATTAAGGAGTTCTCTAGAGAGAGATCGGGGAAAAGGATTGTAGTAATGGATGCATTGTGCATCAAAAGGAAGTAAGGATTGTTGGTCCAATTGGGCGGAAGAGTTGTCACCAACCTAGAGTGGAGGAAAGTAAGATGGGAGGTGGAAAGAAGAACTCAGAATTTGCAGTGAGAAATCATGCAATTTGGAGGTTAGATGTGATCACCAAGATCAAAGTCTTGAGCGGGCTTTGGATCACATTTTTGGCATGGAACTAGAACCTTAGCTTTCCAAGTTTCATGACCAAGATAACAAAGAGTAAGTGTTTGGATGGACCCAAGTAGAAGGTAAGAGAGGAAATCCAGCTCAATGGACATAGTCAGATTGGAGGTTAGTACTTGGAAGAGAGGCGGGTGAGGAGCAGGGAGCCATATTCTTGGGGAGAGGAGAGGTAGCTGAAGAAACCTTGGAAGTACAAGAAGCCTTTTCTTCAAAATGCACAAATAATGAATATAAGATCAAGAAATATAAGGACCCTATGAGGAGAAGCATTGTAGGAGCAATGATGACCATCTTCAAGCCAGAGCAAACAACTTATGTGATGAAATACCAAGCGGTGTTTTTCCATAAGATGTTTGTAGGGGAACCAATTAATTGGGCAAAGTGCTCTCATCAATGCACAAGACAAATGGTGTGGAATTTACAAGATAAGACACCTCCACACTACATTGTGCCATTTTCAGCCCATTTTTACTTGGGATTGAATCTGTTGAATGCAGCAAAATGACACAAGATGGTGTCACCCTTCCATCCTGACTTGAGGAGAGATGTTGATATGAACAAGCAACAATACATTCTTTAGATTAGAAACAGTGATGAGTACTACACAAATGGGGTAGAGTGTGAGATTGGCAATGATTGCTCCAAAGTCAAAGAAGAGGAGTCAACCTAACAAAGAAGTGGTGGCTACAAGACCATGGAAGACCAGGAAAGTGAACCCAAAGAAGGACATGGTGGTAATAGCATTGTGAGAGGAAGAATCAAAAGGTGAGGCCAAGTACAAGTTAGAAGACTTGGAGAGAGAAGAGGAACCCAAACTCATGTTGCAGAATGGTGAAGCAAGTAGTGAGAGTGAGGACAGAGTGAAGATGCAGCCGGTACTAAAGGGAGAAGAGGGAAAGCTAGAGATAGCAGATGAAGATAACAAGAAAGAAGAAGAGGAAGTTCTAGAGAAATTGGAGAAGAAGGTAATCATTCAGAGAGGTATCTGTTCAAGAAGAAGTGTGATGTATGAAGCGGGGCCAAGTTGAAGAAGAGAAATGGAAAGTGAGAGTTTGGGGAGCAAGAAATCAATTCTAATAAGGCAACTCCGATTGAGGAGAAGAATGTTAGGCAAAGAAGAGGCAAAGAAGGAGAAAAGCCCACAAGCAGAAGGGAACCAGACTGGAGGGGTAGAGTATCTACAAGAGATTGTCTGCCCGTTGCTGATGAAGTTGGAGGAGAAGAGGAAAGAAATGTAGATAGTATCCTGAAGTAAAAACTGCATTGCACGTGCTGGCATGGTTAGAAGAAGAAAATTTGGAGTTGAAGGAGAGGATAACCCAAGGAGAGGAGCAAATGGAGATACTACAAGTAGATGTAGTAGTACAGAATCAGTTGATTGAAAATTTAAAGAGAGAAGTGGGGGGTAAAGATAGAGTAATAGAGCAGAATGTCATAGCCAAGGAAAGACATATAGCTAAGTATGAAATCTTGAAGCAACAGTTTGCTGATTCTCAATTAGAAATCATCCATGCTATGGCAAGGGTAGCAAAGAAGGAGCAAGAACTCAATAGAGTGATGCAGAGTGTAGAAGAGAAGAAGCATCTTTGGCAACGAGTGTTAACAGTGCGGTATAGAGAGGAAGAAAGATTGCGGGAGCTACTTTGTAATCTAGAAGAGAAGATAGTGTAGAAAGAGAAGGAGAATGTGAAGGCCAAATTTAAGGTAGAGCTGGCAATGTATTGGGAAGACTGGCAGGCGGATCAGGAACGTGAGAGAAGGATGAGGCTCAAGCCATTGAAGGAGATAATAGTGAAGATGAATGCAATGCTAAGTACTAAAGCCAATATAAGAATTGAAAAAAACAAGGTTGCACAAGTTAAGATTTTTAGTGCATGAGATGAGGCAAAGAAATGCAAAGGATAAGGATTTGAATGCTTTATTGATTAGTCCCAAAACTTGTGTAGATAAGAAGATATTGGAAGTAAAAGACAATATCGCAATTAGATTAGATTTAGCTCAGTTAGAAGTAGATAAACTTTGGAAGGATGTAAGAGTGAAATATGAAGTAGAGGAAGTAGGAGTATAAATATCTTCAGAGTTGTCATTTGAGACATTAGAGAGGAGTGGGTTGCAATATATAGAGTTAGATAGGTTACCTACTAGTGCAATTGTAGTCTACAATGAAGAAGTAACAGAAATAGCAAAGGACTTAGTAGAATTAGATAGACCCAAAGTATAGGAGATGAAGGGGTATTCTTTGGGTTTGGAAGAGGAGGAGGAAGAGGAAGTAGACATTGGATTGGAGTAGTAAAAAATTCTAGATCTTGAAGGGCAGATAAGAAGAGGTGTATTGTAATTTTGGATTTGCAAGTTGGTAAAGTTGTTAGGAAGTACTTTAAGAAGTTAGATAATTGTTGATATCTTGACAATTAAAGGAGGCATTTTCAGTATGCTATTGCATTATTCATTATTCCTAAGAATAGATAAAGAGAAGTGTTGATTTCAGTGCTTGTTGCTTGAGCTTAATTCTGAGTATCAATTTTGTGTGTGTGTTTGTAAGTGTTTGGAGAATTCTGAAGTGCAAGTTAGTGTGCATGTTGGATGTTGGATTCCGCAGCCTTGATCTTCATTGTATGTGTTTGATCTTGAGTAAAGTGCAATTAGAGCAATGCTTTGACAGATTTGAGAGTAATTGTAGTGTTGGTAGTATCTTACAGTTGTGAGTGTAGTGCTGAGTTGATGTGAAGCAATTTTGATCGAGGAAGTTGTGCCTTCATTGGAGGGGTGGAACAAAATTTTGAGGTGAAGTTGTTTTGTAGTGAAGTGCCATTTTTGGGAGAGATTGAATCATCAAGATTGTTTCGAAAGATATGATGGAGTTGTGATTAAGTGTGACATATTTGTGTGACGAGATAGTGAGCAGTGCTTGTTTCTCTCTTCTGGGTGGTTTCTACTTGAAAGATTAAAATGCAACCAAGAAGAATTGAGATTGTTACTATTTGCTTTGTATTTGGACATTTGTGATCAGTATCTCTATGGGAACAAACTTTACTTACTTGATTATTGCAAAAGTGATATTTTTCGGGTTGTCACAGCCACCACTCGGGTGCAAGAATCACCCATCAAAGGAAAGTTCTCCAAATTGTAAGTTGGAGAAAAAAATTGATGAACTTGGAGATATCATAGTATATGTAACATCTCCCAAAACACACTAGAAAGGAGATCCTAAAGACCCAAACCTCAAGTAGCGTGTGTATATCCCTAACATGGCCATCCAAAAATCACCAAATAAATGGGACCATGTCTCTCCAAATCTTGTGCTCCCAACAAGGAAATATCTACTAGGATCTTCTAGCAACCCCTAACTACTCACATTGGTAATAACTCAGGATACCAATAAGCCAAGTGTGCCATATGATGTAAAGAGACTTCCCTAATAGTCTCAACTCTCTTCATATACAAGTATCTTTATACTCATATACCCGCCTGTAGTACGGTAGCTAGTCTAGTGCTAATCCCACCAAATAACTCCAATAGATATACTCCCTCTATTGGATACTACCAAGCAATGAGTGTGGTATCTAGAGGTGTCAAGGTAATCAGCTTTGGAGGCTCATCCTCACATTGGTTGCCTAGTGGTACAAATGCTCTACTCCAAGCCTTTTGCACCAACTAATCTGCATGTTGTTGCAATGCCTCCTCTGAACTCCACAAAGGAACATCCAAGGTAGATGGAACAATCCCACCATACTCCAAATCCAAGTGATCTCCTCTGGTATTGGAGTATCATCTACATGGGTGTTCCCTTCCAACAAGTCACCAGGCCCAGTAACAAACCATTTATAGTTGAAATTGAAGTTGCCATGCTCTTGGACTGTAGTGAGCCAAGATTCCCACTATTGATGCATACTAGTTGGTGACATACTTTTCCGTCACCTCACTACCAACATGGTCTATAGGAGGTTGTCTCCTCCCAATAGTCAATATTGGAACCCAGAGAGTATACCACTACTCCTCCAACTAACACCTCATATGACTCAACTATAGTCACAATGGCTTGAGCTCTCACCACAAAGCTATCAATCAAATGACCGGGCTGAATCTGAACAACAAGCTCTCCACATGTGATGTATTGTGTAAAACCACCACCTAGAGATGTCTGGATCTAAAATGGACACCTCTTCACATTGGTCTTTTGTAGCTCCAGACCAAAAATTACAACCTTCCTCAACAGAAGAGGCTACGCTCCAAAGTCTAATAAGGCACTCTATGGTGTATAAATGTGGTACCCATATTTTTTTTTTTGAGTTTCTGTGCAATTTTGAAGAAGAAGTGTATAGACAAAGTCATATTGAACCCAAATGGCATTGGAAGGAGAAGAAGGGTGTTGTGCATATATACATTGCTATAGAATATACATCACTATCAACATCATACACTATAGAAGCACAACTCACACATAAGTCATACATAGACTCTAAAGTGCCATAATAATCAAATTGTTTACAACTCTCAAATCAACTCAACTTAGATCAGTACTTGATTGTCACTCTATAAATTGCCAACAACCGGGCATTGATAATAGTCATAGTCAAGCCACACCCACTCTAGCTAAGAGAATGCAGGTGACGCTTGCCGGCATCTGTCTACCATAGCCAAGAACTCAAAGGCTCAACATCAAAGAAGTGAGCTCTCTAGAGCTGCACTTTGAAAGTATACCCCTGGACTTGAGCATTTTGAAACCCTAATGGTCCTGCTAACGACACACTTGATGGTGCAAATGGTGCAAATTGATGGGGGCCCCATCGTAAAGTCAGTACACCAAACATGAAATCTGACCGTCAAAAAGTAGTCTCCAAGAAATTGCTGAAATAACTCTAACTACTATCATTGCAACTCCAATGTCCAAGCAATCTAGATGCGACACTACAAATATTGAGACAGCTGTCATGCATATATACATTGCTACAAAATATACATTACTGTCAACACCATACAATTTAGAAGCACAACTCACACATAAGTCATACATAAATTCTAAAGTGCCATAATTGCCTCCCTAGCTGGCAGTTAGGTCCCTCTAACTCCAGATAGCCACGTACTCCAAGTATATGGTATGCCCTTTGATGGGCAAAGATCAGGAGGCCGGGTGCTATGGAGCCCATCGTTTGTCGGCTGTCTGCAATCTATACCATATAAAAAATGAACTAGCTATAGGTCAAGTACATCTAGGACATAGCCACTATCCTTGAGGAACCACCATGAAAGGAGTAGTCATACATGCCATATGCCATCCTCTCAAACAACTATCACACACTAACATAGTAGTAGCTCCATCTAAAGAGCCACATAACATACACCTCAAGCCCGCATGTACATGTGCCAAGCTTGGGTCCATACCATCAATGTTTGGAAGGTGGCATGGCACACAATTGTGCACATGATCCTTCCAAACAATACCATCATGTCCTTCAAACACAAGGACTCTACATGGCAAAACCTCACGCACTCTCAAGATAGTGGGGCCTACTGAAACATCAAGTGTCATTGGTGTTGTTTGCTGTAGATATACATAGTCTCCTGGATGAAATCGATAGATGGAGGGTCTATAACCTCCTCCTCAAATGGTAGGGCAACATAAAGTATCTCTATGCTAAGCAATCGCCAAGTTCTCAAAGGCCATCGGCATCACTCTTTGAAAGATTGCTGCCCGTTGAGAACATGCACTCATCCATACATCTGGGTCATCCAAGTCCAAAACTACAGTTGCATCTTGACAAATGGCTGTAGGTAAATCTAGATCTTGTCCATAGAGTAGGAGGTAAGAAGAGAAGGATGCTAAGGAGGCTTGCCGGCTGGATCAATAGCTCATGGCCAACCAAGGTAATTGGAGATCCCAATCTCCCAAGTGGCCTCTCTACAAACCATACTTTTGTAATCCTCTCTTCATCATATGAACCACTCTCTATGCTAAGCCATCTACCTTAGGGTGATCTTGGGATGTAGTATGATGATCAATCAAAGCCTTGTCACACAAGACCTGAAACTCCTCCAAGAACTCTATACCCTGATCAGTCAAAACCTCAGCTGGTGCACCAAAATGACTAAGAACTTGATCCATGAAAAAGTAAGTTGTTCATTCACTAGACTTGTCAAGAAGTACCACCAACTCAATCCACTTGGAAAAGTGCTCCACCATCACCAAGACATACCAATGATGTCTCACAGTTAGCGGTAAAGGTTCAGCAAAGTCCAAATTCCAATGGTAACCCAATCCCATGATAGGTAACTGTGGCAGTGTAACTGTGGGTGTATGGGTGTAATTGTGGCGTAGGAGCATTGAATGATGCTCTAACTTGGTCACAAACCACACATCTAGCAACAAACTGTTGTACCTTGGTCTGCATATTGTGGCACCAATAATGACTCTGAAGTAAGCTATATGTAATCTTTACTCCAAAATGTCCTAGCTCCTCATGAGCATGACGGACCAACTATGCTCTTTGAGATGGAAGTGGTACTACTCACACTCTACCATCCTCCCATACATGCAAAAGGTGTTTGCACTCCAATGTGAACCGTTGGCTTGCTGAAGAACACAATCTCTCTCCTTGGCCCTAATTGTGCCACCCACAACACCAGTGCAAAGATAGTCTATCACTTAGACATCATCGTGAATGTCTTGCTGAATTGTACCTATCTCTTCACTCTTTGGATCTATGACCTCAATAACTCCTCCTGGATGCACTGAGAGAGATACCACCAAAGCCTTAAAAAATATACATAGAAAGGCAGATGCATGCCAACCTGGCACCATCTCCTCATCTATCTCACCATGCCAATGTGCTCTGGTCTGATCTTGCTGGCTGGGACATGGGTTTCTACTCAACCCATCTGCATCACGGTTCACCACTCCAGGTCAGTGAACAATTGTGAAATCATACTCCTATAAAATCAGGGCTCATCATGCAAGCTTCCCTTAAAGCTTGTAAGCCTCTATCAACTACTTCAGCGGTTGATGATGAGTGATGAGAGTGAAGGGGTTACCAAGTAGGTAACATCTGAAATGTGCTACTGCCTGAACTGCTGCCAGGCACTCTCCCTCATATGAACTTTACTTAGCCTCCACTGAATTGTTGGAACGACTAGCATAGGCCACCACAAACTCCTTTCCCTCATCATCATGCTGAGTGAGCACCGCTCCAAGCCCCAACATACTCCAATCAGTATGAACCTGAAATGGTTGTCCTCTGATCGGTCTCCTCAAAATAGAAGCAGATGTCAAATTCTCCTTGAGCTCTACAAAAGCTCTCTCTTGCTAATCTCTCCAACACCACTCATGTGTAAGCTTGGTTAGCTTCATCAAGGCCTTGGCAATGACACTAAATCCTCTTACATTGCGGCAATAAAAGTTTGCCAATCCAAGAGATGCTCGCACTCTGCTCACATCTGTAGGCCAAGGAATACATGCAATAGCCTCCACCTTGGTATACTGAACACCAAGTCCTCTGGGGTAGATAGTTTGACCCAAATACTCAACCTGCTTGTGGAAGAACCTACACTTCCCAAGATGTAATTTGAGTCCATGAGATCTCAACCTCTCAAACACCTCCAACAACTATCTCTCATGCTCCTCCATAGAAGTGCTCTAGACCAAAATGTCATCAGTATAGCACCAAGCAAAATCCAATCCAACTAGGATCCTATCTATGACACTTTGGAACTCAATAGTAGTGTTCTTTAACCCAAATGGTAAGAACCTCCACTAATATAACACATTCTTGCCGTGAGTATCAATAGCCTAGAATGCTATCTTGGACTAATCCTCCTCCTTGATTGGCAACTAATGATATCCTGCTCTAAGATCCAAAGTATTGAAGATCTTTGCATGCCCATTGCATAAAAAATCTCCTCCAGTGTAGGCATGGCATATCAATCAGCCCTGGTTTGTTGGTTGATAGAATTGTAATCTCCACACATCCACCTATTTGTGTAGTTGCCATGCATATCCTTCTTGGCTGGCATCACTATCATTGATGCATACTCATCATGTGAAATCTCCACCAAACTAGACTCAAAAAGGTCACTACTCTGGCTTTGAATCAATGTCTTCTCCATATCCCTATATCAATAAGGACATTAGAAAATTGGTGTATTGCTAGTCAACTCAATCTGTATACCAAGTCCCTTTAGAGTACCCAAATCCTTCATACTGAAGGAAAAATAACTCATTTGGTTCCTCAAGAACCTCCAAACCCTACATCTTTCTTCTCTAGTAAGCTTGGGTCCAAGATCTGGCTCCCAAGTATCCTCTGTAACTGTAGTAGGAATGAAAGACGTACTGACTGGCTGCTTCACTAGGCCCTTGGGAGCAATAGTGTCATGCTCCCGACTTCTAGAGGTCCCAACCTCTGTGTGACAAACTCGCTCCACTCTGGCTCCACATGTCCTCTAGCTGCATCCCAAGTGGACCAAGGGTGTAATCCAAGTAGCTCATGCTCACCTGGATGGACTCCAAGTAGACCACTCTCCCTAGTAGCTACTGGCTATGTCCCAAGAATACCATGTCCACTTTGTCCATCACCCCCAGCATGTGCTTGAATCATCTTGATAGGCACGAGGCTCACAAGTGTCTGAGTGGTGATGCCTATCAAGTGCATCCTACGTTGCTCTGCCAAGCCAAGGCTCATAATCCAGGTCAAATAGTTAAGGTCCATAGCTTGACCTAACACCTGATGCCTAGATGCCTCTGACACTACTAGAACAATGGTAATACCAGTATGGAAATCCATCTCCCGCTCTCTCTCATCAGCGTAGGGCTCCACCAACTGTTGTTACTATGAGTCCCCAACAAGTCCAAGTCCTCCCTCTTGAAAAGCATGAGAGCTTGGGAAACTCATGAGTGTGGGAAATGCGGCTCTAGGTTGTCTAACTACGTTCACCATTGCCATAGGTGACCTATCAGCCACTACCACTATCTGAGACTGATGCCCAACATCCAAGATGTCATCAACAAGGATGTGGTCAAGTTGCTGAATCCCATCATATGCACGTTGTAAAACCTCTATGGGTAAGAGGTTCGTCCACCAAAGACAAAGATGATGAGCCCGTGATCCCACTCTAGGTGCATCCGACAATACAGCAAGTCATATCTAAGAATAGACTTGATGTGTACTCGCCACCACTCTGGTGCAAGAATCACCCATCAAAGGAATGTTCTCCAAAAAGTAAGCTGGAGAAACGGATTGATGAACCCAAAGATGTCATAGTATCCATAACATCTCCCAAAACACATAAGAATGAGGATCCTAAAGACTCAAAACTTGGCCTGCATATGTATGTCCTTAACATGGCCATCTAGAAATCACCAAGTGAATAGACCTATGTCTCTCCAGATCATGCGCCCCTAGTAAGGAAATGTTTGCTAGTAGAGCCTTTTGGTAACCTCTGACTGTTGAGATTGGCAATAACTCTGGATACCGATAGGCCAAGTGTGCCACATGATGTAGAGAGAATTGCCTACCAGTCTCATCTCTCTCTACATACAAGTACCTTTGTACTCGTATACCTACCTATAGTACCGCAGCTAGTCCGGTTCTAATCCTACCAAACAACTCCAATAAACATATCCCCTCTATTGGATATTACCAAGCAATGAGTGTGGTATCTAGAGGTGTCAAAGTAATTGACTCTGGAGGCTCATCCTCACACTCATCTCTTGATGGTACAAAGGCTCCACTCCAAGCCTATTGCACCAACTGATCTGCATGTTGCTGCAACGCCTCCTCTGAACTCCACAATGGGGTTCAATTATTCCATCCAAGGTGGATGGAATAATCCCACTCATACTCCACATCCAAGTGATCTCCTTTGGTAGTAGAGTATCCTCTGCATGGGCATAATCTTCCAACAAGTCACCAGGCCAAGTAACTGCACCATTGAAAGCTAAAACTAATGTTGCCATGGTCTCGGACTGTAGTGAGCCAAGACTGCCACTACTGAAGCGTACTATTAGGCTACATACATGTCCGTCACCAGACTCCCAACCTGGTCTATAGGAGGCTCATCCCAATAGTCAATACTAAAACCCATGGGGTATAAAAGTGCTCCCCCAACTAGCACATCATATGACTCAACTATTGTTGCAATAGTTTGAGCTCTCACCACCGAGCTATCAGTCGGATGACCAGGCTGAACATGGACAACAAGCTCCCCACGTGTGATGTACTATGTCGAACCACCACCTAGAGATGTCTGGATCTAAAATAGACACCTCTCCTCATTGGTCTTATGTAACTCCAGATTGACATCTACAGCCTTTCCCAACATAAGGAGT
Source organism: Lunularia cruciata (assembly GCA_948567375.1). Classification (NCBI taxonomy): domain Eukaryota; kingdom Viridiplantae; phylum Streptophyta; class Marchantiopsida; order Lunulariales; family Lunulariaceae; genus Lunularia; species Lunularia cruciata. The sequence goes on along the minus strand of OX419762.1, from coordinate 32,284,902 downwards.
TGTGCACCAGAGTCTAACAAGACTCTCTGGGGTGTATAGACCTTCCCTAAAGGTCCCACCAGACAGAAAATTCCCCTTTGGTTATCCAATAGGACAACACCAAGTGTGAACCGTGCTCTCTCAAAGGCCGGTCTAGCTGGAAACTCCTCCAGTCTAGTTGCCAACTCCTCCAATCTAGCCGCTGCTGCTTGCCATAAACCATTGGTCGCTGAACGGATCCCATGCTTCTTGACCAAGTCAGCTCCACTATCAACCACCTTTGCTCTAGTAGTAGGAACTGCATCATCTCTACTCTCACAAAGCATGGCAACCAACCAGAACACTAGAGTTAGGTCAACTCCCAATGTAAACATGTCATTGGTTGAAAACAAAGGGCAACACATAATCAGCTAAGCCGTCCCCAACATCATGCTAGACTCAATTTGTGTAGTAGAAGGTGGCTGACAAGTAGGTAGTCCATCATGCACTCCATCACCACCTACCACACCTGCACTGGGACGTCTAGGAGCCATGGATGTCGTCTACAATGCCTCAGATAGTGTGAAAGACTACGTAAGTCTGACTTATCTTCCAACCTCTCCTCTTTTTGGGTCCAACTTGACTGATGCTCCTCTACGCTCTGGAGCATGTACTGCACTCCTAGTCACTGCTGCAGATGCATCCACCTGTGTTGCTCCACACATGAAGTCTAAAGCATCTCTATCACCAGCATATGTGGTGGAAGCCTTAGCACCCAAATCTGATCTCCTCTAAGCGATAGCCATACAAGCCAATCTCTGCTCCAACTGCTCAATCCAAGTAGCCATAGTTGTATAAGAAGTAAGGGTTGGTACTGCACACCTACTAGGTGTAGATCCTCTACTACCACCTTGTCCTCCTGATTTGGAACTCCTCTATTACCTGCCATAGCAGCCCTACCACTCCGTAACTCCAAGTGTAGGTCAAAGCACCGGTCACTAGTGTGACCAAATCTGTGGCAATGCTCACATTGCCTCTATGCTGGCTGTGATGCACCCAAGGTATCACGCCCATTGCCTTGAGTACACTCTCTTTGATGGTGAGGTCCACTACAAGTCCAACAAGCAACACCACTACTCACTGGCTACTATTGATCCAAGAATGAAGGTAAAGGTCTAACTCCACTAGGCCCTCCACTTGCTCCATAAGATTTGGGTTGTCCACCCTGTCCTCAAAAACCAACTGGGCATGGTGCACTACGCTGCACTCTGGAAGAAGTAATAGTTGTGGATGAGGTCTCCCTACCAAATCCAAATGTCACCACCCTCTCCTCCACCATGTTGAGCTCAATACGCTCAGCCAAACCAAAGACCATTGCCAAAGTAGGCAAAGTAGCTTGTAAAAATGTAGCATCACAAACTCTACGTCACAACTCCTTGTCTAGTATCCCATACCAAAATTGGACTGCCTGGGCCTCAGTAACTCCCTGAGTGAAATTGATTAGCCACCTCATGCGAGTGTATGCCTCGTGTAGGCTCTTTCCAGCCTTCTACTAGAACTCTTGCAAGCTCCTCAGCTTGTTGGTCCGTACTCCTTAGTAGTTCTGCCCCAAACATTGGAAGAACTCTACCATGGGGTTAAACCTTGGTACCACACCACCTCCTGCAGTGGTACCTCCACTCATAGTAGCACTATCTCCAACTAGTGCACCTCCACTAGCTCCACCAACACTACTCAAGCTAGAACTCGTAGGTACAACCAATCTACTCATGGCCACCAAACCTCAAGTGATAAAGACATACTTCGGAGACCAATATTGTCTCCATAACTCAATCTCTTCCAAATGAGCTCTCCTGAACTCATGGTAGTCATCCATCGGTGGACCCTCCAGATGCTCAAACAACTCCTCCCTATGCCATGAAGAGCATAAAAAAAGTCGGGTTCCGCGTCCACTGCAGATCACAACAACTATCAAACTCTTGGATGAAGTCATCCAAATCAATGGTACCCATTGTACCAGAGTAACACCTAGGGCCTTTGGAGGCCCCATAAATCTTGTCCATGTCCCACAACAATGGTATAGACGCACCAAGTGCACTCTCAACTAAATCAGCTCCTGTGTCAAACTCCAACTCAGATTCAATCTCCTCTAGAATCCCCAATGAACTCCGTCGTGACAAAGTAATTGCAACTGCAACCACAAACCGGAACCACAAACTGTAACCACAAGTACCCCACCAAGTGGCAACACCAACTAAGCTCCACTGTAATACCACGAGCTAGCCATATGATCTAGATATGAAATTTGGTTAGGTAACATCTAGAATGATGTTATACATGATGGTCAAAATAGATCAAATAGAAATATCACCAAAAAAGTACTTCTACTAATAGAGCATAAACCAAAATAGACTTGAGAACCTTAGAACCAATAGCTAGACATAAGATTTAAAGGTGAGAATTGGTCTGGTAACATCTAGAAGGATGTTACACATGATGGACTAAACAGATCAGAAAGAGGAATCACCAAAAGGGGACTTCTACTAATAGAGTAGGAATTGAAATATGCCTGAAATCTTTAAAGGCAATTTTGGAGGCCTAAATGTATGAATTAGGCCTTGAAAATGTGTACAATTTCCCCCAATGGAGGAAAGGCTGACCTCCCCTCCCCCTGGTTTGTCTCATTGGGAGCTTTCCAATGGTACCTTACGTGATTCTAAGACTCCTACAGGAAGATTCCCCAAAAGATTCACTCTAGTCAAAGCTTGTTTGACCAACCAGATAGGACCTAGACCGACATGTCACCCATCCAAAAGAGTAATCCAAGGGTGGAGCTTGATGACATGTCACCTATCTGTGTGCCTAATCCTATGGTGGAGCTTCCTTGGAGGAGAATCCTCTTTGTCTATATAATAAAGAGAAGGTGCTCCTTTGGAGCACCGAATGTTGAGTGTGTAATCTTTTTTTTCTCTCTTCTCTTGTCCTCGGAGTATTACTATGGTATCAAAGAGATTGTCTTAGTCCAAGAGAGTGGATCACTCCTCTTGGAAGAGCATGAACTATTGAAACTGAGTAATTTGAGGTGGAGAACATAGAGTAATTGTTAGACTTAGGAAGGACTTTAGAGAGCAGACGGGATGGATGCATCGGGAGGACAATTTCCCACACCTAGCTTTCCATTCCTAAATCCATTCCACACCAAGGTTATGTACATCCAGCATGAGCAAATGAGAGTATCGCTAGTTTATCACTTTGGCGCATAATTCATGGATAGGGTGATGAACTGACCAAACCCTATGATTCTACCTGTGGTGATATATGACAGAGAGTGGGATTTGACAATCTACATTCTATTATGATAATATGGATGTGAATATCCCAAATTCTCTCCCTTTCAACACTCAAGTAGAAATCCATTATGTAGTGAGACCAAAAGTGATGTTTAGAGATTTTATGGTTAGGAATTTTGGTGAGGAGTATTATCAATGAGTGATAGCTTTTGAGGTCCCAATGGTAGTTCCAATAGTTTGTGCGCCTTCCAAAGTGATCATATTGACTCTATATTGAAGTAGACATTAGCAATTGAGTGTTGCAAGAACCATGGATCCGCAATTGCAAGAGCTGGTGCAAGGAATGGAAGGGATGTTGAATGAATTTTGAGAGATTAAGATGACCATGGAAACATTACAAAGTTAAGTGCAAATCCTCAGGAACGATCAAGCCATGCAAGAAGAAGAGCCGTCTCAAAACCCAATACCTACGACCAAAGTACTTGGAGAGGCACTTGTGCCTATGAACCCTATCAACAATGAAGCCACATTGCTACTCTGGATGAAGAAGACCTGCAACATCAAGCCTTACAAGGGGCAGTGTATGATGAGAGTGGTGGAAAATTGGATCTCAAGAATAATCAATATTTCCCATTGTTCTCAACAAATATCACCGAGCATGCTGGAGGCGTGTTTGCATGTAGGTACTTGACTGATAAAGCACTCACATGGTATGATGCTTGGGAACAATCCATGTTGGCAAAGAGAAGAGAGGTCACGTGGACAGCAATGCAAGAAGGATTGTTGAAGAATTTCCAATCGGTGGATTCTGTGCAGATGGCTCAAACCTGAGTATGGGGATTGAGACAAAAGAATAGTATACAAGAGTATGTGGAGGTATTTCTGGATCTACAAGTTGCAATAACCAACATGAGTCCAATAGAGGCTCTCAACAATTTTAAACAAAGGTTAAAGGAGCGGATTTGCAAAGAAGTCATGGTGCAAAATCCTTGCACAATATTTGAAGCCATTGCTTGTGCGCAAAGAATAGCAGAAGCATTGGGTGGAGGTGAAGGAGAAGATCAACCTCAACATTATTGAGCAAAATGCCACACATGGGTGGACCAATACCGATGGAATTGGGCAACCTTTGATTCCGAACAGATCCAAACTGACAATCCATCTCTTCATATCTGCCTCTTCCTATCTCAAAATCAATACTTATCCCAATCCGATGTCTACCTCATCATTGGCTTCCAAACCCGATGATCTTCCTACTACTTCTCCTTCTTCGGGTATAGCTAATTCTACTAATTCCTTCACAAATTCTACTACTTCTACACTAGGAACTACAACTGCACTAAGGAGTGACTGATCTAACTCCCTATCTCCTAACCCACTCTTCCCTAATGTGTCTAATAATAAGTCCGATGATACTTGAATTCCTACTTTTGCAACATCGGGTTTCCTCTCCACTGTCACACAATTCCAAATTTTCTCTAACTCCGAATTGACTAAATCTAATGTGAGACTAACATTATCTTCTACTTCTAACATCTTCCGGTCTACACGCTCCCTCAATCAAATCAGCAACGTATTCATATCCACATCTTTGGCTTTTCTCTTCCAAGTTTCATGCACAAGAAACTTCAATTCATGTAGGTGGGCTTCTTCCAATCTCCCTTCAGCCTCCATGCTTAAGATTGCTCTCAACTTCCTCGCAACTTCTCCTACTGATTCCAACGCATATCCTCGAGAGTGCTCTACCTTCAGTTCTTCACAATACATCTTCAGCTTGTCTTTGTACTCCGCAACGAGCATCTTCTTCTCCTCCGCATACTGTGTTCTTTGTAACTCAACACTTCTGACTAGCTCTCATAATCGTTCTTCTTCTTCTTGCCTGGCTGCTAACTCCCTCTGCCATGCTTGATCCTTCCCCGCTGCACTCTTCTTCAAACTGTCCAACTCCTGCTCCATTACAATTGTCATTGCCTTCAAATGAACATTCTCAATGCGCAAATCACTCACTTCTTCCTTCATTTTGCTCAGCCACATTGCCTGCTCCTTTAATTCTCCGGCTTGCCTCTGTAGTTCTTTCTCTTTTACCTTGCAGCTCTCTTGTAACATCTTGAAAGTCTTCTTCTTCAAGACTTCCTCCCTTTGAAGTTCTTCAATTTCTTCATTTCTTTGGACTTGTTGCTCCTGGACCCCTTCACTTCACTCAACGGATGCTTCACCACCTGCAACTCATTCATCCCCTTCCTATGATTTTGGGGACTTACCCTTCGATGCTCTTCTACAGCTCTAGCAACGGGGTGACCACTTTCGTCAGATATGATATCCCACCAAAGCTTTCTTCATCTTTGTCACCGTCTTCGTCTTCAGTCTTCACCTCCTTCATCGGCTCCTTCATCCAAAGTCGCGATCTTTGTATCTTCAAAGACACTGTATATGCACTTTCTTCTTCTTTACCTATTGAACTCGGCCCCGCTGGATACTCCTCCTTCTCCTTTGGTCTTTGCTTATTCACCACCATGGCTGCACAATGACTCGTTGTTCTAGGTTCTATGTCAACCATCACATGACAAGCTTCACTGACTGCCATTGATTGCTGAACCTCAGGTTTCCCCTGGCTATCACTTCTAGACTCCTCACTTTTTAAGGTGAGCTCCTCTTCTTTGGATTCCTCCTCTTGCAACTCGGTTTCTTCTTCAGACTCTGATTCCGATGATGCTTCTCTCACCATCTTCGTATTCTGCATAACCAGTCTTTGAGTCTTCCTTTGAGCGGGAGGCGACTTTGCTTCTTTGGGTTTACTGTGCTTCTTTGTCATTGGACTTGTGACTTCTTCTATCTTCCACTGTCCGGTCTTCAAGAAATGATCATCGTTGGCTTGTAGGTGTATCATATACTATCGCTCTTCTTTGTCCACTTCCCATGCTCCTCTACTATCAGAAACCCAAAGTAGAAGTGCGCTGCAAACGGTGCAAAATAATGCGGCGGAGAACCTGTTTGCCAAGTGATCACCATCTGCCTTGTTCGGTGGTGAAAACACTTTGCTCAATTCACCGGAACCCCTGCAAACATCTGGTGGAAGAAGACCACTTGTTGCATCTTCACATACGTTGTTTGATCTAGCTTGAACATGGCCATCATTGCTCCCATGATACTTCTCTTAATTGGATCCCGATAGGACTCCACCTTGTAGCCATTTGTAGTTCTTGAAGCAAAGAACGCGTGCAAATTTCCATCGTTTCTTCTACAACATCACACTTCCGGTAGAAGGTGATCCTCGTCGGCTCTCCTACTTCCTTCCCCAATACTTACCTCCAATCCAACTCAGTCCATCAAGCCAGATTTTCTCTCTTCCCTTCAACTTCAGGACCCTCCTCACAATTACTGGCAGCTATCTCTGCCATCACTCCCGAGAAACTGAAATTCCAGTTCCATGCTAAAAATGTAATTCAAAGTCTAGTCAAGACTTCAATTTTGGCTACTACATCCAACCTACAAATTGTGAAACTTTGCACCGCTAGTGCATTTGTGACCTTGTTCACCATAATCTGCTCTCGTGTTCTATGACACTAAAAGATAATGCCCTCTCCTAGACAAGACACTCTAACCCCTTCGGGATTTTGGAAAATTTCACTCTCAATTGGCTTCTGGACACGCATTAGTGCAGGACAACTACTAAAAGGAATTGGGAATTTACTTGGCATATTCAACTTGTCCTTGCGGAATTGCAATCTTATATTACCCCAAAATGCAGTCATTCTTCAGTCAATTTCAAATTTGACCTCCTCTCTTCTGCGTGTTGATGTACGGTCACTATCAAGACATGCTTCTTCTGCCTTTGCCGTTTCTTGAAGTGTACTTTCTTGCCACGTACCAAGGTTGTTAGACGGTCTTCATATCACCTACGCCTTCCGACCCAAAGATGGTGCTCTTCAGACTTTTTCCGTTGTACTTGTCTTTTGAGTACCTCCATTATCGGATCCGATGTTGCCTTCTTTGGATGTCCTCCAAAGTCACTTCCGTCCATTCTTCTTCTGTAATTTGGCTTCCAATGCTTACTTCTTCTCTTAAACACTAATAAAAAAAGAAAAACAAAAATGTGGGCACCACATACCCCCTCAAATGTGAGCATCCTCGCAAACACCGACAACCGGATTTTTATACAAAGTTGGGTTTGGGGTCCAATATTTTCTAACCCTCCAACCGTTGACGTGAGTTGCAGAAGGATTGTTGTCCAGGTCTGCTAGTTGAATAGAACCATTAACATATATGTGCATCACGCAATATGGCCCTATCCACCTCAAATGTAATTTTCCTAGAAAACATATGCGGCAATTGTCATATAACAATACCAAGTTGCCCTCCTGAATAGCCACAAGTTTGATTCTTTTATTGTGCCTGACCTTCTGTTGTTCTTGAATTTCCTTTGTAGTTTGTATTGCATCATCCTTTTTCTCTTCCAACCACATTAGTTGATGGATCCAAAGATCTTGGCTTTCTTCCTTTGACAAGCGTTCTTCACAAAGAATTTGATATGTCGGTACTTCAAATTCAACTGGTAGTATGGGATGCAATCTGTATGTCAGGAAGTAAGGAGTTTGCTTGGTTGTAATCTTTTCAGTTGTTTGATATGCCCACAATGCTACAGGTAACTTTGTATCCTAGTCATAGGCATAATTGACTATCACTTTATTCAAAATTTTGCACAGCAATCCATTGGCCTTCTTCGTGAGTCCATTTGCTTTTGGGTTGTAAGGCGTGGTCTTCCAATGTTTAATTTGGAAGTACTTGGTTAACGCTTCCACCATTGAGCTCAAAAAATGAGTTCCCCGATCACTGACCAATTCTAGAGGACACCCATATCGGGAGATGATGTTTCAAAAGAAAAATTCTGCCATTGTCTCTGCATCATCTCTTCATGTTGCCTCTACTTCCACCATTTTGGTAGCATAATTGGTACATACCAGGATGTACCTCTTCCTCATGACACGGGTTACTGGTTGAATAGGACCCACAAAATCAATACCCCATTTCTCAAATGGGGCCAGGGGCAAAATTAGTTTCAAAGACCATTGGGAAGTCACCGTTGGTTTCCCTATTCTTTTGATAGGCATCACTACTTCGAATATGAGCATGAGTATCTTTATACATCGTAGGCCACCAATACCCTACCTACAGAATTTTCTTCACCGTATTTTTCAGGGCAGAGTGTCCTCCCGATGCTTCCGAGTGTAAAGATTCAATGACTCCTCCGACTTTGTATGCTTCCAAACATCTCCGAAGTACTTCATCTTCGCCCATTTTAAACAAAATGTTGTGTTTTAATTGGTACGGTCCTATTTTCCGGAGGAAGACTGCCCTTTGTTCCGGGTCCAGCCCCTTAGGACAATGGGACGTATGCAAATAGTGATATTCTACCACATACCTCGTACTTCAAACAACCATTAAATGATATAGCTCTTGATCAGGAAACTGATCATTGATTTCCAAATCTTGGTCTTAAGTTTCTAACCTGGATAAGAAGTCCGCATTTGAATGTGAAGCTCCCTTCCTTACTTGTACAGTGTATGTGAATTCTTGTAACAACAAGATCCACCGTGCAATTCTCTTGGACAAATCTGCCTTCTTGACCAAGTGTTGTAATGCATAATGGTCCACATAAAAGACAAATTTGTATCCCAACAGGTAGTGGCAAAATTTCTTGCAAGCATACACCATATTGAGTGCTTCTCATTCAATCGTCGAATAGTTCTTTTCTGAGTCTGATAATTGTTGGTTGGCATAATATACTAGGTAGTCCTTCTTCTTCTCGTCCTTCTGACGTAAGACAACACCGATGGCCATGGACGAAGTGTCCACATACACATGAAAAGGGACGTCCCAATTCGGGGCCCTCATAACTGGTGCTTCAACCAGTTTCTTCTTCAACACCTGGAAAGCTTCTTCTTGATTTGCTTCCCACAGATAGTCTTTGGATTTCTTCAAAAGCTTTGTAAGGGGTGCAACAAGCACCGCATAATTTGACACAAAGCGTTTGTAGTATCCGACATGTCCCGAGAAGGCTCTCAGCTCCCAGATGTTCTTTGGGGATTCCAAAGCTGTGATTACTTTAACCTTCTCAACCTCGACTTCAATACCTCGGCTTGACACCCGATGCCCCAAAAGAATTCCCTCCTTCATTGCAAAGAAGCATTTCTCCGGGTGTAATGACAAGCCGACAAAATGACACCTTTCAAAAGTTTGGCAAAGGTAATCTAAATGTACATCTCTTTGCCCAAACTCACAAAAATCATCAATGAAGACTTCCACAAATTTGTGCAGGAAATCTTTGAAGATTGAATTCATCATCCGCTAGAAAGTAGCGGGAGCATTACAGAAGCCAAAGGGCATTTGATTGTACGCAAAGGTGCTCCAATCGGTGGTGAATGTAGTTTTATCATTGTCCTCTTCTTGAATGGACACTTGATTGTATCTGGAAAATCCATCGAGAAAACTATAGCAAGGATGGCCAGCTACTTGGTCCAAGATTGTATTAGTTAAAGGTAAAGGATGATGGTCCTTTTGTGTGACTGCATTTAATTTGCAAAAATCTTGGCACACTCAAATTTTCCCCGTCTTCTTCTTTGGAACAATGACAATGGGGAAACCCACTCATTGCTTAGGACAAGGAAAACTATTCCGGCCCCTAAATACTTATCAATTTTGTCTTTCACCAAGAGGGAGTACTTCGGGTTCAGGCGGTATTGTCTTTGCCAAACCGGAACTGCAACTTCAACCAGATCAATCCGGTGCTCTCCAAATTCTTGTGGAATTCCCGGCATCCTGGAACTCTATAAACAGCGCAGTGTATCCTGCCAACTCCTCTGCGGTGACTGTCTTCAAAATCTTTAAAATCTTTTCTTCAGTCAAGACCACATCTTGACAGTCATCGGGGTTAATGACACCTTCCATGTGGCTTACTCAGCTCAATCCAAGACGTACTGCTATCAAACCCCCTTCCTCCAAGTCTTGTTCACCTAAGGCAATGTTGTATGGGTCTTCATCTTTGACCTCTACCTCGTAGCATTCCAGGTAATTAACTTGGACGTCGTCTTCGGAGTCCTTGGAAGATGAAGACAATGAATCTTTGGATTCATCACCGTCTTCTGATGAAGTAGTTTCCCCAAGGTGAAGAACCTTTGTCCAACTCACAGTCACCAGCTTTTGCTCTTTGGATGAGATGTCTTTAAATCTTAATTTTTGCTGGTGCCAATCCACCATGACCTGGGCACTATACAACCAGGGTCTTCCGATCAAGAGCGGATAGCCAGTTTTGGTTATTGGTCGTAGCACAATGTAATTCAATTTGAAGGGCACCCCTCCTATGATCATAGTGATATTCAATAGCATGCCCAAGGGCCGTCTCCTGGTTTGATCTGCAAACTTCAGAATTTGGGGTGTTGGTTCAAACGTTGTGTACCCCAGTCGATGTGCAATATCTTCTGTCATGACATTCACACCCGACCCCAAATCAATGGGTATGGATGTGATCATACAGCCTGCTATCTCCACATCCACCTTGGGAGATCCCAAATCTTCGTGTTCAATACGATAAATTGCGGGCAAGTCTTTCTTGGTCATCGCCCTTACTTTCTTGAGGGCTGAACTTAGCTGCTTTTTATATAGCTTGTTGTCCTCCCACAATTGTTTAAATGTGACGTTAGCACTTGTAGACGCCATATCTGCCACAATATCATATTGTAGAACTCCTCTGAATTTCCCTTGCTTTGTCTTTGTCTTTGGATCTTAATTTTATGCCTGTTCAAAGCGGACTTTGGGGTGTTAAGGATGGTAATCAAAGTGCGTAGGTTCTTGACACGATGATCATCGGGTTGACCAACTTTGGCTTGGATCAAGTCTTTTACTTCAGACCTGATATCCGCCGGAAAAACTGGAGGTTGTGTCTTCATATTTTCCTCCAAACTCATCTCCCGCGTGCGTAGTACTGCTTCCTTAATTTCTTTCTGCAAGGCTTTTGCTTTAGCTTTTGCTAGGACCTTTTCCTCCTTTGCAAAAAGGATAGCTTTTGGTCACAGTCTCTTTGTTTTTCATGAGGATGAAGACGTAGTACTCGCTTCTTTGGGAGCTCAATTCTTCCTCTCTGCGCAAGTTTCTACCTTCAAAATTTCAAGGTCCGGCCACTCTCCTTCTGAAGCAGGACTCCCTTCTTGAGGCCTCTCTTCCTCAAGTGTGATACAATTCACATTTGTATCCCCCTTTGCCTGGAGCGCAGCACGCTTGGCTGGTGTCTATACATACTTGACAGGGGGCTTTGGATTGGGTGGTTGCAAGCATTGATTTCCTGTGTGCTCCAATCCTTTACAATTCCCACAAAGGGGCACGTACCCAATTTGCCATCTTGGCTTTGGACAATTTGGAGACCAATGTCCCATCGAGCCACAATTGTATTAAGCATCCGATGCAACATTTTAAGGTCTATTTTGGCCACCCATCGGTGGTCTTCGTGGAGGAGCAGTAGGATTGTACTCTCGTGGTCCATACCTGGGACCTTGATATGATAGGCTTGCTAGAGGCTGTATTTCTTGGGTTTTGGTATACAGACTCTTCTTCATCACCCTGATCCCATCCGGGAACCCAATCAATTTGTTGCATTGGAAATGCCATATGAGTCAAACACTCCGTATTAGCATGGCCGGATTTACCACACACAGTGCACCATACATTTGGTCGACCAAATGATGGGGGCTTTCTTTGGTCCTTAGCCCAAACCATCTGGATCTTGAAATCCGTGAACTCTTTAATAAGAGTTTCCAACTTCTGATCCGCCTTAGGTACATTCTTTACTGGCGGCGTTACTAGCTTCTTTCCTCTGCGTCTTTGTATTCTCCGCGGCTTGGGTTCTTTGTTGGATTCCAAAGAAGAACTAGAAGATGTGGAGGATTCCTGAGAAGAAGGGGAGGTGATGTGAGAAGCTCTTTGTCTCGGCTTCTTGCCCTTCTTCTCATGATTTCTTTGGTTGTTGGATGAGTGAGAATGAGCTGCCTCATATCGGGCAATATGTTTGAGGACTTTGTTCAGGGAAGTTACATTCCTCTCCCTGGCAAAGATTCAAATCTCCGTTGAAAGCCTTCCAAGAAACTTGGTAATGGCTTGGGCATCGGAATAACCCACCACACCGGATTGTTTTGGAACTTGGTTCAATAAGGCCATGAACCGCTCAGAGTAATCTCTCAATTTTTCCTTCTTCCCTTGATCCAAATCATGAAGTGCCACAAAGACACTTGTATCATAATCCACTTCCCAAAATCATTCTAGGAAGCCATTTTGTAAGTCTGCCTAGTCTGTTGGTGTGAATCCCTTTTGCGTTACATGGGTGTACCAACTCCGAGCCTTCTTTCCGAGCAGACTTGGAAAAACCACAGTCAATCTGCGGAGTCATGTTCCTTGTTGGCAAAGGAAATGACTTTGAACTCCTCGATAAATTTGTCAGGGTCTTTGTCTTGTTCCGTACCTTTATACTTGTGATAAGCATGTGGGGTTACAGGTAACAAAGTCATTGTTTGATGCGGCAGATTTTGCTGTGGTAAGTTTGAACTTACGGGAACCGAAGAGCTACTTGGTATGGATGCCGTGTTGTCTGCCCAAGGGTTCCAATTAATCAAGTTCAAATTGGGGTTTTCTTCAACAATTTCTTCTTCTCTAGTTCTGTCGACTTCAACCCGATTAGAAGTAAGAGGTTCCACACCTTCAACCTGGTCTTTGAAATTTCTTCGGGATAACTAGGGAATTGTTCATACCAGATGTTGACACTCTTCTTCCGTAAGTGTTCATGTTGTCTTTTTATGAACAAAATTCTTAATGAATTTGACTTCCTTTATAGCTTTAGGGGAAGTCGGTGTACTGGGTCATAAAGCATATGTCTGCCCGCTTGAGTCTTTCTTCTTCTTGGAAGATGTGGATGAAAAGTAGCCTTGCCACCCTCCTTCACGTTTCTTTTGTTCAAGTTCTCATTAAGATTCTTGAACTTCGTGAAGAAGTTGATCGTCCAATGCTTCTCGCTCAGTTTTGGCCAACTTAGATTGAATCTTTAGATGTTCTTCTTCTTCACGATGCAACGTTTGTCTTTGGACTCTCTCTTCCCGATGTTCTCTTGATGCTGACATTCATATTGTTTTGGTGCCCCATTTTGAGTTTGGCTTTGTATCTTCTACTTCCGAGTTGTGTATCCTTGGCAGTGGCACCAAAAATCATGTGACAACCTGGAAAATATCACTTTTGCAGTAATTGGGTAAGTAAAGTTTGTTCCCACAGAGATACGATTCAGAAATGTCCAAATACAAAGTCAAAAGTCACAATGTAGTTCTTCTTGATTTCTTCTTTAATCTCTCAGGTAGAAACTACACCCAAAAGAGAGTAACAAGCTCACAATCTTGACAACTTGTCACAAATACACACACACATAATCACAACATAGCAAATTCTGTCCAAACAACTCTTGATTTTGATGATTCAGATTCTCCCAAAGACGGCACTTCACTGCAAAGAACTATTTTGCCTCAGAATTGTGTTCCACCCCTCCATTGAAGGCACAACTTCCTCGATCAAAATTTCTTCACATCAGCTTCGTGCTACACTCATAAATGCAGACTACTACCAACACTACAATTCTTCTCAGACCTGTCAAGGCATTGCTCCAATGCACTTCACTCAGGATCAAACACAGAATGAAGATCAAGACTATAGAATCCAACATCCATAGGCACACTGACTTGCACCTCGGAATTCTCTACACACTCACAAACACAAACACAAAATTGACAATCAGAATTAAGCTCAAGCAACGAGCACTGAAAACAACACTTTGCTTTATCTATCTTCAGAAATATGAATACTGAACAACATGAGATTGCAAATGCTCCCCTTACATACTGAAGCAAACAGTTGTTCTTCCTACCTATGCACCGCTTCCTAACATCTCTTCCTACCTACAGATCCAAAGTGACAATCCATCTCTTCATATCTGCCTCTTCCTATCTCAAAATCGATACTTATCCCAATCCGATGTCTACCTCATCATCGGCTTCCAAACCCGATGATCTTCCTACTACTTCTCCTTCTTCGGGTATAGCTAATTCTACTAATTCCTTCACTAATTCCACTACTTCTACACTAGGAACTACAATTGCACTAAGGAGTGACTCATCTAACTCTCTATCTCTTAACCCATGTTTCTCTAATGTGTCTAATAATAAGTCCGATGACACTTGAATTCCTACTTCTGCAACATCGGGTTTCCTCTCCGCTGTCACACTATTCTGAATTTTCTCTAACTCCAAATTAACTAAATCTAATGTGAGACTAACATTATCTTCTACTTCTAACATCTTCCGGTCTACACGCTCCCTCAATCAAATCAGCAAGGTGTTCATATCCACATCTTTGGCTTTTCTCTTCCGAGTTTCTTGCACAAGCAACTTCAACTCATGTAGGCGGGCTTCTTCCAATCTCCCTTCAGCCTTCGTGCTTAAGATTGCTCTCAACTTCCCCGCAACTTCTCCTACTGATTCTGACGCATATCCTCAAGAGCACTCTACCTTCAATTCTTCACGATACATCTTCGGCTTGTCTTTGTACTCCGTAGCGAGCATCTTATTCTCCTCTGCATACTGTGTACTCTGTAACTCAGCACTTTTGACTAGCTCTTGTAATCGTTCTTCTTCTTCCTGCCTGGCTGCTAACTCCCTCTGCCATGCTTGATCCTTCCCTGTTGCACTCTTCTTCAAACTGTCCACCTCCTACTCCATTACGATTGTCATCGCCTTCAAAAGAACATTCTCAATGCACAAATCACTCACTTCCTCCTTTATTTTGCTCAGCCACATCGCCTACTCCTTTAATTCTCCGGCTTGCCTCTGCAGTTCTTTCTCTTTTACCTTGCAGTTCTCTTGTAACATCTTGAAAGTCTTCTTCTTCAAGACTTCCTCACTCCAAAGTTCTTCAATTTCTTCATTTCTTTGGACTTGTTGCTGTTGCAATCCCTTCACTTCACTCAATGGATGCTTCACCACCTACAACTCATTCATCCCCTTCCTACGATCTTGGGGAATTACCCTCCGATGCTCTTCTAATAGCTCCTATAACGGGGTGACCACTTTTGTCAGATATGATATCCCACCGAAGCTTTCTTCATCTTAGTCGCCGTCTTCGTCTTCAGTCTTTACCTCCTTCATTGGCTCCTTCATCCAAAGTCGCGATCTTTGTATCTTCAAAGACACCGTATTTGCGCTTTCTTCTTCTTTACCTATTGAACTTGGCCCCGCTGGATACTCCTCCTTGTCCTCTGGTCTTTGCTTATTCACCACCATGGCTGCGCAATGACTCATTGTTCTAGGTTCTATGTCAACCATTGCCAGACAAGCTTCATTGACCGCCACTGATTGGTGAGCTCCTCTTCTCTGGATTCCTCCTCTTGTGACTCCGTTTCGTCTTCAGACTCTGATTCCAATGATGCTTCTCTCACCATCTTCATATTTTGCATAACCAACCTTCGAGTCTTGCTTTGAGCGGGAGGCAACTTTGCTTCTTCGTCTTTGGACTTGTGACTTCTTCTATCTTCCTCTGTCCTATCTTCAAGAAATGATCATCGTTGGCTCGCAAGTGTATCATATATTGTTGCTCTTCTTTGTCCACTTCCCATCTTAAGTTAGGACGGAAATGGGACACCATGCGATGCTGCTCCTCTACTGTCAACAGGTTCAACCCAAAGTAGAAGTGCACTACAGATGGTGCAAAATAATGCGGTGGAGAACCTATTCACCAATTGATCACCATTTGCCTCGTTTGGTGGTGAAAACACTTCTTTACCATAATCTGCTCTTGCGTTCTACAACAATGAAAGATAATGCACTCTCCTAGATGAGACACCCTAACCCCTTTGGGATTTTGGAAAATTTCACTCTCAATTGGTTTCTAGACACGCATTATTGCAAAATGACTACTCAA
Organism: Lunularia cruciata; assembly: GCA_948567375.1. Classification (NCBI taxonomy): domain Eukaryota; kingdom Viridiplantae; phylum Streptophyta; class Marchantiopsida; order Lunulariales; family Lunulariaceae; genus Lunularia; species Lunularia cruciata. Next base: position 32,268,658 of record OX419762.1, on the reverse strand, counting down.
AGGAATTGGGAATTTACTTGGCATATTCAACTTGTCCCTATGCACTCGCAATCTTATATTACCCCGAATTGCAGTCATTCTTTAGTCAATTTCAAATTTGACCTCCTCTCTTCTGCGTGTTGATGTTCGGTCACTATCAAGACATGCTTCTTTTGCCTCTGCCATTTCTTAAAGTGTACTTTCTTGCCACGTACCAAGGTTGTTAGATGGTCTTCGTATCACTTGTGCCTTCCGACCTGAAGATGGTGCTCTTTGGACTTTTTCTATCGTACTCGTCTTTTGAGTACCTCCATCATCGGATCCAATGTTGCCTTCTTCGGATGTCCTTTGAAGTCACTTCTGTCCATTTTTCTTCCGCAATTCAGCTTCTAGTGCTTACTTTTTCCCTTAAACACTAATAAATAGAGAAAAAAAAATGTCGGCACCACACTTCATATAGGCAATCTTTGAACAACATGGAGAGGTGCATTGAAGAGGAGGTGGAAATCACTTCGGAAAACAAAGACTGGTAGTAAATGTACCTCACGGCCTTACTGGCTCAATAAGGAGAAAGAGAAGCAAGGAAAGGAAGAAGACTAATGTGCAAAGATCCCGTGTGGTACCCACATTTTTTGTTTTTTTTAAATGGAGAAGAAGAAGTGTATAGAGAAGTTGGATTGCCCCTATGGCCAAAGAAGGCAAAGAAAAGAGTCTTCGAGATAAAACCCAAGGTAATGTGGCTTTGGGTCATAAGGCAAAGTACTTGGACTTGCCTTTTTAGCATACAACCCAAAGTAAGAAGTCTTTGTATTAGGGGGAACTCAACCCGAGGCAAAGACAATGTAACAACTTTTCTTTGGGGCAAGAAACTCAAGAAGGGACTGTTCAAAAACCGGCCGTCATATGTGTGAAGTACACTTGACAATGACATGCGCATGCAAGAGGTGTGATTTCTCGGTAGAAACTCAAATTGAAGAGAGGCGAAGAAGGCACGACTCTTTATTGGGCTAATGACAAAGTAATGTCAAGCAATTTCCCTTCGCCGTTAAGGAGTCGTCTCATAGGAGATTGGAGGAAGGGAAGTAGAGTTGAAGACGCGCTAGTGTGTAGAGGAGAATTCAAGAAAGTTAACCCAAGAGATAGTGAGGAAGCAAGAAAGATGGGAGGAGGAAAGAAGAAGTCCAAATTTGTAGTGAGAAATCATGCGATTTGGAGGTTAGATGTGATCTCAAGAATTGAAGTCTTGAGCCAACTTTGGATCACATTCTTGGCATGGAATGTGAGTTTTCCAGGATTCATGACCGAGATAATTGAGAGTAAGTGTCTTGATGGCCTCAAGGAAGAGGGGAAGAGAGGAAATCCAGCTTGTTGGACAGAGTCGGATTGGAGATTGGTACTTGAAAGAGAGGCAAGCGCGGATCAGGGTGCCACGTTCTTGAGGAAGGGAGAGGTAGCCAAAGAAACCCAAGAAGTGAGGGATGCCTTCTCTTCAAAGAGCATGAAGAATGGGTATAAGGTCAAGAGTTACAAAGATCCGGTGAAGAGAGGGATTGTGAGTGCTCTCATGGCAATCCTGAAGCCGGAGAGAACGACTTATGTGATGAAACACCAAGCGGTGTTCTTCCATAAGATGTTTGTAGGAGAACCCATCAACTAGGCAAGGTGCTTCCATGGGAGAACAAGGCAGATGGTGTAGAATTTGTGGGATAAGTCGCCTGTACACTACATCGTGCCGTTTGCAACACATTTCTACCTTGGGTTGAATTTGCTCAATGCGGTGGAGCGCAGCAAAATGGTGTCTCACTTTCATCCCGACTTGAGAAAAGAAGTTGACGCGGAGGAGCAACAATATATTCTTCAAATCCAAAGCAGTGATGAGTACTACATGCAAACGGGGAAGAGTATGCAGGTAGAAGTAAGCACTCCAAAGTCAAAGAAGCAGAGCCAACAAGGAGAAGGAAAAGACGTAGAGAAGACAAGACCTCGGAAGACCAAGAGAGGAAACCCGAGGAAAGGTATGGTGGTGATCGCATCATCGGAAGAAGACTCAAAGGGCAAAGCCAAGTGCAAGTACAAAGACTCAAAACACGAGGAAGAACCTGAGTTCATGCTACAAAGTGAGGATATGAGTAGTGATAGCAATGAAGGTGTAGAGATGACGTTGGTACCTACAGAAGAAGAAGAAGTTGGGGTGGAGCTCGAGGAAGAGAATAACGCAAAGTTGGAGGACGAGGTACCCAAGCCGGAGGAGGAGAAGATCACGATTTAGAGGGGAGTTCGGTCAAGGCGCAAGGCAAAGTGTGAAGCGGGTCCAAGCAAGGCAAGGGAAGAGGAGAATGCTAGTTTGGGAAGTGAAGCGTCTATTCCGATACGACTATTGCAGAGAAGAAGGTGAGTATCGGGAGAAGAAGAGGTAAAGAAGAAGATCACTCCGTAGGTGGTAGTAGTTGCGAGTGATGGAGTGGAGTACCTTCAAGAAGTTGTATGCCCATAGTTAGTAAAGCTAGAGCACAAGAAGAAGGAGATGCAATCGAAGTGTCCAAAGGTGAAGACTGTGTTGCAGGTATTAGCAAGACTGGAAGAAGAGAACTCGGAGTTGAAGAAGAGTATAATCCGAGGTGAGGAGGAAAGGGAAGTACTTCAAGTGGATGCAGTAGTGCAGAGTCGAGTGATTGAGAACTTGAAGAAAGAAGCAAGTTATCGAGAGGAACTTGTGAAGAAGAGTGACATAGCAAGGGAAAGACAAGTAGCTGAGTACAAAATCTTGAAGCAGCAATTTGTTGATTCAAGACTAGAAATTATCCATGCTATGGCAAGGGTAGTAGAGAAGGAACAAGAGCTCAATAGAGTGATGGAGAGTGTAGAAGAGAAGAAGCAACTATGGCAATAGGAGTTGATAGTGAGATATAGGGAAGAAGAGAGATTACAAGAGTTACTTCATAATCAGGAAGAGAAGGTTGTATAGAAGGAGAAGGAGAAGGAGAAGAAAATGGTGAAAGCTGATTTTGAGGCAGAATTGGCAATGTACAAGGAAGATTGGCTTGCAAATCAGGAGCGGGAAAGGAAGATGAGATTGGAGCCATTGAAGGAGATCATAATTAGGATGAATGCGATGCTAAGTACATAGGCCAGTGTTTGTATTGAAGAGACAAGGCTACACGAGTTGAAGTTGTTGGTGTAGGAGACGAGGAGGAGACATGCAAAGGACACAAACTTGAATGCTTTGTTTATTAGTCTTAAAACTCGTGTAGATAGGAAAATATTAGAAGTAGAAGATAATATCACGATTAGATTAGATTTGGTAAAGTTGGAGATAGATAAACTTTGAAAAGATGTTAGAGCAAAACCCAAAGTAGATGAAGTAGGAGTGCAGTTGTCTTTGGAGTTACCATTGGAGACATTAGAGAAGAGTGGGTCAGAAGATAAGGAGTTAGATAGATTACCCACTAGTAAAATGTTAGATCAGGAAAGAGAACTGTTAGATCTGGTAGAAGAGGTAGGAATTATGAAACCCAAGGACAGAGCAGTAGGAAGTAAAGTTACTTTGGGTTTGGGTTTGAAAGCCAAAGAAGAAGTAGACATCGGATCGGATTAGTAATCAATTTTGAGATTTGAATAGGCAGATATGAAGAGGTGCATTGTCATTTCAGATCTGCAGGTTTGTAGAGTTGCAAGGGAGAGGTGCATTAGGAAGATAAATGTCGATTGTTTCACTATTTAAGAGTGGCATTTGCAGTCTTGTGTTGTTCAGTGCTCATAATTCTAAGAATAGATAAAGCCAAGTGCTGTGAAGCAGTGCTCGTCGCTTGAGCTTGATTCTGAGTATCAACTTTGTGTCTATGTTTGTGAGTGTGTGGAGAAATTTGAAGTGCAAGTCAGTGTGCTTGTTGGATGTTGGATTCCGCAGCCTTGATCTTCATTCTGTGTGTTTGATCCTAAGTGAAGTGCAATTGGAGCAATGCCTTGACAGATTTGAGAGGAAGTATAGTGTTGGTAGTATTTTGCATTTGTGAGTGTAGTGCAGTGTTGATGTGAAGCAATTTTGATCAAGGAAGTTGTGCCTTCAGTGGAGGGGTGGAACACAATTCTGAGGTGAAGTCATTTTGCAGTGAAGTGCCGTTTTTGGGAGAGCCTGAATCATCACAATCAAGATTGTTTGGAAAGAGTTGAAGAAGTTGTGATTAAGGAATGTGAATTCTTGACAAGATTGACAATCAGTGCTTGTTACTCTCTTTTGAGTGTGGTTTCTACCTAAGAGATTAAAGACGCAACCAAGAAGAACTCTATTGTTATTGTTTGACCTCGTATTTAGATATTTCTGACTTGTATCTCTACGGGAACAAACTTTACTCACCCGATTACCGCAAAAGTGATATTTGTCGGGTTGTCACATCCTGAAAGGCAACCTCACATATGATTGTTGTGAATGGAGTCCTAGAAAGCAATCAAGTGAGAGTATTAATCGATCTGAGAGCAATAGAGAATTTCTTAACTTGCTCTATTGCAATAAGATTGGGAATGGATCTAGAGAGGGATAAGAGTGTAGAAGTTGAGTTCCCTAATGAGTAAACAAAGAGGATTGAATCATTACCTAGATGTGTAACACTCTTTGTAGAAGAATATCAGGATGCAATTGAGTGGTGAGTGATACAATTAGCTCGTTATGATGCAATCTTAGGCATGCCATGGATGGAGCATTACACTCCTATGGTAGATTTGAGGAAGAAAGTAGTGAGAACCCACCACCAGTCAATCATTGGGGTTTAAGAAAAGTCATCCAAGCAAGATTTGCCTCTATATGTCATAGGGATGGCAATTGTCTGTATGACCGATAGATGTTCCATGGGTCTAATAAGAGAAGTCCAGAGTGCACAACTTGATGGACAAGTTCTTGAGAAACTGAAGGCTATGGTGGATGAATTTCAAGATGTCTTTCTTGATGATCTATCCTTAGGGTTACCACCAAAAAGGAGAGTAGATCATAAAATTGAGACACTCTCGGGGAAGACACCTCCTTGTAAGGCCCCATATCGCCTATTACCTCATGAGTTGGAGGAGTGTAACACTCAAATTGAGGAGATGCTGCATAAGGGGTTCATCCAACCTAGCGTATCACCATATGGGGCTCCTGTCTTGTTTGTGAAGAAGAAGGATGGTACAATGCGCATGTGCATTGACTATCAAGGTCTCAATCAGCAAACAATGAAGAACAAATACCCCTTACCTCGCATGGATGACCTATTTGATCAACTCCATGGAGCAAGATACTTCACCAAATTGGACTTACGGAGCAGTTACAATCAAATTTGAATTGTAGAGGAAGATGTGTACAAAACTGCTTTTTGAACCAAGTATGGCCACTTCGAGTATCTTGTGATGCCTTTTGGCCTCACCAATGCACTTGCCACTTTCATGAGTCTAATGAATGACATATTTCATCCATACTTGGATAAATTTGTTATCGTCTTCTTGGACGATATCTTAGTATACAGTAGCACAATGATGGAACACAAACAACATCTACAAGAAGTCCTCCAGATTCTAAGACAATCGATTGTATGCCAAAATCTCAAAGTGTGAGTTTGGCAAGTCTGAAGTAGACAACTTGGGGTATAGAGTAAGTGCAAAGGGCATTCAAGTATTGATAGATAAAATAGAGGTCATTCAAAAATGGCATGCCTTAGAAGATCAGACTCAACTCAAGAGCTTCTTGGGGTTGACAAGATTTTATTGTAGATTTGTCAAGGACTTCTCCAAGGTTGCATAGCCTTTAACGGCACTACTTGGCAAGGGGAAGAAGTGGACATAGGGAACCGCACAAGAGTTGACCTTTTAAGAATTGAAAGCCACCTTGCTACATGCACCAATCTTGAAGTGGTATGACCCAAAACGACCAATCAAGTTGGCTACAGATGCATCAAGCGTAGCAATAGGAGCAGTCCTACAACAAGAGTGGCATGATGGATGGCATCTAATTGCATATTTCTCTTGAAAGTTGTTACCGGCAGAGTGCAACTACCACACCACCAAATGAGACGAGCTGGCCATTGTTTTGGCAACCAAGCATTGGAAGTAATATCTGGGCAAGAAGGCATTTGTAGTAGAGATAGACCACAAACCTCTAGTCTACCTCAAGATGCAAAAGGATCTATCTTGTTGCCAGATTCAGTGGGCAAAGAGGCAACAACGCTTTAACATGTCAATCACCTACATGGAAGGTAAGAAGCAACTTGTAGATGCATTTATCCGCGTGCCAATAGCATACAACTTGGTGGCAGAGTTTAAGATTAACCCTGAATTCTGGCCAAAGATTCTGGCTACTACAAAAACTGATCCGTAGATTGTAGAAGTGTTGTCATCCAAAGGCATCACCAACACGCAAGGACTCACCTTTTGTGATGGTAGATTATGGATTCCAAATGTTCCAGAATTATGCAGCACCATTCTAGCGGAATGTCATGATTCGGCCATTGCAAGTCATGTCAGAGTAGACAAGACCTTGGATGCAGTCCAATGCCATTACTAATGGCCCAAGATGAGCAATGACATGATGGAGTACATGCATAGCTGCCTACTTTGTCAATAGAACAAACCCTCTAATCAAGCTCATGTAGGGCTCCTTCAACCTCTCCCCACACCTACCCAACATTGGGAACAAGTGAGTATGGATCTCGTTTGTGAATTACCCAAGGCCACCTCAAGGTTTGACTCCATCATGGTCTTTGTAGACTGGCTCAGCAAAATGATTCATGTACGCTCTACCACCAAGGATGTGACCCCTCCACAACTAGCTCAATTATACTTAGATGCACTCTTTTCTCACCATGGCCTGTCTAAAGTACTTATCACTGATAGAGGCACTCAATTCACCAGTTTGTTTTGGCAAACACTCTTTGGTTTCTTCAAAACCAAGTTGGCCATGTCCACAACTTACCACCCACAAAAAGATGGCCAAACAAAGCGGGCTAATTGCACAAATGAAGACATGTTACACGGCTTCACCTTAGAAAAGCAAGAGAGGTGGGACACCCTACTCCCATTGGTGGAATTTGCCTACAACAATTAGTGAATGCATCCACCCATGTCACTCCGTTCTTTCTCATGTATGGTGAGCATCCCTTCACACCTTCTAGCTTGATGAAGATCAGTCCAATGGCTACCAAGGTCGATGCCGTCAACACATTTGTTTCTAGAATCTAACACGGTGTGGAGAGCGCCAAGCACAGATTACATATTGCACAAAATCAACAGAAGTAGTATGCTGATGCACACCATAGGCACATGGAGTTCAATGTTGGGGATCAAGTGTAGCTATTGACAACCAACCTCACATTAGTTGGACCTCATAAGCTCAAACCTCATTTTATTGGGCCTTTCTTGATTCTTTGTCACGTAGGCGCTGTGGCCTATCCCCTTGAGCTACCATCACACATGAAGATCCATCCAATGTTCCATGTTTCTCTTCTATGCAAATTTGCTCTCCAATCAGGTCAGGGTCATTCCACACTAGACATTCGACCTTGTTCGACACTCATTGATGGCATAGAAGAATATGAAGTGGAGCGTATTCTCCAAAAATGCATACATGGTACTCGCCATCCACAGGTGGACTATCTTGTATAGTGGAAAGGTTACCTCCTCTATGAAGCAACATGGGAGCCCGCTGCCAATTTGACACATGCACTAGTGTTGGTGCAAGCATTTCAGCAACAATTGCACAACGATGATATTGCATCTTAAAAGGAGGGAGGTCTGTAATACCACAAGCTAGCCATATAATCTAGATGTGAAATTTGGTTTGGTAACATCTGGAATGATGTTATACATGATGGTCAAAATAGATCAGATAGAAGTATCACCAAAAAAGTACTTCTACTTATAGAGCATAAACCGAAATAGACTTGAGAACCTTAGAACCAATAGCTAGACATATGATTTAAAGGTGAGAATTGGTTTGGTAACATCTGGAATGATGTTACACATGATGGATTTAACAGATCAGAAAGAGGTATCACCAAAAGGGGACTTCTACCAATAGAGTAGGAACCGAAATATGCCTAAAATCTTTGAAGGCAATTTGGAGGCTTGAATAGATGAATAAGGCCTTGAAAATGTGTAGATTGCCCCCCAATGGAGGAAAGGCTAGCCTCCCCTCCCCCCTGGTTTGTCTTGTTGAGAGCTTTCCAACAGTACCTTACTCATGTGATTCTGAGACTCTTATAGGAAGATTCCCTAAAAGATTCCTTCTGGTCAAAGCTTGTTTGACCAACCAGATAGGACCTAGAATGACATGTCACCCATCCAAGTAAGTAATCCAAGGGTGGAGCTTGATGACATGTCATCTATCAATGTGTCTAATCCTATGGTGGAGCTTTCTTGGAAGAGATCTTCTTTGTCTATATTATAAAGAGAAGATGCTCCTTTGGTTCACCGAATGTTGAATGTGTAATCTGTGTTTTCTCTCTTCTCTTGTTCTCGGAGTATTACAACCACCAAGTGCCAATACCCACAAAACACCACGCACTAATTTAACTCTAACGAAGATAACTACACTAGGGGAAAGTGCAACCTGTAACCTACCATCACAACATGCACTCTCACAATTTGTAGGTCATCACTTCCTGCCTCACCAGAGAGAAACAAAGATAGTATGACTAGTCATCACTCTAGCCTCACTATCAAGAGCACACTAGAGTACCAACGCTAAAAAGTCAGGGCACCTCACACAAACATGGTGCACAAACAAGAATCAGAGAATGGACGGGGTCCAATCACAAGAAATCTAAACAAAAACACTCCATCTCATAAAACAACATGAGACTAACTCTACCACCACTTGGCATTTGACATAAGAGAAGTATCTCAGTCCTAAGCTACCAAGATCACCAAGAATGAGATCAAATTGCCTCTCCTAGCCAAAGCTACAAGTGTATAGATAACAATGGTATAGTCATTAGGACAACAAGTGAGGGTGGACCAGTTGGCTAGGGCACCAATCTAGGAACAAGAGATCTAGGGGTCAAACACTATTACGCACAATCTAGCAGGATGTGCAGATTTTCTCAACTAATGACCAAGATCTACTTTAAACTAGCTACCCTTGAAGGGTTAGAAGGGCAAGCAAGCTAGCTTGTTGGCCCTTCTAGGCTTTCATTGCCTCTTATAGCCCACAGCCCTATGCCTTGAAGCCTCTAAATGCCAAAATTAAGCCACATCAGGCCTTTCTTCTTTCCACTTCAAATCTCCTCCAAAATTTGGTGAAACTCCTCCAAGTTAGCAAAACTCCTCCAAATCTGGCCAAAATCTGACATAAACTCCGTAAAATCTGATATAAACCCTAAATTTGGCTGACCACCAAATCCTCCTCTAACTCTTCACTCAAGCCAAATTGAAAACACGGGTTTCTCCAAATCACAAATTCATAAGAATAGCTTCCCAACTCCACCTTCAATTTTACTTTTTGAGCCCAACTCACAACAAATTGGTCCTGACTTCACCTCTTGAGCTCAAAATCACATCCACTACTAGAGAGTTGCTTCTTCTTTGCTCAAAAATTGGCCAGCGCTTTCACACACCATCTGCCTTACTACCAAATCTGCATCAAGCAACAAGCTTTTGCACACCACGGAAAAACTGAACTTCAATTGAGCTACCAATGATCCACCAAGCTTGGAGATACCACCAACACTCACAGTTCTTGCACTCGATTTCCCCCTGCCTTAATTTCTTTGATGTAATCAGATTGTTTACAACTCTCTAATCAACTCGACTCAGATCAATACTTGATTTGTCACTTTATAAACTGCTAACAATTGGGCACTGATTATAATCAAGCCATATCCATTCTAGCTAAGAGAATCTAGGTAACGCTTGTCGGCCTTTGTCCACCATAGCCAAGAACTTGAATGCTCAACATCAAACAAGTGAGGTCTCTGGAGCTGCACATCAAAAGTATACCCTTGGACTTGAGCTAGGTTTGAAACACTAATAGTCCCGCTGATGGCACACTTGATGGTGCAAATGGGGCAAAGTGACAGTGGGCCCCACAGTGAAGTTAGTACCCCAAACACAAAATCTGATTGTCGAAAAGTAGTCTTTGAGAAATTGCTAAAATAACTCTAACTTCTATCACTGCAACTCCAGTGCCTGAGCAATGTAGATGTGACACTACAAATAGTGTGACAAGGGTGACCTTGGGTTGAAACCTAAAGTAACTAAGTCCAAAGCAAATTACTAGAGCCAAAATTGGCCAAGAGAGACCCAAAGTAAGGAGACTTTGTCTTTGGGTGATCAACTTGATGCAAAGACGACATAACAACTTCTCTTTGTAGGGGTGAATCAAGAAAGTACAAGCAAAGAAATGGCGGATAAAGTGCAAACCACTAAACCTATATAATGTCAAGAGGAAGTCATGCAAAAAGGGTGCATTTTGGTGATGACCAATGGAGGAATGGCTGATCAATGAGGAACTATAAAATCAAGACTTTGTCAAGGGGATTTTGAAATGTCCCGCAAGTATCCTACGCCACTAAGCAGTCGACCCGAAGGAGTGGCTATAGAGAAGCCGGTTGAGTGTTTGATGTTTAGCAAGGTTGAAGGAGTGAGGATCTCAAGACCAGGTTATGATAGAATCATTTTTCAATTACCATGCACTAGAGATTGCACAATGCCAAAGAAGAGTGAGTAGAAGAGCCTTCACTCACAGTAAGAAATCCAATGATTTGAAGATTAGATATGGTAGCTTGGATTGAGATCCTAAGTAGACTTTGGATCACTTTTCTGGCATGGAATTGGAATTTGAGCTTTCTAGGGTTCATGGCCAAAGTAGCATCAAGTGAATGTAAGGAGGGACCTGAGGAGGAACAAAAGAGAGGCAAACCAGCTCAAAAGAGTTGGAGGGTGAAGCTGAGTACAAGACAAAAGACTTGGAAGAAGGAGAAGAACCAAAGTTGACTCTGCAAATTGAAGAGTCAAGCAGTGGAAGCAAAGGTGAGGTAGAAGTTCAACAAAGAGGAGGAGACAATGCTGATAAATTACCCATAGTGGAAATAGAAGAAACTCTGGAGGCTGAGCCGAAGGC